>CAJHQQ010000124.1:0-349207 GCA_905132885.1 Moricandia moricandioides | reverse complement strand
TTCTTGTGTTTGTATCCAACCATTAGAGATTTTATTCAAAGAATCATTTTTTCCAAAGACCCAAAAAATAGATGATGGAGTAGCTTCTACAAAGAGGAACAAACGGATTACAGTTTTCAATTTATTTATAAAGTGTAAGAAACAATAGACCCACAAAATAAGATAAATTTCATGAAACAAATGCTGTCCAATATGTCTTATTTTCTTCACAAAACATTTTATCTACATACTCTTTTTCATTTCATTTTCAAATATCAGTTTTTTTTTTCCTTCTTGTACTAGCAAAAAAAAAAATCAGAGAAAATTACTAATCATCTTTCCTCTTCAGTAGGAAACACTCATCATTGTACCCAACAATCACTTTCATCCTTTGAATCAAAAACCTCAACTTCTTTCTTCTTCTCTTTTCACTCTTTTCCATCTCTATACATATACATTACACTTGTACAATATATACATACGACACGTATACATACCTACACCTTCCACTCTCTATCTATATAAACCTTTTCCCTCTCCTCCAGTTCTCTCTCTCTCTCTTAATATCTTTTCAATTTGATCATCGATTCAACTCACCAAAGCTCAGATCTTTGACCAAAAATGGATCCCTCCTCTGCAACCTCAGTGAACGGATACTACTCATTTCTAAACAGATCAATGGATGATCTCGAGAGGGTTTACCTCTCAAACAACTTCATGTCCGTACACTTTCTACAGAGAGCTCTCTGTCTTCTCCGCACCTCTCACTCACACCTCACTCTCCTCGTTCAAAAGCTTCAGCTCCCCGTCGGAGACAAATGGCTCGATGAGTATATGGACGAAAGCTCCAAGCTTTGGGAAGCTTGTCTCGTCATCAAAAACGCCGTTTCTTCCATCGAAAACTTCTCCTCCGCCGGAATTTCAATCGCTTCGACCCTCGACGGACACTATCACCACCGTCGTTTATCTCCTCAGCTTTCTCGTCAGGTGGGTCGTCGGAAAAATTGAATCTTTATTTGGTTTTGTGATCAAAAATCGAAACTTTCGATGCTCTGTTTTCAATTACTCTGTTTTTTAAGTTACTCTGTTTTGTTGTGATTTTAATGGTGGTTCAGGTGATAAGAGCGATAACAGGGTGTAGGAGAGAAGCGATTGGGATAGAGGAAGAGAACAGAGCTTTAATGGAGAATCGAGTTCAAAGGTTCCCTTTTTGGTCGGAACATACGACGGCGATGGAGTCGTCGACGAAGTTACAGAACGGGTTCAGTGGTTTCCGCGGCGTACTCTACGCGACGAGGAACATGAGCTCACTTCTACTTATGGTTTTGATGAACGGTCTCGTGTACTGTTTCCCCGGCGACGCAACGATGCCGCAAACGCAAACGCAGAATCAAGTCGGCGGTTTTGTCGGAGCGATGGGGAGGTTGCAGCAGAGAGTGGCGGCTGAGGTGGGGAGGATGGGGGTGAGGAAGGGGATGTTGATGCACGAGTACAGGAGGAGCAAGGCGGCGTTGGAGGAGCTTAAGGCGGAGCTTGAGAGGAGATTCTGCGGCGGAGGGGAAAGTGAAGAGGAGGGAGAGAGGGAGTTGAGAGAGAGAGTGGAGAATCTGAGAGGGTGTTTTGGTAATTTGAGGAATGGGACAGAGAGTGTTGTGGCGCAAATCGATGATTTGTTTGAAGAAATTGTTGAAGGAAGAAAAAAGCTTTTGGATTTCTGCAGCCATAGATGAATATCAAAAGCTGACATTTTTCAGTTTCATAAATAAGAAAAAAAAATAGAGTAGACTTAGGCTTAGCCGAATCATTTGGTAGGAAGTTGTTGTAACTCTTTTCTTTTTTTGCTGCTATGAAAAGAAAATTTAATTTTTTTTTTTTTTGTTTTGGTCTGTCTACTCTATTTTATATATATTGTTCTAGAAATAGAAATTATTCTCTGAATCAAATCTTAAAGTAAATGTCTGCTTTTCTGTTTTGGTTCCAGTCCATTGCAGATGTTTGTTGTTCAATAAAATTTCGAAACGACTTTTAAAAAATCTAATGTCTGCTTTAGAAATTTCAAAACATGTAGTTCAAATATGTATATGATTTCGAGAATCTAGCAATTATGTAATGGTTAATACACAGCGTTTGGATAGTATTATCTATTCTCTCAGTTTCTTTTTATATGATGTTTTAAAAGTTTTATATTGTTTCAAAATAAATAATGGTTTTAAAATTTTAAAATATGTTTTGTGGTCAGAACTACAACAACAAACATGTTGCAATTAGTGAAATGTTTTGATCATCCACCTTCACTAACAGTACCAAATATGATACTAGATATATCATTGAGTAATACCATCCTGTGGTTAGAATTACAACAGTCATGCCTCAAAGTGGAACTTTAGTGAAATATTTTGATCATCCACCATCACTTATAGGACCCATATAGCAATGAACAATCACATTTTTTTTTTTGTTTTTAAAATATTGGTTAAAAATGAGGGAGTCAAAGGGGAGTGCTTGTTGTCTATTTGAGATAGTTGGAGAAGAAAAGTAGTGAACAAAGCCAATGATCAAAGCTGGAAATCTCAATTGATTTGATTCACATAGGAAAAAGTAGAGAAGAGATATTAATTTGAACAGTGGTTTCGTGGTGTTAATCAAAAATAATGATGGGAATGTATCCTTTGTAAAGCAGATTTGTCTTTGGCACTCTCATCTAAGTTTATATGCTTTGGGCACACCATTTGGTGATTCTTATGTCAATAATTATAATTATTACCAGTTCACACCCTAAATCCTTCCCCACCCACTGTTTCAAAGCACTCCATCTTTACTTCTTCAAGTTTCTAATACTTATTTTAATATTTGCTTTACACATAATTCACTCATCTTTGTTTTTTTTACCTTTTCTACCCAAAAGAACATCTTTGACAAAATATTCATTTTTATAACTGTGAGTAAATCTCAACCCTCGAGAATCACTTGGTATATGTGTATCAATCAAGTACCCAAAGTGCATATTCCTATTACTGGTAGACCATCATTAACCCAAAAATCCTATTTGGAGTTTTTTTTTTTTTTAATTTTAAAAAAAAATTAAAACTTAACCAATCGTGAGTCGATACGTGTCATTGAAGCCTACAAACAGTGTAAGAAACCATCAAAAAAGTTATTAATTAGGAAATTTGGAAAGTGATTCTTAGTATTTTAGTCATGCTCTTAACTCTTTAAGAAACCTTCTAAAAACCTCCTAAAAAGCCCCCCCTTAATCATACTCTTAGCTCTCTTAATCCTTGTGTTTCCAAAAGGAAAAGTTGAACCAACTAGATATTGTTTTTTTTTAAATATAAAAAATGAGTTTTAAGACATTTTCATCTAGTTCATAGCTACAAAATTGTTCAAGTATCAACTCTATGCCATAACTACAATCATCTCAGAAATCAAATTCACGAAGTGCACAACACAACACAAAAGAATTCACATGATGTTCGTAAATTGAAACGGATTTTAATCAAAAAAGCTTTTTTACTATATAAAACACACAATTTTCCCTCTCTAAGCCTAAGAACGTCAAGATTATTGGCAAACATATAAGAAAGAGAGACCTTCCTATTCCTCATGACTTTGATTTGTGTATTTGCCTCTTTGGCCTTCTATACTCATCTTATAAAACAAATTATAGGGCTCTGCTAAAATAATTCAATAATACAAGTACAAAATATGGGAGTGAAAATAATAATACTATATAATATTATAGATGAGGAGAGACGTCACAATCAAAACCAAATAAAACTACAGAGAATTTACTTGAATGCTTTTAGAGACTCTCACCAGAATTCCATGCTTTGCCTCCAAAGTAGGACATAGATTTTCTCAGCTGATTTACCAAATAAACATTACCATTTACCAAATGCACAATGATAATAACAACAACAAAAAAATTCATTACAAATAATCAAAAGTTCTGTATTGTTATTCCTTTTGTCACAGTTTCTTTTTTCTTTCTTCAGAATGTAATGATTTTCCCTAAGGTAAAAAGCAATGATTGAGGTCAGAAGCAATTTTTTCCCTCTGGTTACAGAAATTATTTGTGTTCCCCAACACATTCACAATCCTGAAATTATATTATTCCTTTTCTAAAAAGAATTTAAACTGCATTACAGCTAATTCTCCAAAACATTTGTTTCCTCTTCTATTATTACCACTTGAAAAGAACATAAAGGGATACACTAATACCCAAACACAAACCCAGTGTCTATGTACACAAGCCTTGAAGAATTACAAACCATGACAATACAGGGAAGCTTTTTTTCCCCCACAAATCTTGAATGTAAATAATTGATACTATATAATATAGAAATGGGTGCGTGAATTAAGATTACCATGGCAAAAAAAAAAGGAGCTATCAAATTCTTCAGGCTCACTCAAATCTCAAACGCAGGCATTGCAAACTGAGAAGCAAAAGCCTCCACTTGGTTCCGAAGCTCTGCAATGTCTTTACAGTGATAGATGCTATTGAGTGGCTCCTTCTGCAACTTCCCGTGCTCCCTTAGTGCAGCACTTGCTACCTGAGCAGCTCTATAAAGAAACTCAGCCATTGTCTCAAAATCTGGTTCTAGACAACCTCTTGAGGTCATAGCCGGACTACCTGAGACAGAGATATACATCAGCTCATGTCAAGAAGAAAAAGACACACGAGGTTTTACTCTAATTCCAGAATCATTAGTGTTGAGTCTGTCTCGAGAAAGTGGTTTGCTTTACCTATCCTCACTCCTCCAGGGGAAATAACACCATTTTCGCTGAAAATGGCGACTTTGTTGACCGTGATATGGCACATCTCGCATACTTTCTCATACACCTTGCCTGAAAATCACAAGTCCGAGGATTAGGCTATGTTTACTCTAGAGAGTTGCAACATAAGAGATAGACTAAGAAAAAACAGACACAACTGCAATGATATTAGCATGTATACACTCAAACCAGATAGAGCAACTTATTTCTAATTATCTGTTAATAACAAGAGGAACTAATCACATGCCTGTCAAGCCCAAAGGAGTCAGATCCCATAGAAGCAAATGATTATCGGTACCACCTGTTACCAACTTGCACTTTTTGCTTATCAAAGCAGACGCTAAAGCCTTAGCGTTTTTCTTGACCTGTCTCATGTACAACTTGTACTCTGGTGAAGCGGCCTGCTTGAGGGCAATAGCTAGAGCAGCTATATGGTTATTGTGAGGTCCTCCTTGCAGCGATGGGAAGACAGAGAAGTTTATTTTCTCTTCGAAATCATATTGGATATTGCTCTCACAGTGATTAAGGTTTATGCTTTGCTTCTTAGCCTTCAAGCCTCTCCTGTAAAATATGATACCGCCCCTAGGTCCACGGAGAGACTTATGCGTTGTTGAGGTAACAATATCGCAATACTCAAATGGATTTGGAGCTTCCTACAACGTTTAAATAAAAACTAGTTTAACATCACTGAGCAAAGACAAAGATCACGAGTCTCAGATGAACATACCTTGGCAGCTACAAGACCGCTGATTTGTGCCATGTCAAACATCAGAACAGCTCCACATTTGTCTGCAATACACCTAAACCTAGGAAACTCCCAGTCTCTCGGATATGAACTCCCTCCACATATAAGTATCTTGGGACGATAGTCAAGCGCCTTCTCCTCAAGCTTCTCATAATCAATATACCCTGTACGAGGGTCAACCTTATAGGGAAAGCTCTCAAAGAATATAGACGCACCAGAGATTTTCTTTCCACCAGGTGTGTAATAACCATGACTCATATGACCACCTGAAGGAGAATCCAACCCCATAATCCTTTCACCAGGCAACAAAAGACCTGTGAAAACAGCGAAATTCGCGGAAGTGCACGAGTAAGGCTGCACGTTAACTCCCCATTGCTCATGGTGAAGTCCAAAAGCTTGCAGGGCACGTTCTTGGCAGAGAATCTCAATCTTATCAATGTACTGATTCCCTGTATAGTATCTTGCTCCAGGCATGCCTTCAGAGTATTTATTAGTCAAATGACTTCCTAAAGCTTCCATTACAGCTCTACACACGAAATTCTCAGAAGCTATGAGTTCGATTCCTCTAAACTGTCTCTGTTTCTCCTTTTCCATAAACTCGTGAATCTCAGGATCAGCTTCTTCGAGTGGCTGGTCACCCCATGCCTTAACAACAGCTCGTCTAGTTTCTATACCTGAATCAATAGCAAGTCGCTTACAAGGGCTTGGTGATGACGTTGAGCTGCTGCTACCTCTACATCGTTTAAGCTTCATTGAGTGACCTAAGAGGATGAACTCTTCCCTTTGATCATCATCACTATCATCGTCTTCGTCTTCAAAGTTTTCGTCTTTATCGACGAAAACTCGGCTACATGATCCGTTTTCATCGAATCTCTGCTCAAGAAGCTGAAGAGGAACAGGAGGCATCGGATTGGGAGAAGGACGGAAGCTGGAGTCGATCTGAAGCGTGATTGAGTCATCAGCGATTGGGATTCTCGGAGGAGGTAGCGGCAAGGCGTGGGAGCTGCCGAAACCTAAGGAGAGATCCGATTGAGCATGGTCCATGATCAAATCCTAGAAGGGTAAGAAGAAAGGTTCTTCCTTTAGATCGTTTTCGTTAAGCTGTGGAATCAACAGAGACAGCGACGACAGGAGCTATAGCGAAGGCAAAGGAAGCTTCTTTTATGGTTCTCAATCGGAGAAGATGAAGATTCCATTCGAATTCGGAGAAACCCTAAAAGATTTTACCAAAAAAACTGAGAAATCGAATTTTGGGATGGACGGGAGCTTTAAGCTTATGGTTGGGGAGGGAGAAGAGAATTAGAAGGGATACCGGCTGAATAGGTGGAGACGGTGACGTGACTGGTTCTAGCCGCCTGCTCTTTGATGAGGGGAACCGGGAGTAGCCGGTGACTTCTTTCAGTTTCTCTAGCTTAAACCAATCAAATCGCTATATGCTTAATTTGTTAAGTTCTTGTAATCAAAACTGTTCAAAGAATCATTTAGTTATGAATGTATTTATATATTTCCCTTTTTGTTGTTTATGAAAATTATTTTACTTTTTGTCAGTTTATAGAATTATACGGTATTAGTTTTGGTATTTATTTTCTAAGTTTCAAATGTTCCCATCGATCAATCAATGATTACTTTCACAAATGATTTTAAATCTCTGCTTAATGACATACTAACATTTGAAGGCGCTCAAATACTTGATCTACACAAAGTAATTTTCTGTAATGACACCAACTTATCTCCATTAATATCGGTGATGTGTGGACGATAAGTCTTAATAAGAAGTTATGGTGTTGTGTTAGTAGAATGGTCGGATCAAGCATGGTCCTGACTCATGATGGCGTATGCTATGGTCCTTACCATATGCAAGCGAAACATTGACATAATTTAAAAAAATTTAGAAACAATTTATAGATCTCTAAAATTAATTTAGAATTCCTTTTTTTTTAATTATAATCCTTACTAAATTGTCCATAGTTTCTAAACTAAAAATTTAATTTCTTTGAAAGTCACACGATGGACGTTTACCCTAATTTCGTTACGAAACTTAATACGAACGTTCATGAGCATTGTGCTGAATATCGACTTGCGTTATACGCAAACGTACGTACTGAATGTAACAATTTCAAAGTCAGGCGTAACTTTTATGGGATAATATATTACAAATACTAATATTGTTTGTAAATTTTAATGAATTTAATCAATTTCCAAAATAATTATATTTGAAAAATTTAATAGTCCATATAAGACAAAAGTTTTTAATAACAGCGAATATAATTCAACAAACCATTAAGGTTATTGACTTAATTCACTTTATTGGGGGTCAAAATATCGTTTCATTGAACATGCAAATGATTTATAACTGGAAGAAAATCACCTGACATATTAGATAGATACTTTGAAATAAATAGTCAAACTTGCATTAAAGAAGGACTGTTACTTAAATTTTACAGCCTTTCCGTTAAAACTATACCTCTTGAAGTTTTCTTCTGGTCTTCTCTCATTCTTGTCCCATTCCCTTGTCTCTTCACACCAATGAAGACCAAAGTCTCGAAGAGACTATCACTGACATGGGTTTCGCTTCTCTGCATCTCCTGCTTTTTACTCGGAGCAATGTTCTCCTCCAGGTTTCTTGATTTTTTTTATTGAGTTTTTGAGTACTGTTTTATTAATTTTTTTACCATTGTAAAATCATGTTTTCTTGTTTTAGATATTAGATTGTTAATCATTTCTTTTCATTGTTTTTCATGGCTGAATATTTCAGATTTCGTGGGTCGGATTCCGGTAGCCAGCTCATTTTACAGCACCGGCGAGATCAGGAAGTTAACGTAGTTACCGAGGAATATGCTCATGAGAAAGTATTATTTCTACACTTTAATTCCATTGTCAAGATCTGAATCTCTTCAAATTTTGTTTTGTGTTTTTAACAGCATATATTCTTTAAATCTTTAAATTTCGCCAAAATGCAGAAAAAATCACAAGAAAAAGATGTAATTCAAGAGGTTCTTAAAACCCATAAAGCAATAGAGTGAGTGTAATAATAAAAGACAAAATGATTTGTATGTTGTTGTAAATCTTACACTTGCATGTTAAAGAATAGTATATCTTGCATGACCACAGATCATTGGATAAGTCAGTGTCTATGCTTCAGAAGCAGCTCTCTGTTAAACAAAGCCAACAACAAATAGTGGATGTCTCAACAACAAATACTTCAACAGAAGGAAACCAAAGGAAGAAAGTGTTCATGGTGATTGGTATCAACACTGCATTTAGCAGTAGACAACGTCGTGATTCTCTTAGAGAGACTTGGATGCCTCAAGGTTATATTTTCTTCAAATCTCTTAGTTCCTTTCATGCTTACATTGTCTCTAATCCTTACCTTTGTTATATATGCATATATCTATCACAGGAGAAAAGCTTGAGAAATTGGAAAAAGAGAAGGGAATTGTTGTCAAGTTCATGATCGGACACAGGTTAATACATTGAATAATAGTAATGAAATACAATGTAGTCTAATGTTTTTATTAGATTTAGACTCTTACTTGAGTGTGTAAACATATTTTGTTGGCAGTGCGACGCCACATAGTATATTGGATAAGGAAATTGATTCAGAAGATGCTCAATACAAAGATTTCTTTAGGCTGGTGAGATAAAGATTCATTAGACAGTTTGATTTTTTATTTTCTAGGATTGGTTTACAGTTTTCTTAATTTTTTTATTTGTTATTTGGGGACACTTAACTCGTTGCAGGATCATGTCGAAGGATATTATAATCTGTCTGCAAAAACCAAAACCTTCTTTTCAAGTGCAGTTGCAAAGTGGGATGCTGAGTTTTACGTTAAGATTGATGATGATGTTCATGTTAATCTTGGTAACAAATATCTGTTTCTACAATATTTATATTCTTTCTCTTATTGAATTAAATTGTTGAATTATCTTTTTTTTGTAATAAAATTGTTGAGTATCTTTCTTTGCATGCCTTTGTAGGTACGCTTGCTTCCACATTAGCTCTTCACCGTCACAAGTCGAGGGTCTACATTGGATGTATGAAATCAGGACTTGTTCTTACTAAAAAGTAATACTAATCTTTATTTGTTTGTTATCTCATATTTCTTTTGAAAATTTATATATATTTTTATCTGAATTTTAAAGCAATTCTTTCTTTTGAAAACGTGCAGGACGGCCAAGTATCGTGAACCCGAGTTTTGGAAATTTGGAGAAGAAGGTAACAAATATTTTCGACATGCTACAGGACAGATCTATGCCATCTCAAAGGATCTTGCCACTTACATATCTAACAACCAGTAAGTAAATTGCTATGTGTTTTTGAGTTATCGATATATGAGAATATGTTTTACTAAGGGAAATGGTTATTTATACAAGCATATATAACATTTGATGTTTTACATTCCAGGCCAATTTTGCACAAGTATGCAAATGAAGATGTGACACTCGGGTCATGGTTCCTCGGTCTTGAGGTTGAGCATATAGATGACCGTAATTTCTGTTGTGGTACTCCTCCAGGTAAAAAAAGCTATATTTATATTTATTGTATGCTTTAGAAGATAGTAAATAAATATTTGAGTTTTTTTCTCATGTTTTACTCTCTCTTTCCCAAAGTTTGTGAAATGAAGGCTGAGGCTGGAGAAGTGTGTGTGGCTTCTTTCGACTGGAAGTGCAGTGGGGTATGCACTTCAGTCGATCGAATGTGGTTGGTTCATGCCATGTGTGGTGAAGGTGACCAAGCTGTGTGGGATGCTAATTTGTAACTTTGCTTAGATAAGAAAAAGAGACAAGAGGAGATGAACATTTTGTTCTGTAAAGAACCAAAAGCAATACAAATCTGCTTACTGTAGAATAAGCTCAGCAAGACTTTTTCATTCAATTTTTTTTTTTTTTTGAAAAAAGAAAGAAAAAATAAATAATGAGACCTTTATAGATGCATGTGTGGAATTTTGATTATTATAAAGTCATGCCCAATATGAACAACCTATTTTGAATTGTGATAGTTAAAAATCGATTTTAGAAACCTTAGAATTTAATAAATTTATCTATAAACCGATGTGGCATTATCCGCCAACTTAAATAGATTAATATACTATACAAAACATCAATTAATATAGCATAAGTATATAATTTTTTGGGTGCAACACGTTGAAATACATGGCATCAATAGCACACATAGAAGTGTGAAGTTTGAAAGGAAGAACTGAAGATGAACATTTGAAGACCTTAAAAATGTCTTGTTGTTAAATAGAAATCCCAGCCTAGGCATTCATAACTTTACCAACCTTTGTGATTGGTGAATATATGTTGTAATTAAGGATTTCTTCTTTCAGTTATATCGAAACGATATACATAGTTAAATACTAGTATAGATATATGAACTGCAAAATTGGAAACTTACAACATAGTGGTAGCTATATGGTAATATTTAGTGGATGATAGAGTCCTAGTTAAATACTAGAACAGTTGATTGGAGTACATAATTAGAAAGGAAAGGGCATTTGTTTGAAGAAACATGAGATGTGCTTTAACAATATATAAATTCTCACGGAATGATTTCTAAGTGGAAAAATAAATAAAACTATTGGAGATTTCAAATAGTTTTTTACACTAGTTCTACACACACAAAAATTCAGAGAGATCTTAATGTTTGGAAACAAGATCGAGTTTGAAAAAGACAAAGTGAAGATGATTGGCATGTTCCGAACAAGAAAGAAAATGATTTAGATGGTATGAAGTGTGACTGAGATATCAATTGATATGAAATGGTGATTAAACAATTAAACCAATAGCTGAAATGGTGATGTTAAATTGGTTGGAAATTTTATTCTTGAAAATAAGCACAACAATATCTTAAAACGTGTGATTGCATATTAGCACTATAACATGTTGAGCAAGATACATATAAATGTTGAGATGTTATAATCAGCAGAAGCTTATGCTGATTTTTATGAATTAGGAAAACACTATTAAACCGGTTTGGGGGAATCAAAGGCTTATTTGGTGTAATATTTTAATATCTGTCGCAAGCTCATTTAAAAAGTTTGGGATTTTTTTTGGGCTTTTTTTGTCTCTCAGAAACATAAGTCCAATTATCAAGTAAATTTTTACCTATTTTGGGTATTTGTGTAAACATAAAAGAAAGTCTAAATATTACTTATTAGGGTGGCCCATGATATCAAAACTGAATTTAGTAAAAGCGTTAGGAGAATAAATTTGGTGTTGAATAATAGGTTGGATTTAGGTAGATTAACTATATAACAAAAGTCACCTAACAAGAAAAATAGTGAAAATTATGTTTTCAAAGTCAATTTTAAATGTGGGATATTGCAAAGTTAATCTATAACAGAGAACATATTTTCATTTAATTAATACCTTTATCATACAACATATAGTTTCTTAAGAGATTTTCATGATTTTATATGCTGTATCAAATAATGATCACCCACACAAAACACCAATATATTGCAATTTACAAGAATTAGACAAAAGAGCAATAGCCCATTTACATGTATATATAATCAGTGTCATGAGTCACGAGGTTTTCTTGAGCAAGTGAAAGACAACATCATTAGTATGGTGCGTATACAATTCTTGCTTATTTTATAAATCTTTTTCTTATATTTTTTTTTCTTTACCAATCATACTTCTTTCCCCAATTAGTTGTACCAAACAAGAGAATAAAATTACAAGAATAATGAGAAAGGGAAAGCTAAGGGAAGATGTCCCCTTCATGGTGGAACATTATGTTGGAGTGTTTAAATAAAATAATGGGCACGTTTGGTGGGTTTTTTCCAACTTCAGACAAGCGTAGTCCCAAAGTTGAGACCAATCCCTAAGTTCCCATTCTTCTTGTCTTCATTTGGGCCTTCAATGTCAAAATCTTCCACCACATGTGTCTGAATCCATGAAAACTACACTCACTCTCTTTTCTAGTTAGATTCTTTTCCAAATCAAAACCTACCTATCGTAAAATAGGTTTGCAACACTCAGTTCTTATATTGCAATGTTAAGGAAATCCACATCTCCGAGTCCCCGACAGTGTGCTTGAGCTATCAGTTATCATAACCAACTAAATAACAAGTTTAATAAGTTAAAGACCATTTAAGTTATAATTTTCTGATTTAGGATTATTTTTTTTGTAACTGAATTTTTTTATAGAAAAAGAAAAAAAGACATGACCATATATATAAATGTTATTTTATTAGTATTTAAAAGATTGATATATTCACACTACTATTAATTATTCAACCTATATGTATACTGTTTCTTGGAATTGGATAGAAGAAATCTTTCGAGATCAATGTAATAGTTCACCGTCAAGAAAGGTGGATAATGTTATGAATCATGTCCAAGGATTGACTTTTAACTAGTACATTTACCAATAACTTAGGCTCAAAAGGTCATATTCAATTCCCCGTTTCGATCTTCACGGTCTAAATGTTTTATTGATGTCATGTACATGAACGTGTTACACCAAAAAACTTACATATTTGTTGATGTTTTTGTATTTATGTTAGCGAATAAGGATGTCTTCTTTTTGAGGTCATTTTTAATACTAAAGTGGCATAACCCGATATATGAAGGGTAATTTCTTATATTCATTTACACCGATGAACCCAAGGAAACGATATACAAAGGATAGCTCAGTTTGGTCTCTATCATCCACTAGATTGTTAATTTTAATACATGTGTCCACCGATGGAATACATAACATAAGATTTTTTTTTAATAACATAAGATTGTTGAGAAGGGATAAGTACGTTACAAGTGACCATTGTGTTTTGTTTGATTATTATAAATAGTATATCTTAAGGTTTTACTCGGAGTTATCCTTTAATCATATCTATATACACCACGAGAATTCAATAGTAAGTTTGAACTTAAGTATAATGAAATCCAAAGTTGCAAAGGAGTGACGGGAACAGTAACCTTGGATTGGCTTATTTGCATTTAGTATGCAAACGCAATTCACCTTATACGTTGTCGAGTTCGGAATTAGAGTAAATGATTCGCGTACGTGCATTAATAGAAGCAAACCTGAGTATATATGCATATCATGTATGTGTGTTGTATGTCTTTATAACGCATGTATCGATCTATGAATGTATCATATGCATGCATAGCTTTTTCTTCTTTCTTATAATATTAAAGAGATATTAGAGAGCAAGATGTGTATATTGCGAACAAACTATTATGGACCGTTGAAGTCCGATTTATGAAGTGAAACTCAAACCGAAGATTATTATATAAATTCTATTGTGATAAGGATTAACTGATTTAGATATATATCATAAAATTTAGATAAGTTATATTTTTAGTTAGGATATGTTTTAGTCTTGTATATATATAAAACTCTCTTGTAAGTTATTACGACAACACAATAATTTATCATATTCTATTATACTTTACATAAATATATGCATGCAGAGTTTTAACTGGCGATGCAGTTTATCCTTTTGCCAATAGAATGCGACTACATATACGGAATCGATTGTTACATGTTCAGTCGGCATTTTTTTTAGCATGAACATGTAAGGATGTGTTGATTTACTTTTCCTGTAAATCAAGCCAGAAAATATAAAATCATATATGAAGAAGATAGACATGACTTAAACAAGACAGGGAGATCAGTGAGACAAAAGATCCTACTGTATCCTTGGTAATATTGTTGAGCAAATCAGTAAAGTGAAATAAACAAACATAGCTTTTTAAGAAAATTGATAATCTTTGTGATATTTAAAAGAAAGGAATATTAGGCATGCAACGATTTGACAGACACCTAGTGGTACTCAGCCTACTCGCAACCCTCTGTCCTTTTCCTATTCTAATTCTAATTCTTCAACTTGGAAAACTAGTGGAGAATAATATCACTTATATTCTTTAATAAAATAATCAAGAAAAAATGTTGATAAGAATCAAGCTCGTTTCGTTTTAATGCCTAAATAAACTTACGTGTGATCTATGTTTATAATTCTGTTCTTATTAATCCTTAAAAGCATACATCATCACATAAGTTTAAGCAGAAATTTTCTCTTCTGCTGGCCGTTTTTGTTCTTTAGATGAAATAATCTCTCATTTAATATACTCATTTCAAATGGTTAGATGTTGGAACAAATCATATTACTAATGATTAAATGTTGTGCAAAGCTCCAAAGTTTCTTAAGAACTTATCTCCTTTTATAGCTTATGGGTCTTTTTCTTTTCTTTCTACAACTTACGAGTCTCTTAAGAAAGGAAAAAATACAATAAAAGTCTGTCAATAATTATTGTTAGTTAAGAATTAAACTTTGACCAATAATACAATTCAAATGATCTGAACTAAACCTTGTCCTAGGACACTAGTCACTAGGATAAGAGTGAATGGGAAGATGATGACATGTTAGTTAATTGGGCTTAAACAAATTACTTGGAACATTTAATTTAGTTTTTTTAACACACTTGAACATTTAATTATTTTGTCACTTTTTGACTTTGAGTCTCTTTCTCTCTCTCTCTCTGGACACTACCGGTAGGATTTCATCTTGTTTACTGATTTCAAATTCCAAATTGGTGTAATCAAATAATATTTAGGCATTGTAGTTGTTAGATAGTATGACAGCTTTTTAACATCTAGTGGATCTGTGAATAGGATTTCATGTGGCTCATGCCTATAAGTTAAACATTTCCTAATGTACATCAACTCTTTTGTAACAAAGATTGTTTATTATCACCAATAAAAGCAATTATGTGGACTATGGGATATTAAACTAAAATGAAAGAATAATTGTTTACTTCAGAAAGAGTTGTACGAAACCTATACAGTTTCTTTCTATGTAAAACATACTTTTCAAGATAACTAAAATACAATATATTATGTTAGTCTTTTTAGAAAGAAAAAAAAGCAACTTAGAAAATTTAGAGAATTATTGACAATGCAATGTGGATTGTTGATTAGATTGGAAAATGAGACTTGAAAGATTTAAGAGAAGACACATTTTTGAAAAGATTTGGTAAAGAGAGAAAGAATGAAAGGAAAAGACATGTGTGGGTGTTCTCGTTTGGCTTTCTCTGCTTTTCATAAAAACCAACCCCAATTCAACTCTTCCCTTCTTTGACCATCTTAAACTATTTTGAATTACTGTGGTTACAGAGAACAAACTGATTTTAATTTCAAATTAATGTTCAACATAACATATAAAGTGGTAAAGTTGTATTATAACTATATTTATTCACCAAAAGATATGTGGATCCTTTAACTTTAGATGGTTAAAGAAGCATCCCATGAGATTAAATAAAATAATGGGATAAACTTTTTCTTCTTTTCTTTAAACAATATCTTTTATGTGACTTGTTGTACACTTATATTATTCCACATCTTCTGAATTTACCAAAACCCCAATTTCATTTTTGATTACCATTGTAATCTCTATGTACTAAACCTTCACAATCTGTATTCACATATACAAATATATCGCTCACCACAAAAATAAGATAAAGCTTCCCCCCAAACCCCAAAACTTTTTGACTAATTATCTCAAAAAGAAATAAATTAAAAACTCCCAAGTCGCTTTCTTCTCTCTTTGAGATTACCTTTGTATCCTGCTTGGCGCATTATCCCATCTCAAGAAGCCGAGAATGTTAGTAAAATCCTTATTAGCCTTTCTCAGATCATCATTCTCTAGCCGTCTTCGATGAAGATCCTACTGATGAAATCTCTGAACCTCTTGGAATAGAGTTTAGGATCAACGGCTGAGATTGAAGCAGGATCCGCTTGTAACGACTTGTAAGCATGCTCAATCTTTTTGGTTATGTCGTAGTCTTGCAAGATGTCAATGACTCCAAAGTATAGAACCACTTCATACATCTCACCGTGAGATGGATAGTTAGCTCCTCCTCCTGATGTATACTGATCAAAGTCGCTTCTTCTGGCCATTCGTTCCGCTCTTGCTGGCATGTTTGCACCTAATCTTATCGATGGTTTCCTGTTAAAAAGAAAATAGATTGAAAACTTTGAGCAGACAGGACCACATGATATGTTTCACACCTCACTATCATTGCTAGATCCATTACAACTAATCGGAAACTGAATCTCACAACCACTCCACATGCCTTGTAATAATCAAAAGGCTATATGAATGCAAAAAAGCCTCTTCTGTGAAGTCAACTTCTTAACATTAAACAATGGGAACCCGGATAAATGATTGTCAAGATATAAATGTTTATGTTACCTGCCAGCTAAAATACGGTCCATGTCTTGAAGTTCAGCCTCTAGGAAGCGACAACCACGCATGAATTTCTCATTCTGATATGAATCTATCCTACCTGCACAAGATTTTGACATGAGTCTTACTTCAAATATGGGACACAGATAGAGAGTGATGTCTAAAAAAAATTACCAGATCTCAAAACGAATGGAGAAAGCCCCATCTTTTCTCCTGTGTTGTCATCACGGAAGTGAACACCAACTAAAAGGCTATAATCCATTATTCTCTCCGCTTCCAAGAACTCACAGTCGCGTTTTATTTGCCTGATCATGAATTTCCGATCATCATTAAAAACGTGTTTATGTTGCTGAATACTAGCTGAGTGGCATAAGCCAAAAAACAAAAAGAAACTGAGTAAGCATGGAGCTTACTTCATAAGCTCTTGATACCAGTTTCTCTGAAGACGGAAAGCAAAATTGAGATCAAGGTCCTTTAGAGTCGTGGTCTCATCAATCTCCCCTTCCGGCTTTGCAGTACTGCGTCCATGGGAAGACCCTTTGAGATCAAACCGTCTCTGGATTCTATACTCGGAGCAGAACAAGTTTCCCATGACGATAAACCGAATCTGATAAAATAGTAAACATAATATGGTAAATTTTCTGAAAATTAGAAGACCAATTAAAGCAATAGATGAAACAGCACATTACCTTCTGGCCACCAACGGGTTTCACACAATGAACACCGTAAAATCTAGTCACGAGGGAGTTTTCATATTTACAGACATGTTTGTAGTAACTTGGAAGCATTCTCAGAAGCACCTAAACAAAAGAGGACAAAAAGCTTCAGGTCAAGTTTCATTTAGCTAATCACGGACTTAGTGGAGTTTATGATTAACAAAGTAAATGTGAAAGCAAAGAAAGAAACAAACAAAAAGGTGTCCCAACCGCTAATTAAGTAAATTAAGAATGACAAGCATGACAGAGAAGGGTCAAAAAAAATAAAATAAAAAACAAGACGGCAACAACTAAGTACTAACCTTGACTTCAGATTTCTTCACAGTCTTGATCATAAACCTATCATCTTGCGTTAGGTAAAAGAAGCTTCCACTCTTTCCAGGTGAAGATAACTCCCTCAGAGCCTCGTTTCCACATATAGCTAACATATACTCAGCTGGATCCACTTGGAAATGATCCCTCAGACGTCTACAAACAAAATTGCCATAAAAGAAAAACAATTCAACTTACAAAACTTATCAACTAAACCCAATGATTCGGGTAAAGACACATCAGCAAAACCTAAAACACAACTCAGAAACTTGCTAAATTAAAACACTTTCGAGAAAGATACCTGAACACCAAAGGGCAATAATCCTTCCACCGGAAATCAACTGACTGATGCGGCGGTGTAGTCTTAGTACCTTCCGGGGGAAACCTTGTCCAAAACTTCTCCTTTGGATCGAAATCAGTCTGCTTAAGATCTCTAACAATCGACGCATGTTTGCCAACAGAGTACCTAATCACAAAATCACAACCTTTCATTAACACAAACATAATCAACCTTCAAATTCTACCAAAGTTACGAACTTTTACCTGATTCCCAACTGCAAATTAAGCATCAGATCATACTTCTTATGCCCTTTAGATATAGTCTCTCCAGCCTTCTTCGCTTCACCGCTAAACCAACAAGGGTTCTTCTTAAACTGACGAACACGATCAACAGAGAGTCTATCTCTATAAATCATCGACGCTTCAACGTTATCAACAATATCACAAGTGATATCTCCAGCTTCTCCATCAGACTCCCAAATACATATCCTGGGGAAAATCTTCTCCCCACCTAAGCTCCCACCTCCACTATCAACAGAAGATCTCTTCCTCGTCGCCACAACCAATCCCTTCTTCTCAACACCATCAAAGAAACTCCTCATAACATTACTCTGATTCCAAGCTCCAACGCAAGAACTACCATCAACACAAGTAAACACACCACTCCCTCTCGGCACTCCATTCTCCCACTGACCTTCGTAACGATTCCCATTAGGCCACACGAGCAACCCCTTCCCGGAAATCACTCCGCCGCGCCATTCTCCGGTGTACTGATTCCCGTTTCTCCAAACGTACCTACCACGGCCATCTTGCAGGTTCCTCCTCCACGTCCCTTCGTAGAAATCTCCGTTAGCGTAACGCTTTTGCCCGTGTCCGTGTTTCCGATCAGCCACCCAGGTTCCTCGGTACGTATCTCCGTCGGCGCCGGTGAACGTCCCGAAACCTTCCATCCTCCCGGATTTGAACTCGCCTTCGTAGGTAGCTCCGCTCGGCCACGAGAACTTCCCTTTCCCCGAGGCTTTCCCTCGTTTCCAATCGCCTTCGTACATGCACCCGTCTCTCCACAGATACTTCCCGGATCCGTGCGGGAACCCGCCGGAGAAGCTCCCGATGTAGAGATCTCCGTTCGGAAGCGGCTTCTCGATTTCAAGTGGTGGCGTGGGGGTCACGCGCCGCGTGGCGACTTGAGATCTCGATCGCGTCATCGGAGGAGGTTTAGCTAACGGCAATGAATCGTCTCGTCGTGTCTTGTCAACGACGTCGTTTAGTGGTAACACTTCACTAGCTTCTTCTTCTTCGCTGTGAAGCGATTCTTGCATCATCTACTCATTAGAGAACCTTCAATCTCCGAAAATGGCTGTTGGTTTAGTTTTTGAATCTAGGGTTTAACTGTTTCTCAGATTACGGTTAACACATTCTCCGATGAAGCTTAAACCGGAAATGACCGGAGAAAGAAAAGTAATATCGGGATTGTTGATTAGATTCACAAGTTTCCAAATCTGAGAGCAAACCTTGAGAGAGATTCTACAAAACGATACAAAGAACGTAAAAAGAGAACAAAAACATCGAAAAAAGAAAGAAGAGAGAGAGAGAGAGGTAACAGAGAGAGAGGAGAGACAGCAAAATAAAACACTCAGAATTTTTAAATTTATAAAAAAAGTTTTGTAATTAAAAAATAATAATAATTAAAATAAAGTAGAGAGAGGAAACCATTGGGAAGCGGACATAAAAAGCCCACCAGCCCGTAAAAAGAAAACACAATATTAATTAAATAATTACGCTTCACATGTAAACAAATAGAGTAAAACGACGTCGTAGTGATTCATGTGTGAACAGAATGGAGTAAAAACGACGACGTATGTTTCATGTGTAAACAGAATACACTCGAGATTGTTTAGGATTTGTCTTTGTATGATTTTTAAAAGCGATGTGTGTGTCCCACGTAGTTATGGGGCTATACGTCCCCATACGTAAATACATATACAAAACCCACGTAGAAGACAAAATGATTATTTATGGTCTACCTCTGTCATTTGATAATTTATTTTTTGTTAATAAAGAGAATAAAAATGATTATGATGAGAGGATTATCGAGATATCTTGATTAGGAAGCGAATTTCCAGGTGATTGTGTATTATTATTATTATTTAAAAAAAAAAAAAAAAAAGATTTGTTCTCTTCTGTGATTAGATGATCGCTGGCTTAGTGGTGAGTTTTGATTCTATATTCCTTGTCTCATCCTACTTTAAAATTTGATTAATTAATTCAACTTACGTTATTCCGATCGATTTGTTATTCTAAGTAGGTTTCATATTCCCATACGGATAGTGACAGAAGCTTGTAAGTGTAGACATTGTCACTATTCAATTAAACTAGAACCTTAGCAATTCCCTATACACCCAATTTGACATTTTTATTAGTAAAGTATAAAGTTTCTACAATTACTTGATTTTTTTTTAAAGTCACAGTTTCACAGTGACTTTTGAAATTAAAAATAGTGCTCCTTCTCAATAGCTAATGACTTTATTTAGTTGCTTCCTCCTGTTTTCTTGCTTTGTAAAAACTAAGTAAAAAAAAATTTCCCTTAAACATTATGTAGTGATTTAAAAATAAATGTAGAGAGAGTTTGAGTAACATAGATTTTGCAATAAATAAATACAGATATTCAAAATTTTGGAATAATGAAATACATATTCATACTAATCACATGACCCAGATCTTGATTTTTTCAAATATATAACACATGTATATCTTATTTCTATCATCAAAAAAAAAATGAAGAAGGTAGATTTCGATGCTACCAACGAGTGTTTCATATTGTCCGAGTGCTTTGATTTGAAATTATATAACCAGACTTCGGTAGGTGTTTCACATTGTCTGGGTGCTTTGAATCGAAGTGGTGAATAGGATATGATTGTGCTTCCATAAACCTTAACATCATAAAAACTAGGATGCAACCGTGCAAGTAAAATTCGTAGTGCACACGTATAGAAATGTTTATAAGCACACCTAATACACCACTAATTATTTACTTCTAAGATGGCACTATAGGTACGCGTAGCTACTTTAGATGTGGATCTCTGGTGGTCGGAGCATGATCAAATGTATTTCATCACCTTTTTGAAATTCTGTATAAAATATTATACAGTTGCATTATAAAAAAAATAAAAAATTAGGGACGTATAGATGCAATCTCAGGTTGATTTTTTTTTCTTTGGAAAGGAAAAAAGTATTTCAATGATCATTCAAATTGTTCTAAAACACTTAAATTCAAATTTGATATTTTATTATATCAACTTTAAATCACCTTTTAACGTTCGTGTGGGAGCTATATGTTCTACACTTGTTTTTTTAATAGGAAAACTTGTTAAATGTTCGTTTCGTTGTTACTACATAGTTAGTCCTTTTGTAACAAGGGTTTACATAGTTTAGACTTCTTTTACTACTTAAGCTTATACTACAAGTAAGTCTTATAATGTCAGGTAAATCCTCCAGTTAATTTTGTGTCAAGAAAAATCAATGGATACGATAACAAGAATTAGAAAAATCAATTTGATTATTTTTTTAGCAAAAAAAAAAGATCGAGAAAGGGAGAGTGTATGGCTGAAGGTATTTTTCCCATTCATACTCCATTATGAGAAAGGTATTCGACGCCATACTTGCCCTATTCCGTATTAAAGACACCTCGTGGCAAAATCATTACTCTTCGAACTCTAATTTAAACTCTACTATGCTTTCAAATCACTAAACCTAAAAGCCCACGACCTTTTTTGCGATTTTTCGCGATCATTTATTTAATGCATGCCCATTTCCTTAAAATCAACTAACCACTCATGAATTAGTTTGAACTTTTCTTTAATTTTTATTTGGTTGAGCTAACTAATTAATTACTCGTGATTTTATTTTAAGGCACTCTACTGACAACTTGGGTTAATTAAAAGTACCTAGAGGAAGACAGTCAATAAGTCGTGACGGTGTTGGTTGCTTGTTTCTGATGATGAGAAAAAAGTTGGCTAAAATAGTGAGTTGTGACGGTGTTTAGGTGAAATAAACCTTTCATCAGGCGTTATGATTTTTATAAAGGCTACCTTATTTTTAAAATTAGATTAACTTTGTTTTTAAGAGGGTGATTCAAAGTTTTTCTTTTAAGCTGTCAAGGCATTCTTTTCTCCTTTTTTTTATTTCGAGTTAGCAACATTAATAGGTGCATCCAAATTTTAGCAAAAAAATAAAATAATCGGGGGCATATATATCAAAACTTTTTTTTAACTAGTGATGCAATAATCTAAAGTATACCATAATCTCTAGTCAAAATGTTAAATTTTATGTTTGAAATGACTAGATAACGAAACACATAACAATGCAACCTATGTTCTTCACCCTCCTCATCACTACAAATTATAAAACACGTAAACACAAATGCATTTTTGTTAGAACTTTAACAAACACGAATAAATATGTCAGATATCTTTCATCATTAGCTTGTCATTATATACAAATTACAGTATTACGTATTGAATTGGCTGAGAAATGCAGGAGATCTACTTGTACACATTCGATGTTTTTTTTTCTTCTTTTAAAGAGTATATACAGATTCTTTTTTGATAAAAAGAGTACAGATTCAATGTTCTTATATATAGATATTATCAATATGTTTATTTATATGTATGACCAGCATGATTTTATTTTCTGAATAGTGCATGGCTACAACATAGGCGACGTTGTTAAAAATTAAATAAATGACGGTCCTTATCAGTTTAATCAAGAGTAGGAACGGGAAGGTGAAGAAGACAAAGAGTTCCTTTTACAGTTGGACCAATAGAACTAAGAGCATGTGCAATGGGAGGTTCTTAAGGGGTTCTTAGCGGGTGGGACCCGCTAAATTCCTTAAGAACCACCTCTTAAATCTCTTATTTAAGAGGTGTTTTTAGTTGGGTTCTTGCACTATTCACGGGCCCCACTGACACGTGGTGGTCCGTGATTGATCCGTTTTTCTTTTTTTTTTTATTTTTTTTTAAAAGAGAAAAAAAAAAAAAACTAAGAACCCTTAAGAGGTTCTTAGGGTTAATTATGCTCTAAGCTGGCACACAAAGTGGGTCCTATGTTTATACTATTGGGCTGTCACGGCCCATCTTTAATATGTCGTAGCATCCACGACATAGACGGTGACACATTGAGAAAATGTTCGCCGGCCAAGATTGCGACCACATCATCAAAACTTCTTAGTGTACCACGTGTCAGAGCTACCGTCATAAATTAGGAGAATTTGTTTTATTTTTGTTTGCGCGTAATCATGGATCCGCCACACCAAAAGAAATAGATTCCAACTCTATTAGGCGAGACTAGTCTTTAGTTCAGACTACATATCGATGCTTGAGTAACACGTTTTATGTATACGCACAAACAGATTTTAATTCAACCATTAGATTCATAGTCTATGCTTTAGGCACATAAGAATATCCAGTTAATAGACTTTAAATTGGTTACACTCATCTGGAAGATTAGGTAGGCTTAAAACCTCTTTAAAAGAATGTGATCCTAACCAAGTAAAGATTATGTATCCATTGAATAAAAATATGCAGCATCCTCGTGATTGCAATGTTTTTCGAGGTCATAAATTTATAGCACAAACATCTCACTGTAACACGTTAGAACGTTTGTATTAAGCATTGTGTTCCAAACCAATGTTTGAACACGTTGAAAGATGCAACTCGTAATGTATGTGAAAGCGCTTGAGAAAAACGTGCAACGAACAACACCACATCATTGGTGTACACATACTTTGTGCACTCTCCAGTCTCCAGTAATTGAAGAACCAGCTGGCATATGCAAATATATGAAGGGTTTTGGATGCTAAGTTGTTTTTATTATACTTAAACAACATATAGTCTTTGTCTCTCCCTATGTATATGTATGCAACTTTTGTACAATTCTATCAATCAATTTTTTTTTGTCTTTTTACTGTGCGTATATATATATCTAATAGTCCGATTTTATCTGATTTTTTTTCTTTCTATAAACGTAATACATGCTATGCTATCTGCAAAGATGGCAACTTCAAATCCATCTACCGAAGAGATCCAACAGATTTGAGAATGCCGACGCTTAAGCACAGTATTCTTTAGTTTAAAAAGCACAGTTTTCTTTTCTGAAAACAAGTTCATGTAGTATTAAATATTTTCACGTGTTTAATCATGATTTTACGACGCTTGTGTATATGTCTATTCACATATGTATTCATGCATACCTCCGGGCACGAACCAGTGCTTGATTCCAATGTTTTCATGTTAAGTTTCTTTTAATTAACAACGTTTCATAGTGGATGATCTTTCATATATGTGTCTACTGAATATACCGGTGCATGCACAACAAATATTTTGAGTCCTTTATCAAAAAAAGAAAAAATTGAGTTTCATTTTTTCCTATATATCAAATTTGTGTTCAGACTGTTTAAAAGTGAAGAGGTGGGTGGGGATTGTATGTGTTAGTTTTGTTTTGTAGGTCAGACGCAACAAATTAATACATCATAATTACTCTTATTGGTGTGCTCCTCGTCACGGCTGAGTATTCTTTTTCGTTATATAATGAATATTAGGAAATATCTAATGTAAATTTAAATACACTTTCATTTAAACTCACCACGTTAATCAAACTCATTGCGACAGTCAACAAAAAAGTAGACCGCATAAGCTTATCTACTGGTCCGTAACTAGTCACGTGTCTTCACCTAATAGTCCTCATCTTTTTTTTTACTATTGAAGTCGCATACTATAAATTTCGATTTCACTTGGTATTCCAAAGAACATCATTTTCTCACTTGATACGCTTCCTTGTTTAATTTAAGAATTATTTAACAGCAACTCAAACCCGACAATGAGCAGCTCCAACAATGATCCCAAGAGTGGCGTGCCTCAGCAAGAACCTCCTCAAGAAGACCACAACCTGCCACTCGCAAACGTCACAAGGATCATGCGCAAAATCTTACCACCGGATGCCAAAATCTCTAAAGAGGCCAAAGCATATATTCAAGCATTGGCCACCGAGTATATTAGGTTTGTGACCTCTGAAGCTAACGATATTTGCCTATCTGACCGACGTAATTCAATAACTGCTGGCGATATCCTTTCGGCCATGACCAAGCTTGGGTTCGAAGATTACGTTGAACCACTCAGTGTGTTCATTGATCGCTACCGTCTGCTCGAGACCGATCGTGGGTGGTCACTTAGAGGTGAGTCATCGTCGGCCTATGAAGGAAGTGGTATTGGGTTTCACGATCCACCACATCATGGCTCAGGGATGTCAAATGGACGGGCTAGGCGCATTTGGGTATGTCCATATGCGCGTTTTTTTTTGGTGGACGATTTTGGTCCAATCCCAAATATGACCATGTCCAAATAGAACCATAACCAAATAGGACCATGATTAGTTGGGCTGTCCATGGGCCCTAAACGCCCATTTAATCTATTATTAATGTAAATTGTTTAATTTTTAATTTAAAAGATATAAAGATTCTAAATTTCATATATAACATAAATTTAAATTTATTATTTTACAATTTGTGGTTTTGACGAGAAAAATTGATTTTGCGATTTTACCAGGACAAAAATGATTTGCTGGTTTACCAAGAAAACTTGATTTTGGCATGAAAACTTGATTTTGCGGTTATAGCGGGAAAAACTTGATATTAAGGTTTCGGTGGGAAAATTCGATTTTATGGTTTTGGGAGGAAAACTCGATTTGACGGTTTTGACGAGAAAACCCGATTTTGCGATTGTGAAGGGAAATTCTGATTTTGCGATTGTGAGGGGAAATCCGATTTTACGGTTTCGAGGGGAAAACCCGATTTGGGGGGTTTTGGCGGGAAATCGATTTTACGGTTTTTACTGTAAAACTTAATTTTGCGGTTTTGAGGGGAAAAGCCGATTTTATGGTTTTGAGGGAGAAAACTCGATTTTACGGTTTTGGCGGGAAAACATGATTTTACGGTTTCGAAGGGAAAACTTGATTTTCAGGTTTTGGTGAAAAAACTTGATTTTAAGGTTTCAGTGGGAAAATTCGATTTTACGATTTAGATAGAAAAACTCGATTTTACGGTTTTGATGTGATAACACGATTTTGCGGTTTTAGCGAGAAAACTTGATTTTGTTGTTTTAACAAGAAAACACGATTATGGAATTTTGACAGGAAAACTTGATTTTGTTGTTTTAGCGAGAAAACACAATTTTGCGGTTTTGACGAGAAAAATTAGTTTAGAAAAATAAAATGAAATTATAATTTTTCAATATTCTTAAACCTAAACATTTTAGCTATTTAGGCCGCCCAATGTCTAGATGGTCCAGCCCGGTTTTGCCCATGGGCGCAATTGGATTTTACCCATTTACATCCATTTAAATTTGGTCCCATAATAATTTGGACACGGGCCGCCCATGGACAGTACAGCCCGCCCATTTGACATCGCTACGGCTCGCCACCGCATGGTACACTACCATATGGCCCACCTCCTTCGGGATTTCACGGTCCACCACCTCATGGCCCAACACTGCATGGTCCACTACCTTATGGCCCACCACTGCAAAGTCCACTACCTCATGGCCCACCTCCTCCGGGTCCTTATGGTTATGGTACGTTGGATCAGTCTATGGTTATGGGTGGTGGTGGATGGTACAACCCAAACGGGTCGGATCAGAATGGAACTACTGGTGGTGGTGGATGGTACAACCCAAACGGGTCGGATCAGAATGGAACTACTGGTGGTGGTGGTGGATGGTACAACCCAAACGGGTCGGATCAGAATGGAACTACTGGTGGTGGTGGATGGTACAACCCAAACGGGTCGGATCAGGATGGAACTACTGGTGGTGGTGGATCTTCTTCTTCTATGAATGGAATGCCTTTTTCTGACCAGTATGGTCAGTATAAGTGAAGATGAAAAATTCTTGATTCTCTGCATGCCTATTGAAAATTACATGTTGCATGTGCATAGCAATTTATGTCTAATTAAGCATTTATGTTCTCTCAACCTAAAGAAAAAATAATAATTATATTGTTGCATCTTACAGAAAAGTGTTAATTAAACTTTAATTCCAATATTTTGACAATTGATTTCAGAATTATTCATTTAGGAAATGGTATAACACTGCATTTAAATGTTAGTTGCAAATCGTAACTAAACTAAACATGTAACCAGAAGTTCAGTAACCACCAATCCTACACATTACTCAATAAAGCAATATGGCATTGATACTTTGATAGAAGACTAGAAACAGCCTCTTTAAAAGCCAACGTAGAACATGTAAAGACTCTGACTATGCATGTACCAACCACACTATGTTAGGAAACTATATTACACCAAAGCAAACCACACACACCTTAACCAAGGTTAAATTTTTAAATAGTTAACTATAGTTACATATCCTCAAGTTTTCTCCTCAATATTTCCTAAAAAAATGTTCTCAAAGTTAGGAATGGATGATGGTGGTCGTTACAACCGTCGAGCAGCTCCCACTATGATAATCGCCATCCTCGTCATGTTCAACACACTCGGACCAATTCTTACACCACCAACTAATCTCAACGCATCAAATCCAACACCAGGAACGACAGAAGCTGAAATTCGAGTCAGACAAGTAGCAACAAAGATCTTTTGGGCGTTCAGCAACTCGGCGTTTGCGTTGGCTGTCGCGGGAGCGTTAGTACAAGTCGGGAAACGTGTAGGTCAAGGAACAAGTGAAGTTTGTGAAAAAGTCTCTTTCATGCTTGTGATGGTCGCTCTTCTCTTCATGGCGCCGTTGTTGTTGGGCTTTGTCCTTCTTCCTTGCTCTCTGCTTTCTCCCTAGTTCAAGGACTGTGTCTTCTCATATCTGCCTATCTATGCTCTTGCGTGTTCCTTGCTGAGATCATATATATATCATATTTTACGTATAAGTTCATTAGTATAATATATATTTTTTGAATTTGTGTTATGTTTTATTTTGTTGGATTTATGAAATGCAAGAACAACAACCACACAATGAAATTATACAAATAATACCCTGGATAAGTGACTTAAGTTGCTGCATAAGTAATGACTCAAATGATAAAGCTATAACTCCTAGATCACAAGAATCAATATCATAATCAAGGACCAAACAATAAAACTGTGTTTCCTCTTTTTTTTTCTAATGATAAGAGGCAATCAAAGGTCATAGCCGACTTGGAGTGACTACTAATCGATGACTCGGGTCGGGTAAGACCCGCAGAGTAACTTACTAACATCTTCATTAGTTCTGTTAACCGGACACTAACCGATGTGGACCTTGTGGTTCTTGTGAATAGAGTGAATCCATATTTCTCCTGACATGGGCTTTTATCACACTTGTTGAGTTTATGGCCTGATATTTTAATGTTGGGCTTTGAAAGAGTGGGCCGAACTCATCTAAAGTCAGTTTCTTCCGTTGAAGTTGTTGTATTACGAAGTCGTTAAGGAAAATCAAAAGGCTTCAAGACATACATGTTACGTCTTATTTCTTCTTAAACTCTTTGATAGTGGATATTCCAAAACCGACCACGTCGTCAGCACTTTTGATTATGGAGGCTGAACCAGTAATATTTTATGTCTTTAGGATTTCAGTTTTTGTTTAACATCGAGCGAGAGATGTGAAATTAGATCATGCATGATAATTAGTAACATACGTTTCTTTCATGATGGATGTTAGAAGTTGGCGCATCTGCAAAAGTCTTCACCATTTCGTTTTAGGTTGTGATTCGGTTTGCTGCAAACCGTATATAATTTATCAAAGTTTATTTGCTAGTATTCCGTAGTTTTTTTAAGTTAACAATAAAACAAAACCTCTAAATTTATATATGATATTATGTCAAAGCCCTAAATATATTTGTTTCCTGTTGTATTCTTTGTAGGTAAGAAAGATGGGAGAAATTATCGAAATACATAATGATCAGGTTAATCAAAAAAAAATGCATAATGATTGTGCTTCATATCCTTTTCCATGATTAGGAGATTGATTGTTTGCAGTTTCTAGAAGATTTTGGTTTTTGATTTTCTAAAAACTATTTTTTTACCGATCAAGATTTTTGGAACTTAAGAAAAGATAAAAAAAATAAAATAAAAAGTAATAATAATAAAAGGCACGACGGTTTTTTTCTAACTGGATAAATCGCAAGTAGAAATCCAAGTTAATGTTCAAGATATGTAAAAAGTAGGTTTTTACTATCATTTAAAATGTTTTCAGGCCAATAATGATTAAATATCGCAGTGTAATTAAGGCTTGGAATCGTAGCTCCTTAATTAACCGGATTGATCACCATAATTTATTGTCATATTGTGTATTTATTTAACATATCCAAGTATTTATTATTGGCTAAATGCAAATAACATTATAAAGAACATATCATTTGGATCATGTTATTTATTAATAATTTAGTCAGATTTGGCTACATTTTATACATCGATTATACTCAACAGTTCACCACACTTTATTTCACCGACCGCAATACTATTTCATCGTCGAAACTATACTTTGTGAAATTATAGCAATGCATGAATTTATTAGTTATCGTGGCTTAGGGATCTCTTATCTTAGCATTGCACACAACGCACAAAAAGTAAAGCAATATTTTTAACTTCTACAACAGTACAACTGTAGAAGGATATTGATTTTTTTTATCAAATATAGTATATACGAACTCATGTTCGCATTATCAACTTTATCATGTGTACCAAATACTCGTAAAAAATGTTCAAAAAACTTTATCATGTGTACAAAAAAACTTTGTCATTATAAACTTATGGGATCGAATGGAAAATATCATGACAACTATCCTATTGGTGTGTGATTTTGACAAGTACGAACATATATTGTTGGCTTCTCTATGTCGTTTCATCTAACAATAACAACCGGTTATATATATATATATAGCTATTTTTCATTTTCTAATTTTACAGAACAACCAAAGTTTATTCATTTATATGCACTTCCTAACACCAAACGGTATGTTTGGTAAGAATCTGTTTGTTCACAATAAATTTGATTTGATCCAAGTCAAACCCTTCTTTTTTATTTTCTTCGCCATTAAATTTCTTTTGAAGAAAAAAGCAATTTCGTGTGTATATAGTAATGAATCGATTTCAACCATTCTGCTGGCAGATCACCCACCATATTTCTTACCAAAAATAAAATGAATTGTTGAATGTTATATACACATACGTTGACAATACATTATTGTATATGCTTTAATAGCATACACATAAGTTGACAATACACTATTGTATATGTTGTTGAATGTTTATATGCTTGTATACACATAGTGGACTGGTGGTGACTTTGTGCTATGTATGTTTATTATAAAGTTTTAGATAACTTAATTGATCTAATTTTACTTTAGCTGGAAGGAAAAATCTATGGAAAATCCTAATTTTGCTTTCAACTCCAAATTAAGTCAGGTTAATGTATATTTTACTAATTAGTCATATTAATGTATATTTTGTTATTAATAATCACATATTGAGGGTTTCAAAAAAAATTTATTTATAATCTAGTTTATACTATTATTAGTTTAGACTCACGAAAAAAATATTTAATGTAATTTGTATATATTTATGATTAAGTATTAACTAGTATTTGTATTTGTAAAGTATTAAACCACATCAAAGCATATACACCGTACAGCTGGCATAAAGTGTGATTTATTAAGCCTTATTGTTTTGAAAATCAGTATTTTCTTTTAATCTGTGACTGTGTGTGTTCGTGGCACGTGGCAGCTTTACAACAGTAAAGCTAAAAAACCGTATCCGTCGACCAATATATTCCCGTCATGACCGGGGACCCTCTCATCCAACGGCTCTCATTAAACTCTTTGGTGAATCAACCGTCAGATGTTAATCGAACGGTCCACACTAAATCTAGTTTCATCTCTCTATCTCTCTCCTTTAAATTCAGACCAAAACACTGTCCAGTTCCCCCCTCTTCTCTCTCTCTCTATAAACATAGTTAGCTTCGCCGTTAAATTTCTCCGGTACCGGAAAATTGATAAAACGAGTAGAACAAAAAAATCACCGATTCTTGAAATTTTTTTGTAGTTACGGATCTCTATCTGAGTCGTTGGGGATGCTTGGTTCGGCGGTGACGCGGCGGTTAGTGTATTCTCGCCGGAGAAACAGAGAAGTTCGGTTATGACCAGAATCTCTCGTTACAGGAAGCTTTCGTGATCGTGTTTTTATAGTGTTAGAATTTCCGGAAGAGATGGAAGGACAACAAGCGAAGCTGACGAGGACACAGTCATCGTTGCTCCGGTCACCGTCGATGGTAAGATCTTCTTTTCAGAGCTTAAGTTTAATCGCTAGCGAAGTCTCTCACCAGACACAAGATCTAGAAGCCGGAGAGAAAGACGAGAAGCAGAGAAGAAAACCGGTTAAACCATTCGGGTCAAGTCCTCGAACCGGGTTAACCCGAATCAACCCGGGTTTAGCTTTCACCATGGTTTCTCTCTCTTTCCTTAGCCTCTCTTCTTTCTTCTTCCTCGTCGTGTTCTCCCAAACCGATGAGATTCTCACTTCCGAGAACCTCCTCTTAGCTCTGATCTTCGTCGCCGTCGCTCTCTTCTTCGCCTCCAAGAACATCGCTCTTCTCAACCAAACCATACTCTTAATCACCAAAAGCTTATGCTTTCATAGCAAGAACCGGTCAAAACCGGTTCAGTGGTACATCGGCGATACCGAATCCAAACCGGAGAAGAAGATCAAACCGTTCGTTAAAGAAGGTGTTCAGTTCTACAGCAATGGAGACTTCTACGAAGGAGAGTTTCACAAAGGGAAGTGCAACGGGAGTGGTGTGTACTACTACTTCGTGAGGGGAAGGTACGAAGGTGATTGGGTCGATGGGAGATACGATGGTCATGGGATCGAGAGCTGGGCTAGAGGAAGTAGATACAAAGGTCAGTATAGGCAAGGTCTTAGACATGGTTATGGAGTTTACAGATTCTACACTGGTGATTGCTATGCGGGTGAATGGTTAAATGGTCAAAGCCATGGCTTTGGTGTTCAGTCTTGTGCTGATGGTAGCTCTTATGTTGGTGAATCAAGATTTGGTGTCAAACATGGGCTTGGATCTTACCATTTCAGGTAAATAAATTATTTTTACCAATGTTCAAGAAAATGCTGAATAGTGTTTAGGTGAACACTGGTTTAAATTGTTGAAACTGATTTTAAAGTGTGTTGTGTTGTGTAGGAATGGAGATTGTTATGCAGGAGAGTACTTTGGAGACAAGATACATGGGTTTGGTGTGTACCGTTTTGCTAATGGTCATTGTTATGAAGGAGCGTGGCATGAAGGTCGTAAGCAAGGTTATGGTGCTTACTCGTTTAGAACCGGTGATGCTAAGTCCGGTGAATGGGATTCAGGGAATCTTGTAACTTTCCTTCATCCTACGAGTGAGCAGGTTCGCAGAGCGGTTCAGGCTGCTAGAGAAATGGCTAAGAAGGCAGTGAATCGGAGACGAGTAGATGAACAAGTTAGCCGAGCCGTGGCAGCAGCTAATAAGGCTGCAACGGCGGCAAGAGTGGCTGCAGTAAAAGCAGTTCAAAATCAGATGGATGGTAACTTTTGTCAAAGTTGAAAACTTTGGTGGAAGTGTAAATTTTTCTTTTGTTGTTTTTTTTCTCTCTCTCTGTGTAACCCTGATTGAGCTATAATAGTGGAAGCTTGTTTCAGAGGTTTTTACCAGAGTAAGTTTCCATGTAACAAAACTGTAAATAGCAAAAGAAGAAGATGATGGTGTCTATCTTTTCTTGATGATGGAGCTTTTTACTTGGTTTTAATAGAATCTTTGGAAAGGAGCGATGTTGATTGATATTATGATCTTGATCTAGATCACTGACATGTCGCCAAGCTTGTGATTCCCCAAAACTTATCATTAAACTAATACTCCATCAGTTTTATTTTATTTCTCTCTTTTTTTTTCGTACACACAAATTAAAAAATATTTAATTTTATATATTGTTTAAAATAAAAACATTATCACTTATATATGTAATCATATTTTAATCAATAATAAAAAATTTACATATAAATTTAATAAATTTTACATTAAAATTATAAAACAATATTTATTTTAAAATAAAAAATTATTCTATAACGACAACTAAATTAAAACGAAAAAAGTAAATCATTATATTGTGATCCAGACAGTATCTATTGCATTGATTGATACCACAACATATTTATGGTCTCTGTTAGTTTAAATCACAACACTGTATTTGTGATTCATAAACCCTTTCCTATGTTTTTATTTCACAAAGTTGAGGATATAAATGATTTTAAGAATGTTTAATAACTTTGCGTATCAAAACACTGAGTCTAATGTTTCTTTATGTGTTGGCTTCACTGAAAAGGCAAATTTGAAATCGGTTTCCTTTCGTTACATTGAAAATTTGAATTCTATGTGACAGCAACGTCTACTTAGTTATATTATTATGGATGTGGATGAGAATTTGAAACTACTTGATCAATCATAGACATAGACTACAAAAATAAAACTATTTTGGTTACGGCATGTCGACAATAACACATCCGACGCATACATGTCTCGTCGCATAAAAGAAGTGTAGAAGAAGCCATGTGTCCTTATCGATCATCATATATTGAGGATATCATTTGGGACTTTTATATGATTTATATCCTTATCCTTTTTCCTTTCTTATATTTATAAATTTATATACGCCACTGGTCACATGGTTTCTTGCTGGATTGGTCTCCCTTGTCATCAGAATACTCCAACCCAAGCTTAAAATAGACCTATCATATTAATTCAAGATTTATTTACCCAAAATAATTGCGTATGTTATAAACTTTAAACTGAAATCATTTGTTTGATAATAATTTTTGGTTTAGTCAAAGTTTTTCTTATAAACTTTAAACTGAAATCATTTGTTTGATAATAATTTTTGGTTTAGTCAAAGTTTTTCTCTTCAAGAAAGCTTGGCTATGATTTATCAAACTCTCTTTTTTAAGAGACTTTTACATCTTCTTCGGGGAGTGAATTTTACCATGCCCTCTATTTATGAGAGGTGGTTTCTTTTCAGTTCTTAAACCAAAAAATCATATTAACTCCTTAACCGATTTTTCATCTTATATTATGATATGCATGGGATAAATATACAATGGGTTCGTTGGACGAATTTATGAAGGAGCAGCTAGTTTTCAACGTTACAAGATGACCAAGTTTCAATGTTCCTGTTTTGATATGATGCCTCGGTCGATGCATTTGACAAAGAAGCTTTGTTTGAATCCATTTGACAAAGAAGCTTTGTTATATATTTGTATTTCAATTGTATAGCAAGTTTGAATTGTTTTTAAATAGACTTTTTTTGGCAAAGAGATCCTGATTTCTTTATGTAAGAAATAAGTTAAGTTTAATATAAATCTGGTCTGCACAAAAAGAATACCACTAGACATCTCTGTATATCAGCTCATCATAATATAAATGGAATTATAGTGTAATTTTCTCCTCAACAATTATAATATATGAGAAATTCCAACATACTGAAAGACAAAACATACGACTTAACATGATATGATTCCATTTCTATTTTACAGCAACACAATTTACTATTTTTATTTCCTTTGTTTCTTAACAAATGTCATTCTAATTTTTTTTCTTGTTTTGATAAGTATCATTTCAATAATTTTTTTATCCTTTTAAACAAATAATCAATTTTTATTTAAATTATTTTCATATTAGATAATTATACATTAAATAAAAATACATTAATATATTTTATCACTTTTTATTTGGAATAAAATATATCAAAGTGATACTTTTGCAAAACATAGAGAATATAATGTATTAAAAATACACATATATTCATGTAATTATATTTATTTAATACAGCCCGCATGTAATTTTCCTGACAGCATTTTGACTCAAATGTTGATTTTCAAACTTTAGCTAACCACTCCACATAAATTAACTACCCGGCAGAGATTAAATTACTGGTCTAACATACATACATGCACAGAACACAATTTAATTTCTTAAATGGTCGACAGCATATGAAGATTCCATAACGTAGTAAATAGAGACATCAGACATACGTACCCGTCAATTATTGGTCTATAAGACCTAAACCTTTTTTTTAATAAAAAACACCCATCTAAAGTTTAATTAAAACTGTATGCTATTAACTATGAACAAAATAAATTTATCATCTTAAGATTCGAAAGCTAAAAAAATGTAAATGAGAGAAGTCAGAAGAGGAATGCTTGTTTCGGCATGCATGTTTCTGCCTCTTTGATCTCCTTGATTGCAACATTTATTCAAATTTAAATGACGAATAGTATAATATACTATAAACTCGAATAATCATTGTTATTACTTGTGTGTTTTAATGTATTTGAAATTAATTTGAGTGGATGCATATTTAATTAAATAGACATTGGTAAAATTAGTACTATTAAACGAGTGCATGGATTGCTGAAAATGTTGGTCTAGTGGGGTGCCATACTGACAAAAAAATTAATAACATGGTCAAAGTACGTTTTCCAAGTTACAAAATAATAGCAGTATTATGAGGCTAACTCTTCCATTATTTCAGCACACCTCTTAGTAGGGTTGGATTTTAGAAACTTCAGTTCGGTTCAATTTGCATATAACAAATTGTTTGGTTTGGGAAAATGGTGCGTCTGTGATAAGACATTACTATAATTTTAGATAATTTCGATATTTTGCCAAAAAGAAGAAAATTTCGATATATGTCGATCTATTTCAATAATTTCTTGGCCTTTTAAATTTGGGTTTACACATACTAAACGATTGTATTCTAACCACCATGGAAGAGTCCACTTAATTATAATTGACACAAACCAAACTTGCGATGAATACAAGAGCGGTTCTATAAATAAGTGTAGATGATTTATCATACTACTAGTTATATCACCAGTTTAAAAACTACAGATTCAACCTCTGTGAGATCTTTTTATTTATTTTTATAGATATAATACTACTTACTAGTATCCATATCCAAGACAATGCTCGATATTTTTAGTTTTTCGAACTTCTCATAATTTGAAATTCAAAATATGAGCTGACAAGTAAACCTCTCCAACGCAATCATCATGCCTACAACGAAATTTATCTTCATATTTTTTATTTATTTATGGGACCATTGATCTTTTTTACTTTTATCTTTTAAGTAGGTTACTTACTAAAACATGCAAGCAGACAACATAATTACAACTTGCATTATTTAAACAAATAAACTCACGTCGCCTTTTCAACTTGATGTCCTAAAATTTAGAGTTTGTCAACTTTCTATGGGCCATTCGGTCATTCCCAACTGCCCAGTTGATTGGCTCATATTGCCCAATAGTAACATTTAAAATGTTAATAACACTCTTGTTTGCTTAAAGTTCAATTAACTACACTACATTAACATAAATTGTTCCAAACTCCAATATAACAAGAACTAGATTAACGTAAATTGTCCACCGTTATGATTCAACGTGTGATTTCTTTTTCTTATTAATGCAACTAGCATTTTTGTTTTGGTAAAAATGCAATTAATAATAATGTAAACGAGTTTTAACTATACTTAGAAATATATAATTCTAATTAGGTACCAAATTATTGCACACTTTACCTATATTCTTAATTTAAAAATTAACTTATTGTTATGCAATAAACACATCGAATTGTGATTTTCTGCGACACACATTAAACATTGATTATGACATATATATTGTGTGTTATGATTTAATGTTGACATTGTAGTTTAGGATCCCGTCATCCATGCTAAGGAAATCGTAGAGAATCTAGAGATATACTTCATATGCCTTTGTATTAGAAAAAGTTCTCCAAGGCACATATATATGGCTTATAGAAGTAAGTGGACACCGGGGTTTGGTAAAAGACAAAACATATGGCCCCTAACTTTAATCCAATTATTATAAACATCTATCTTCATTTTACTAGCAAACAGTTTTTTTCTAAGAAAGTCTATTTTCTCAATACAAAAGTGTTTGGACTGCAAAGCTCGGCATCGCATGTTTGGTAGCTACTGATTTTTGAAAGCGACCAGAAAACAAAACAATGCCTTGTCTAATTCTACAATTAAAAATGATTAAAATATTTCTTATTCTGTGGTTACGAAAAAAAAAACAATATTTCAAGTGAATGATAATCCATTTATGATCCGCCACAATTTTCAGAATCAGGATCACTACAAGAAGGAAATAACTGGTTGAGCAAAGCCACGAAACTAATCCAGTCGACTATATTGACTTTCTTAGTTCTATATTATCCTACGCATGATCATAATGATTCATTCTGTTGTAAAACTTTTTTTGTTTGCTTATATATATATATCAAACAAAACTTTAGCTAAGTAGAGCGTAAGAAACATCTTCACAAGTTTTCCTATTTGCTACTTTTTTTCTATCGAGTGACTTATTAAACCCTATATTTCGTGATTCGAGAACTTTAACTTTCTTATCGCATCGTTGTCCAATAAAATTCGGAAACCAGATCATTGCATATGCTTCCAAGCTGAAATTAAAGAAGTTTCTACAAAAAGCCCTAACTGAACCCGATCAACGAGTACCTATTTCCATGCTCAATGCAATTCATAAGCCCATTTACTCTACTAATATTGGGGAAGGTCTGAAAGCCCATGGAAACCGCAGCCCACAATGACAAAAGAGCGATAAGCAAGAGATAAGTCAAGTGGCTTTAGTAGTCCTAAGTAATGGAGTCTAGATGTCCCTTCTTTGACAAAGAAATGCAATACAATCTACAAAAGTAGATTCCATGTTGAAGCAATATGAATATGTCTTATCAAATCTTACTACAAAATAAGGCAAAGTTTCTTACTATTAGCTACTATAAACCAAAAGTGCAACCAGTTTCACTTTCATGATTTAAATTGAGTACGCTGGAACATTTAAAATCAGTTTGAACTAGTGGTGATAATAGTGAATCATATAAATTCCCCAAGCAATGTGTGCATTATATTATTATTATTGGTAAACATGTGTGCATTATTTGCCATACCAAACTTTTCCACGGCACATGAAACAGTGAGATTCATCTGAATATAGTACTATACATAATAGTATTTAACCAAACAAACTAAATGAATTAGGAAAAAGTTTGCTCACATCTAACTATGTATATCATCTAAAGAACTTTACCACTATCATATAATTAACTTTACCATCATCAGCAATATCTTGTAACCAATGACTGTTAATTATCTAGTACATAATTAGGTTTACCACTTACCAAAATAAGAAATTCAATGCAAAGATAATGTGCAGGGTTGCAAAATCGTTACATTTTGGTAGCTACTCGGCACATATGACATATATACACGTGAATCAGTTGACAAATTTAACAAAATCATAATACTGAGCACCAGATTAATTTCATAAAACATATTACAAAAGTATATATTATCTTTGCAATAATACAACACGCTATTATTACTAAAATTTAATTTAAAGGAAAAGTCACATGAAAAAAAGTCAAAGAAGTGACAAAAAGGCTTCTTTGTTCAATGTTCATGTGATCTTCCTAGGCCACCCACCTCCCAAACGTATTGCAATATTGAGATATATAATAGCTTCATTTTATATTACAGTCAGTTATCATATCCGTCGTCCATTCTCTCCAAGCAACAAACAACTTGAAAAAGTATAATTACGATAAGGGTAGATTAATTAACATTTTTTTGTTAAACATAAATTAATTAACATATAAAAAGAATTTATAAATAATAAAACGTATATAGTAAAGTATGTATTATGGACCGTCGGATCAACTGAAACTCCAAAGTGGAATATCAGCTTCTTCGTAGAAGTACCCATCGACCATATTGGTGGTCGAGTTCAATGGAGGAGAGTAATTAAACGGAGCTCCATCATCGAAGAAGAACATCCCATTATGTTCATTAGCATACCATGATGATGATGGATCCATCAAAGACACATGACTGTCTACGAAAGACCCTATCAAAGATTGCATCCCATCATCATCATTTTCATCTTGATGTTGATCATGATCGGACGGTGATGAGTCGGCCGATGAAGAAGGGGCAAAAAGGTCATATGAGTTGTTGGCAGCTTGAGCGGCAATTTTTTGGATGGATTTAGGGGACAATATGGTCTTTTCATCTAATAGAAGATGAGAAGAGGCAGCGACAGGGAAGTTGAGATTGGCTTGAGGGCCTTTGAGACACAAGAGTGCAACATCGTAAGCCCTAGCTGCTGCTTCAGCTGTTGAGTAAGAGCCCAACCAGATCCTTGTCTTTTTATTTGGTGCCCTAATCTCAGACACCCATGATCCCCAACTTCTCATCCTCACTCCTTTGTACTTCTTAATCTTGTTCTTCTTGATCTTCGGTGAAGACGAAGAGGAAGATGAAGAATGAGATGGTGAAGACAAAGACATTTCCTTCTTGGTGCTGCTTTGGATCTTGGGTTCTTGCTTCACCATAGCAATGTTTGTTTTTGTGTGTGTATTGATCAGAGAGTACGTAGATTGTTCTTGAGTTCTTATTGCTGTTGTTGGGATGGATAGAGATTTTTGAATGAGTGTTAATGTGAGGTGAGGAGATTATATATAGAGATTAACTGATATGGGAGACGAGGGAATAAATATTATTTTTTCACATAAATCTAAAATAGGGTCAAATGTGATATAGTATGGTTTATTGTGTATGAATGAGACATTGGTGCATGACAGATGTTTTTTAATTTTTTTTTTTTATCATAACAAACTGGCAATTGTCATTAATACAAATTTGTTCCTTTCTCAATTAAATTTTTTATTTTTATTTTTCGAATCTAATTATTAATTCGATATGGATGCATCATGCATGTTAAGTGTTCGAAGTTCGAACAATGAACCTGACCATGGTTTTCTTTTAACCTTGTGCTAGATTTGCATCTTCTTATTATATTTCTGTAGATTTGAACTTAAAATATATACAGATGTCCATCGGTATACTGTAAACTTTTGTCCATTATAGGAAAACAAATTATGTTTAATCATCTTTATTCCACAATTTTACTGAAAGAAGTTCTCTATAATTGAACAATAATACTATTTGTGTATATATTTTATTTTACGATTTTTATTGTTACCAATAAGATCAATATTTGTCCAAAGAATACCGAGTGGAGCCAATATTGCTAGGATTAAGAATAGTATATAGCTGTACGGAATCGGAAGCCACTTGATGAGGAATTCAAGAAGTGATTCTGAATACAATATGCTTAAGATTAAGATATCAATTTTTTTTAATCTATATTGACTATAAGTAGCTATCACCACTATCATGAGATTATAGTTTACAGCTACGTTTAACGCGTTAAGTCATAATACGATCTTTCCAAGAATATAGATGGTTAGATATTTGCAGAGTCGGCCCTAAAAAATTTATTGGTAAAAGCAAATTTTAAAAAAATGGTTATTTTTGTGGGGTTTTGAACCCTGGTTACACAAAAAAAATTATAACTTTTAGATTTTATCACTAGATTAAAGACGAATTTAAGAAAATTATGACTGAAAATATCTTTATAATAAAAAGGCTGGAAGCGACTGCTTCCTTGGCTTGGCCTAAAGGCCGGCTCTGGATATTTGATTAAAACATGAGGTTTTTACAAGCGTACAACCCTACAATAATATATTTTATAAATATATACAATTGGTTTTATTTTCATCACAGAATGAAGATTTAGACGTGAAATTCAGATTTTCTAAAATAGAAAACATAAAAAAATTTCTCAATCAAACCACTAAAAGAAAAAGCTACCAATTTATTTCCTGTTTATATGTCTGCTACTAATATAATATATACTTATTTAACTATACCGTTATTTTCATTAATAATATTATTTTTAAAATATACTCCATCCGTTTCATTATGATACATGTTTTAGAGAAAAGATATATTGCATAAGTTTTTTTTGCATTTTTTATGAAAATATTGCAAACTTCAAAAATGTTAATTGAATTTAATTATTGATAAAAAATTATTGAAAATTACAAAAATAGATACATTTATTATAGTGATTTAATGTGATAACTCCAAAAATATATCTTTATGAAACAAAGAGAGTATATTACCGCGTTGTGTCATAAATCCAATTTAATATTTGACAAATAATGTAGCAAAATCCAAAGAAAAGAATAGATAGTGAGAAATGAAAAGGAAGAGTGAAGTAAGAAGAGTGGGAGAAGATGATGATACTATAGACTTGATAAGAGAGTGACTTCAAAATACAGCTGTTCTCAATCTGTCTCTATGCTACCCAAACCCAAACCGCGTTATCTCTCGTCACACTCACTCCTAATCAATTATACTATATGCTATAAGACTGGTACAAACTATTGAAAAATGAGAAAATAATAAAAGCATATATATAGCTTTAGAAAAAATAATAAAAGCATATTATTATAGCTTTAAGACGCGCAAAGATGCACATGATCTTATGTAGGAAAAGATGGGAGGTGACATGTTCTATGTGGACAGCCTTGACTTCCTCACAAAGCTTACGACTAATCAATCATGGGATGATACTTTTGTTCTCTTCGTCTTCAGATTTCACACTTTGGTTTTACGCAAAAACTCTCCAAAACGTCAGAGAATATGGGCAAGTTTTGTCAGCTTTCCAGCAAAAACTATGCGTTTGCATGAAGTTAAAGAAGCATCTGGATCGTGGCTTCTTTCAGTTTCACTTTTGAATATTAACACTTGTAATTTTCATGTCATAACAAAAAGAAATCTTGTCAATATACGAATTTAATTGTCCCCTAACATACACTCGAAAGCTAACATAAGAGTAGAGAATTACCACATATTTATATATTTTGTCCAAAAATATCCAAGTTTCAAGGTGGGACAGTTGTAATAACCACCAAATCTTTTTATTTGTATGGTTTAGTCGGTTTTGCAAAATGTTAATATTGTGGTGGGGACATAGAACATGTTAAACCAATCTCATACATTACATATATGTATGTTTCGTAAACAACAAAAAAGGACTCATACATAGTTTTTTTTTTCCTCATACATAGTTGTTCCTCTTGCAAGAATAAATCTGTTTAATTTTATGAGGTTGTGACAAGTTTTTATGTAAATCCCTTTTCACTCTCTTTTTTATTTCTTGATTATTTTCATTTTTTATTGTTGAAATAGTTGGTGAGATTACTTCAACGCAGATTACTTTAAAAGAGGGAAAAAAACTTTTTTTTCCAACAGGGCTTTTGTTAAATGTAATTCTTGAAAAGAGTATCCTTAAATTAGAACTTAGAACATGACTTAACGTGAAACCAGTAACATAATTGAAAAATATCGAGTTAACAATTGGTCAATGGCTTGAAAAGTATTCAGTAACACACGGTGCATGTTCAAACTTTACCCTCGACTTTATCGTTAACAAGAGGGATCATGAGTTCCATCTTGTTCCTTGGTGTACAAGGAGTCCTAGGAGTTCCAGGTTGTTGCTGAGAAAGCATGTGACTTACATATCCATAAAACGTGCATCCCACAAGTGTGATTCCACATCCAACAGCATTCATCGGTGATATCGGGTTTCGGAATATCATCCATGAAACCAAAACAGCCACCGCAACCTACAATCATTCAAAACTGTTATGTAACAGACAGAAGAAAAAAAGGGTTAGGGAGTTGTTGGTTGTTTACCTTAAGGTTACCAGCTACATTGAATGTGACAGCTGTTGTGGAGTGAATGACATAGAAGATGGAGAAGTTAAGACAGAAAGCTACAACACCTGAGCTTAAAATGATGATGAGAGCCGACCATGGAGACGGGTGTGCTTCAAACCAATCCAAGATCCCATTGCCTTCGAGTAGAAACGCTGGTACTCCAAGAATCATGGTCGCAAAAGGCGCCATATAGTACACCGTGTTGATGCTAAAACATAGAGACATGATCAAATGTAGGTTTCATACTTTCAACACCAATCTTTGAAGATCAAAACCCTAAGGAGACAGAACACTGACCTGTCAAACTTGTAACCGTGAAGAAGAGATTCAGCAAGAATGGTCTTAGTGGAGGTAGCTAAACATCCAAACAGAGCAGCACAGAAACCAAACACGTTAAAGCTAAGTTCTGTAATGGAAGTCAGAAGAATCCCTCCAACAATAGGAACCAAAGACGCCCAAATACGCCAATCGAAATACTTCCTCCATACCAACCACTGTAACACAACTTCCCTCACCCAAAGAAAAAACATAACACAAAAACTAATCAGAACAGAACATAAAAGATTACTGTGTTTCTTGTTGTACAAGTCTTCTTAAAAAACCTGTTGTAGCTGGAGTGAAGGATTTGATTGTCTGCATGAAAGAGACTGGGATGTATCTAAGACTGATGTTTCCCAACACAATGTTGATACAGAAGACGAATGACATTGGGAAGATCCTCTTCCATCTGTCTTCTGGATCAACCACGATCAATGGTTTAATCTTCAGGACTTTGATTACAATGTATGCTCCAATCGATGAACATATGAAATGAACACATGAAACCGACAATGGAAACTTGAAATCCAGTTTCTGCAACATAATGTTTTTAACCAAAAACGTTTTAGAAAAAAAAAACCTAAACTCATTTTGTACCAGTTGTTGTTATTACGTACCTGGAAGATCCATTTGTTCATGATGATAACAGTAACGTTGAAACCCCACCATTGAAGAATGGCTAACAGAGATCTGATCATGCTCCATTGATGCCAAAGACTACCTTCCTCAATCATCTCTTTTCTCACTCTCTAACTCTTTCGAGATGAATCAGAGAGAAGAGAAGAGAGGAGAGGAGCATTTAGGATGGTGGCTAATGAGATGCTAAATAGGAAAGTGAGTAACGGTAAGCTCTCTGGTTCCATGAGATTTGTTTCGGGTTCTCTTCTCTTGTCTTCATCAATGTTAAACGTTTCTCTTTCTCGTTACCATGAAGATACTGTTTTCCTCTTACGTAGGTTTCCATGCAATTAAAGAAACTTTTCCCTCTTTAATGCTTATAGTCATTTAATAATACATATTAAACCAATTCAGTGGTTACAATTTACTATAATTTTAAAAAAATAAAAGAAAACAAATGCAAGTTCTAACTGTTGTCCGAAAGAAGATTATTTTTCACTGAAAAGAAACTTCATTAGACTTGGCAACAACTGATAGTGTTCTAGGCTCGGAAAACAGTAGAGAATAAATGATACTCCATCCGTTTCATATTAAGTGTCGTTTTAGAGAATTTTTTTTGTTACAAAATAAGTGTCGTTTTCGTTTTTCGATGCAAAATTTATTAATTTTATGCTGCAGTTTATTTTTCTATTGGTTGAAATATAATTAGGTGTATAGGTAATTGTGTTTTTATATAGAAAATATGCAAAATTAATTGTTTTCTTAATCCGTGTAAAAAAATCTAAAGTGACACTTATAATGAAACAGATGGAGTAATTATCAAAACCCTGATTGTTATCTCCATCATTTGAATCTTCATCACTTATGTGTTTAACTACCATAAATATTAAATGAATACTATAATTCCTTTCTTTTTGTTTAGAACTGTGAATAAGATATTTGGTGAGCAATGTAATAACTCTGACGGTTCCTGATGTAAATCAGATAAGCTTTTAGTCACAGACTCACAACATCTCTAGATTATACGATCTTATCCTTTTGTTTTCTTGTCTTGTACATAAATAACTGCAATGCTATTGTTTACAGACTCACAACATCTCTAGAATACAATCTTATCCTTTTGTTTTCTTGTCTTATACAATCTTATCCTTTCTCATCTCTAAAAGCTTGAATTTAAAACACTTTAAAACATAGGATTAAAAGAAAAGAAAAAAGATTTTTCAAATTGAAAAAGTGACCAACAAATATATGATGCCCATACTATAGAAGTTCCATAACAAGAACATGACTTGAATCCTACCCAAAGATTCACATTCCTCCCATGTGCTCACTCTTTTTAGTTTTTATTTTACTTCACCTTTCTATATTATAAAGTTTTTATTTTTATTTTCTTATGTGTTCTCTAAATAACCTTGTAGGGCTACTTTCATTTCCCTCAAAATTTATAAGATCTTATAATTTAAATATAGTCAGGTGAAAATCTACCAAGAAGTGGAGTGAGTAGGCAGTAAACTAGTCGAAATCTATTCTGTTAAAATATATATAAAAAACTTACTGAAATATGTTCAGGAATAGCGTTTTGTTTAGGAAAAGGTATTTATACAGTATGTAGATTTACTGTATGTACATTGTAAATAAATAACTGCAATATAATAATCTCACGACCCAAAACAAAAAGTTCCAATCAACATTATAACATCTTTTCTTTTGGATCAATGTATCAAAGCACTCCAGTAGTTTTAGGTAATTTCTTACATACATAATGTAATTAAATATATCAGATTAAACTAAAAATACTCTAGAACAAAATTTTAGGAGTTTTTGTTATAGATTTTAACTACTTTAGATTGTATTCTAGTACTCTTATCTCTTAGTTTTCATATCGGTTTAAAAGCACTGATAATGAAGCCATATGCCGATATATATGGATGTATTGGTTAAAGACATAATTACTTTGATCATTGTGAGTCATATAGTGTGAAGGAAGTATTAGAGAATGAATGAATATATTATTGATATGAGAGGATACAATATATATACACCATAGCTAGTAGGGCTTTCACGTTATACATATACTTTCCATATATACTCTACATGCCCCCTCAAGATGGAGGTACTTGAGTAACTCCAATCTTGCTATACAGTTCTTGAAACCTCGCTCGTGGAAGCGGTTTGGTAAGAGCATCGGCAAGCTGATCCCGAGTGGAGACATGAGCAACACGAAGGGCACCCGACTGAACATTATTTCTGATGAAATGATAGTCGAGAGCCACATGTTTCATTCGAGAATGAAAAACAGGATTAGCACACAAGTATGTGGCGCCGACGTTGTCACAGTAAATCACAGGCGCAGCAGGCAAGTGTATATCGAGTTCGGACAAGAGTGAACAGACCCATCGAAGTTCAGATGCTGTGTTTGCAACCGCACGATATTCAGCTTCGGTGCTAGAGCGAGCAACTCCATTCTGTTTCTTTGCGGACCAAGAAATGGGAGTGGCACCAAGATAGATGATGTATGCATTGGTGGACACATAATCATCGGGATCGCCAGCCCAGTCCGCATCGGAGTACGCATGAAGCGATAGAGGGGAGTTCTTACGGATCAGTATGCCGTGGGATGCAGTCCCAGCAAGGTAACGGAGAACTCGCTTAGCCGCTTGCCAATGTTCATCAGTGGGTTTATGCATGAATTGCGATAGTTTATTAACCGCATAGGCAATATCCGGTCGAGTGAAGGAGAGATATTGCAAGCTGCCAACGACCATTTGAAAATCAGACGGATTGGAGAGGGTAGTACCAGACGTGAGGGTAAGCTTCGGGTGTGAGGCCAGCGGAGTAGATACTGGTTTGGCATCAAGCATCTTTGTCTTGGTGAGGAGATCATGAATATATTTCTTCTGCATGAGATGTAGCCCAGAGTCTGTGCGTGTAACCTCAATGCCCAGAAAGTACGATAAGTGGCCAAGATCTTTGATGGAGAAGCGTGTTGCAAGAAGATGAATAATCTGATCAACCAATGCATTGCTACTCCCGGTAACAACAATGTCGTCTACGTAGACCAAAAGGAAGACCTAATGACCACCATAGGTGTAGACAAAGAGGGACGTATCTGCTACGAAATTTCGAAAACCAGCATCAAGGAGAGTATGTTTAAGTTCCTCATACCAGGCGCGAGGCGCTTGTTTGAGACCGTAAAGGGCTTTTCTGAGTCGACATACATGATGAGGCCTATCTTGATCAACAAAACCAGGAGGCTGAGAAACATAGACCTCGTCTTGAAGTGTGCCTTGCAAGAATGCATTGTTGACGTCGAGTTGACAAATACACCAATCACGTCGAACAGCCTGTTCAAGCACAAGTCGTACAGTAGTAGATTTGATCACCGGACTGAATGTCTCAGCATAATCCAAGCCATACTTTTGATTGAAACCACGGGCCACAAGTCTTGCTTTGTACCTGTCAATTTTACCATTTGGAAGATATTTTAGTGTAAAAATCCACTTAGTATCGATGACATTTTGACCCGGCTGTGGTGGAACCAAGTCATAAGTGTGATTACGGGTCACTGCATTGAACTCGTTGGTACATGCATTCCGCCATCTTGGTTCTCGCAGAGCCTGGTTCACTGTGGTTGGGATTATGGGTCAGGTATTTATGGTTAAGTTGTATCTGGAATTTGGCTTGACTATATTATTTTTGGCTCGGGTTCGCATCTGGTGTTGATTTGTAGGTGGAGGTGTTGGCGGGTGTGTATTTTGAGAGGAAGAGGAAGAGGTTTGGCTGGGAGAGAGGACAGGCGTAATTTGTGGTGGAGGAGATGTGGAGGCTGAGGGATGGTTTGAGGATGAAGAGGAAAGTTGTGTACCTGTCGAATTCCTTGCAGAAGTCATCTGGTCTCCACCAGCATTGCTAGGGATAGACGACCTCTGTTCTGCGATAGGAGTTGCAGAGTTTACCGGAGATGGAGATGGCACAGTAGGCTGGTGATGGTCTGAGCACGGTGGCACCGATGAACTAGTAGATACGAGTGGCCGAGTAGGAACAGGTGTGGCTGTGGGATAAGAGTTAATGGGGTTTTCCGGAGTGGCTGGTGACAAGGTTGGATGTGATTTGGTTGGAGGATGACGATACGGAAAGAAGTCTTCGACAAACTGGACATGTCGATATGTGTAGATTCGGCCGGTTACACGATCCAAACAAAGGTATGCACTTTGTGTCAGTGAATAGCCGATAAAGACGCAGGGTGAGGAGCGATCATCAAGCTTTGTCTTTGCATATGGTCTCAGCCATGGGAAGCATAGGCAGCCGAAGACACGAAGCTTAAGGTAGTTGGGTGGTTGATTGAATAGCTTGGCATAGGGAGAGCTGTTGTGGAGGACGGGAGACGGTAGTCTATTGATGAGGAAGACTGCAGCAGCGAAAGCATACGGCCAGTAGGTTTTAGGAACAGACGCTTGACTGAGTAATGTGAGACCAGTCTCTACAATATGACGATGCTTTCTTTCAGCGATACCGTTGTGTTCTGGAGTATGTGGCGGAGAGGTAAGATGGGAGATGCCGTGGGCAGAAAGGAATTGTCTGAGGCTGAGATACTCGCCTCCATTGTCAGAATACAACGTCACAATCTTGGTATTGAACTTGTTCTCAACCAAAGCTTTGAATGTAATGAAGGTCTCACGGACTTGGGATTTTTGTTTAAGTGGGTAAAACCAGGTGTATCGGGTGTAGTGATCAACAAATATGAGGTAGTATTTGAAGTGATCGGTGGAAAGAAGAGGAGATGTCCAGACGTCACTATAGATGCATTCAAGTGGTTTGTGGGTTTGGATAGTGTTTAGATGAAAAGGTAATTTATGGGTTTTATTCATGAGACAATCAGGACAAGCAAACTGTTTTTGAATTGAAGCAACAACCGGTAACGAAAACTGAGAAACAACAGACTTTAACACAGGAGTAGATGGGTGACCAAGTCTTGAATGCCAAGAGGAAAGTGAGGTTTTGGGTGAAGGTGAGGCATGATAGGTGGCGATTGGTGTTGAAGGGATTGGCCACTAGTATAGTTCGTTCTTAGTTTTGCCTTGGAGCAAGCGCGCCCCCGTGCTGAGATCCTTCACCTGAAAATGTGCGGGAAAGAATTCGACAGATACATGATTAGTATTACATAATCGGTAAACAGAGATGAGATTTTTATGAACGTTGGGAACATATAAAACATCTCGTAAAGCTAGTGATTGAGAGGGAGTAGGGAGTATGGATGAACCAGTGTGCGAGATCGCAAGACCGCTACCATCAGCAATGGTAACCTCCTCACCACCGGTATAAGGTTGGTGTAGTGAGAGATTGTTGAGGTCGCTTGTGAGATGATGGGTAGCTCCGCTGTCGAGGATCCAGTTGCTGGCGTTGTACGGAGCTGCTGCGAGGTGCGCACGAGGCTGCCCTGGAGCTGGAGTGTAGCTTGTGCCGGACAAGGAACTTTGGTGTTGCAGTTGAGAGCATGTCCTTGCACTGTGCCCATATACGTCGCATATCTGGCACCGCCCTTGATAGCCACGAGGGTTACCGGAACGAGTATCATGTTTAGGAGTGAGACTCTGTTGCTGCCATTTTTGAGCTTGGCGGTGACCCTGACGATTATGACCTCCATAGCGGTTCTGGTTCCTGGTGTTTTGGATAGGCTTGTTCCCAATATGAGTGGTTGCATTCGCCGTAATGGGAGCAGAGACTGAAGCAGTAACAACCGTTTGAAGCTTGACCTCATGGTTAAGCAAACGCTCATGGACTTCAGTTAGAGAGGGAGGGGTGTCGCGACTTTCAATCTGATCGATGACAGTTTTATATTCCTCCGGGAGACCGTCGATGACGTACTCGATTTGATCCTCGTGATCCAGGGGCTTTCCAAGTAATGCAATCTGATCAAAACGAGTAGTCAAGCCTTGAAGGTACTCATCAATTGTCTTGTTGTCCTTCTTCCAGTATTTTAACTGATGCTTCAATTGTTTGAAGTGAGCACGACTTGGTTTGGCATAAGTATCGGAAAGGGTGGTCCAGATCTCGGCCGCAGTGGTGGCAGTGGACAGAATCGGTTGCAGAGAGGTTGAGATGGCTCCAAGGAGAGCTGAGAAGAGCAACCGGTCTTGGCGTTTCCACAGACTATACGCCGGGTTGGGGGTGGTGGTGCCTGCATTGGTCAGTGTCGGGGGTGGGATAACAATAGATCCATCTATGTACCCCGCGAGGTCATATCCATCAAAGAGAGCGTGGACTTGACGGCTCCACATCACAAAATTGGTTGAGGTGAGCTTGGTGACATTAGTCATATTGACGTTGAGAATGGTGTGAGTCTCGGAGACGGTAATGGTCTCACTGTTGTTGGCCGGAGATGTGGACATGTTTGTGAGAGGGAAGTTTGAATTTGAGAAGAGGAAGAAGAAGGGGGAAGTGAAGATGGCGGCCGTTAAAAAGAAAATTAGGGATCTTAGGCTCTTGATACCATATTAGAGAATGAATAATGTCTTATTGATATGAGAGGATACAATATATATACACCATAGCTAGTAGGGCTTTCACGTTATACATATACTTTCCATATATACTCTACAGGAAGTATGTGGGATGGTCTAAATTGAAAAGTGGTGATACATTGAAACTCATCACTACGCAATCACATCACATGTCAATGTCTTGTTTCGAGTGTTGCGGTTTTTAGCTCTTGATAGTTGATATTGAAGCCTGTCTCTTGCTTCTCATTTTTTCTCTTTAAGTCACGTGAACGCTCAAAAATATTGACCTACACGTAAAATGTATACCTTTTATGTTCTCAGTTCTCACACCCTTGACCCTCAACTTTAGAAATTAGGTCAATCTAGCTCAAACTTTATTATTACTTATTCTCATTTGTTGAATAACCACGTGGTTTCAAGTTTGTGAAGACAAATAGAATACTCAAAATTGAGCAATTTTCAAGATCATTAGCAAATAGGGAGAAGTCTGGATAATTCTAACTTTATTTTAAATTTGATATCACTTTTCAAGTATACTTTAAATGATAATTATTTTTATGAATACTTTAAGTTTCTTATAAAAAAACTAACTCTCTTAAATTATTTATAAATATTTAAAAATATATATAGAAGTTTATAAATTCAATTTCACCCTCCAAATAATGACCTATTGAAAATAATCACCAAACCCTAAACCCATATATAAAGTATTTTTAATTGAGTGTATTTTAATCAATTTCTCAAGTTTCATCAGACCCTATAATAAATCTTATTTTTGTTTCGCCCAAAGAAGAAAGAAGTGTAGATGAAGCGATATGTGGTCTTGATAACGCAGATTTTGCCCATGTGATGTGATATAGCCATTTATATTTGAGAAGCAAACCTTATAATTCTCGCACGGAAATAATATTTGAACTAAAATCAATTTATAAAAACACACATGAGTCAACTGATTTTGAGTTTCCAACTGAAACTTTAACGTGATGAAGTTTAAATGTTTATATATTTATCAAAATTACGTCATATATCTTATAAAGCTAGAGTCAGTTTAGACTCTTAAAATACTATCCAACTATACAAATACCAAGATCATATAAATTTTTAATAAATAACAAGATCACTTCTATAATATTCATAACTAGAAGACAAGAGGGCAAGTCTTTTCTTTTGTGCACGAGTTTAAGTTTAAAATATAGTTCGATAATTTTTGTTGTGGTTAAGTTTCATCATCTTCCAACGGTTTGTGTGGAAAATGAATTCTAATTAGATGAATGATGACATTTATGGTTATATATAAATCATTTTTGACGAATAATTCTGATAAAATTTGAAATAACTTTGGATCAGCTGCCAAATAAAAACTTGAAGTTAAGGTTAGTAGATATATAGAGTTGAATAATGTCTGTCTGAGTGTGGAGAGAGAACTCCAAAATCACTCACACATATCAAAGAATGATGACTTGTCTTGGTAGGTCCCTTTCATTTCGGATACATTCTCTTCTCAGTTTCGAATACTACAAGTGGATGTTCCTCGGCCGAAACGTCCAAACTTTTTTAACTAAAAAGGGAAGAATTTATATTTATCTGTTCACAGTATATATTTTCTAGATGATTAGTTTTAAATAATAGCTGATGCACATGCCACATATCCACATGCGATCAATCATCCATCGTCAAGTATCTGTTTAATTCTATATCTGGCAAGAAGATCGGGACACTCTTACTCTAATCGGTAAACTGATACAATAAATGGATTCAAATTATTAATTAACCTGCTCAATCAACGTTCCTAGATATTAAAATCGGTTAATAATATCCTAAATACTTTGATATGTTCATTTTACAAAAAATAAATAAAGAAAATTACACAAATAAACTCGAGATCTGTTCTTTGATATGCATGACTTGCACCAGTTTACTTGGCTCAAAATATATAAACTTTAGTCTAGTATATTTTATATATATACTGTATTAATTTCTAGATTATGTCAGTATCTGAAAACTATGATGTCCGTAGGATCTACTAATTAAAATAAATCAGCCTATTTAATGGATTGTAGATTAGATATTAATTAAAATTAAATCGTCTCTAACTAAAGGCTTGTCTTTTTCTTACTTTCGTTTCTTTCGGGCAACTAAAAACGCCTATTTACTTGGGAATAGTATCCAATATATAAAAATATATTTGATATATATTACAAAGCTTTAATTTCAGACCTAATAAGCCCATCTCATTTGTTACGAATCTTATCTCTCTCTCTCTCTGTCTCTTATTTCGTCTCTCCTTTGGTAGTGAAGATGGATATGTACAAAGATGATAGCTCACCATACTGTTATTTCCATCCAAAGGAAGAATATGTTGGAGTGTGTCCTCTCTGTTTAAACGAGAGGCTTCTTGTTTTAGCATCAGAGCAGAGATCAGCAAGAACCAAACACTTTTCATCTTCATCTACCATTAGCCTCCCTAAGATCTTCACCTTGAGCTCTCTCCTCAGTCGCCTCGATCTCCGTCACCACCGCAAATTCCATCCCTCTTCCGATCTTGACGCCTCCACAAGCCAAGAAGGTACACAAACTTTATATATACATTATACTTAATAGTATATATGCATGTATTTAGTGTTACAAAAAAACATGTATATACTACACATGATATACATTCATATTATCGTAATCTACTTTAATATCATCATGATTTAAAAGATTTAGTTACAATTAGATATTTTCTTCTTCTTTTCATGTTTTTTTTTGTCAAAATCTTTTTTTTCTTCCTCTCTTTTTTTGTCAAAATCTTTTTTCTTCCTCTTTTTTCATGTTCATACTCGGAAATTTCCTTTTCCAAAATGAAGGTTTTTAGTATTTACTATTTATTAATATCAATCACAAGATTAATTATCGCATGCATATTTTTACAGTTATATCTACAAAGTTTCGTACAGGTCTTAATTGTTGTACAAAATTAATATATCACTGAATTTTATTTGTTCATTTGTGTATGTTCAGATTCTTTTATATCAATAAAATTCGAAAACGATGGAAAAGCGTCGTGGGAGAAGAAAGAAATGTCAAAGGTTTGTGAAGACAAAACAAACTCAACATGTATGAAGCAGCAAGCCCCTATCACGAGCACTTCGAGTATCGTAGAGCACAATAGTAGCAAGTCATCTCTTAGGTGGCGCAAACGGATTGGTCATCTTTTCCATGTCATCAGACTCAGATCAGGATTGCCCACCACTTCTTGTCACGTGGCATCATCCAAGGTCGAAGGAACCAAAGTGAGAAAACAGGGTTGGATGGTGAGGACCTTAACCAGAAGAAAATCCAGGAAAAGTAAAACTTAAATTTTTAATTTCATATATTTATTTATTAAACTTAGACAAACGTTTTTTTTTTCTAATTTAATATCTGGTTTGGTCGTTATTTCAATGATTGATGCATTTGTTTAAAGAAGAAATATGTTGAATCTTTTGTTGTATGTAATGATAACACATGGATTGAAAAACGAATGAAAAATCCATAAATTAAATTGTTAAAATTATTATATTTTGTAAAATTAGGTATATCACATATAATTAAGCATATTTGTATATGTTTATGTGGGTGTGTGTAAAAGGAACAGGAGGATTTCCTTTTAGGCCTTCACCAGACTTCTTTGTTGGCATGTGGTCTAAAAACTGATAATTAAAGTCATTAAAAGATGGGAGAAGGGTCAAAATAGCCTTTTATCATTATTTTCAAAACTGACAAAAGATAAAGTCATTGAAGGAAAAAAGAAAAGAAAAAGTAAGGTAAAGAGATAGAAGGAAAAAATACAAAAGCGAGTTGCTTTAATTAAAATAAATAATTTTGCATGGGACTCTTGGAAAATTTCTATGACTTTTGGTGCTCACCTTAATTACCTTTTCTAATTTTATAAAGAACATAAATGAGAATAGTACAGAGTATAATGTAAGAAAAAGAGTCATGTTAAGTTGTTCACAATAGTGGGAAACATTGTAGCACAAAAAATGGACCCCAAAGCATTACCCCATTCACATTGTCTTGTAGTTGTCTCTTTTGTATACATTGTATATTTCCAAATCCTAAATCAATAGTTTTTTTTGTGATAAATATCACACTGGAAATTATTGAGACAGTTATAGTACATCGCTTTATGCTGGAGAATTGTCATATCATATGCATCTAAATTTTACCAAGTTCAATCTGATTCAAAATGAAATAGGCTGAAATGTAAAATCAATAGTAGTAGATTCATTGACAATGCTGATTTTGATGTATGATCTTTAGTGACAAGAAAAAGTTGCTTTCGTTTTTTTAATAAGCTGGACAAGCTTAGGAAAGCAATGTGACTGCTACAAACAAGTTATATATGAGTTTTATCAATATGGTAAGGCTGATGGGAGAGAAAACCTAATTTTTAGGTTGATTGAACGTCGAGTATTTGTTTGGTTTGTTTACTTTTGTCTACTTTTTGAGTCTGTTTTCTACCTTTTCATGTTTTGTATGAAACTATCGAGTAGATTAGCTGGATGTTTTTATTTTGGTCAGCAGTACTTTTTTATTTAAATCGAAACTTGAAACGTGTTCTAATAAACCATGTAAAAGAAGTCAGGATGATATGCCATCGTTTTGGACAGGAGTACGTTTTTGGTCAGGATGATATGCCATCTTTTGAAACCTATTCTCCGATTTTTATAGCACATGGGGAATGTTGAAAATTTTAATAATATTTGCATAAATTTCGTAAATTTGGGTTTTCATTTGTCGTGAGCGTTGGCTGTAGGGTTAAACGGGACCATTTTCATAGATGATCGTATTCAAAACGAGGAGCAGGACCACGCACCTTTATTTTTTTAACCTAACTTGTAGATTTTGAACAATTAAATGCAGATTTTCAGAAAATTTATATCCCCAATTGATTGATCCAAATAAAACCTTTCAATCAATTAGCGCACACACAAAAATATTAGGAATTTCATATGATGGCCAAGACAAGGATCGTTGATCAGGACAGGACGTGAGCTCCACTGCTCTGTATATATGGACACAAACAGATATCACATAAAGAATCATTTATTACGATATAGTGGGGTTAGTTAAAATGTTTTGGATAATTAACATCTTACAAACTTATATCCTATTGAATAGTAATGCATGGTTTCTTTTTTTTTTTTGTTTAATGCATGCATGATTTCTACTATATATATAAACGTCTATTTATTGATTCATGAGTGACAACAACATGTGGGATTCAAATTTCAAAGTCTTGAACTACTGAACATGACGTCTATTCTTAATACCTAGAAGAAGTACTTCAACTACAACACGTCTCCAGTTTCTTATCTGACGATATATATGCATATTTGTACTTATTTCATTAAAATGCTCTTTTTCTTGAAATACTCGGTTTTGGAGAATCAATCATATAGAATTGCTAAAGGGTACTTTTGTGGCAGCTATTTCTAGCGTTGGTAATCTTGTTTTGTTCTCAACTCTTTCATCTACTGGTCAAATATGTTGTAATGAGAAACAGAGAGATGTCGTGAACCCCTATAATGGCATGTTATGAAGTAACAAAGACTTCATTATCAGCTTGTGTTCTTCTGGTCCAGTTTAGTGGATAATTAGTTTAATGGTACTGTATTTTGAGAGCGAAAAAAAAAAAGAAAAAACTGTGGAGCCATAAGGGAAGTCACCTCTTTGTTCTATAAAGTCCATACTACATTGTTGTCAGTTTATTAAGAGGAAGGCCTGTTTTGGTTATTGTGTTTCAAGAGAAAGCCGAGAATGAAGTGGTTGAACTGAAGCAGGGCGTCGAGGATGCTGCTAATGAGAACATTGTGTTACAAGATAGGGTTAAAGTCATCTTGATGGGGGGCATTCAAGGAGTAGTGTGTTAGACAAGTAACGCAATCAAGAGATGAGCAAAAGAGGAGCAGGATCAAGACTGAGATAACCAAAAGGGCTTTTAGAAACTCTCGGTCCCAAGACTTGCCTCAAACTGCTGATAACATTAAAAGAGAACTGAGTGCCAAAAAAAAAAAGAAAAACTGACAAAAAAAAAAAGAGAGGCAAAGCCATTATTGTTTAGGCAGAGTGCATGTAAAACTCTAACGAATAGACACAGAAACCTTCTCTCTTCACTCTACTGTGTATTTTCCTCAAAACTACCAAACTAGGCTAGCAGCTAAGAGACACAACACACTTTCTCCTTTTCAGAGCTCGTCCTTAACAGCCTCAGTTGTCGTTGTTTCCTCCTCCTTCTTAGGCTCTCCAGCTGTGTCCTTGTTCTTGTCGATGAAGCTTATGATGTCTTCCTTTGTCCTGTCTCCTTCGTAAAGCACAATGTTTCCGCTCGCTGATCTCAAGTATATTGTCGGGAAGCCCTTCACATCGAAGGTATCATTTGGGAAGTCGTTTGCAGTTGCATCCTGGATAAAGCCAAAGAGTAAGAATACATAGTAAGATAAAACCGCAGATGATCAACCACCAAACTCTCAATGCAAAAAGGAAAAAAAAATGACTTACGAGCTTAGCTATGACAACACTTGGGTCGCTTTGGTATGACACAGCGACTTCGTCCAAGATTGGAACTAGCTTCTGGCAGTGTCCACACCATGGAGCATAGAATTCAAGCAAGACTGCAGGTAAAGAACAGGAAATAAAACTGATAAGTTTTTTTGCTACCATGGTTTAATAATGTACTGTAACTCACCGTTCTTTCCGGAGTTGAAGACCATCTCGTCAAGGCTCTCAGAAACAACAACCTTCACAGGCTCGTTGTTTTCGGTTGGGATAGGTTGAGATTTTTTGTGTGGGGCAACTTTTCCATCCTTGAAGTCTTTGACCCACGATTCAATCTGGTCAACCTCCAAATTTGTTTTCAGATATTTCTTGTCGTCAGTAGTCTGGATGATGATGAGAGGAATTTGGCTCTCTTCGAGTCCAAAGTACTGTTATTGGTCAAGAAAAGACAGATATCTTCTTAGCATTTTGTAACTAACATGGTTTGAAACGACAGGGAGGGAGGAGGTAAGACTAACCTGGAATGCTCCTTGGCTGTTCTCAGCATCACCGAGAAGGAAGCTAAGACCCTGTCCCTTGTTGGATGCAGCAATTTCACGGTACTTTGATTTAAGAGACTCAGCTCCTTCTCCGGTGAAGTTAATGAACAACATCGCCTGAAACTCAAAATATTACCCACCATCAAAACCAGTACAAGGTTGGGAATTATACGATCAGTGAGGAACCTTAGTAATAAGACTGTAAAACAAACTATAGACGCTACTATCTAGATTTAGCTAAAATGACCACTATCACAGTTAACTTCTACGCATCAGCTCATTGCAGTTAATATATAAATCAAACTATACTTGGCAACTAAAAACGAAACGCCTAATATGAATCAATCTTTGTAGTTTAACATGAACTGATTACAGCGTGATGGGATTAACATCTATGAATTACCTTAGTATTAGGGCTGTCAAAGAATTTGATAACATATGGGTGGTTGTTTGGATCCTTGTCAAAGACGGTGATGAGCGGAATGCTTGATTCTTTAACAAACTTCTCCAAAGCTTCACCATCAAAATCCTGGATGCACAGAAGAAAAAATTAAACAACCATAAAAACAGGACCAATTATCTATGTCATATACAAAGTGAAAAGCTTTTTCTCTTGTACCTTGGAATCAACAAACAATTCATCGAATGGTTTGAATAACCTGACTACAGGTCCTGTCACAGACTCTCCACGAGGAAGAAGCTTGGCATCGGAGGTGTGAGCGAAATCATAGTCAGAGCGCAGTTTCTCAGCAGTGGCCAAGAAAGAATCAAACTCGGAGCCAGATAACTTAGGGAAAATCCCAACCTAATCCAAACAACAGAAAGTGACGTTATTTGACTGTGACATATATGAAGCAAATCATGAAACAGAAACCAAAAAAAATGGAATATGTTTGTGACACATACCACAATAACCTTCTTGTCAACCTCAGAAGCATCATCAGCTGACTTGATCTCAAAAGAAGCAGGGCCGCTTTGTTTCTTCAAGTAAGTAACAATACCGTCAGCTTCACGAGGTCCGTTGTATTCTTGAACAGCTTTTCCTCCGTTTCTAAAGATCTTGATAGTTGGGAAACCCTGAACCTCGTACTGAGTTGCAAACTCTCTGTTGGTTTCCTCACTCGCATCAATCTTGGCGAGAACCACCGGAGGCACGTGACTACTCAACTCCGATGCAGCCTTCTCATACTATAAAACAAAAATCATCACACAATTTGAGTCACAGCTACATTCAAAAAAGACATGCAAAGTGTTAATGAGTGAAACTAAGTCTTATATCGATAATTGAAGAAATAATTAAAAAATATATAAATGATCAATCCATTGGTTTTAACAACATGGTGATATCAGAGGCTGTTAGGCCACTTGATCTATCGTCAATTGGTTTTAAATTGGAAGTCAATGATAAACACCAATATAAAACAAAGTGATACCTCAGGAGCTAGCTGCTTGCAGTGTCCACACCTGAAGAAGAAAAGATCAAATGAAGTGATTAAGATCCAACACTTGCAGGCATCAAATACAGATCATAGATCGAATCGTTCAACTAGAACCAAAATCTCAGATCAATAGTGGAAACAACATAGATCGGAGAAGAATTCATTGGCATGCAAATCAAAATGATGAATTCAGATCCATCAGATTCACGAATCACATGACACATAAACTCAGCAAATCTCACGAGTACTACTAGTACAAAACGTTTGAATCAGTAACAAATCAAATACCAAGGGGCGTAGAACTCGACGACGATGAAATCGTGCTTGTTGATAGTATCGGTGAAGTTAGTGTGATCCAAGGTCAACACGAACTCCTTCGTCTCTGTCTCCTCGGAGGAAGCGAACAACGACAGTACAAGGATCGATAACAACGCGTATCCCCTCATCGCCATTATCGATCTCTCTTTCAATAAGCTTCTTCTTTGGGGAAGCTTTGGGAAGATATTTATCAGCTCGTTTCACAGCAAAACTCAATGCTAAATGGTCATGTAACCACGTGGCTGTTACGCATTGGATATAACGTCGTCATAGTTTGTGTATGACGATATTGACCTTTGCGGTTATAAAATATTCTGTCCGTGACTTCGTGAAACTAAATGGTCCATATAAAATAATAATGCATCTTAGATCTGTTCCGTTATGATTATTTTTAGTTTAGTTTAACTTCATATTGTAGATTTAAGATGTTGTTGACCGTCATTTATAATTTAATTAATGGGGCTTAAAACCTAACATGTTCATAAGCTTTTCACAACTTGTGATGTGAAATTTCCTAGAGCTTCAAAGATTGGCACTAGCCAGAGTCTAAGCTGCTTTAAGCTACATTTTTTCAAAAGTTTAATGGTTTCCTTGTGCTTTGCTCTCTCTTTCTCTTTAAAGCTGACGTGGACAGAGACGTCCTGCCTGAGCAGAAGCAGCCTCAAATTATTTAAATAAATTTTAAGCGAAAGTGTGAGAATAAAACCTATATGAATTTCAGTAATTTTGGTGACTCATCTGTTGGGAAGGTCTCAGCTTCTAGGGACCCATCTTATCTCTCAAAATCATTAATTAAAGATAGGCTAACATGTAATTCTTGATCTACAAATTTAGACCCGTTAAAACATAAAACAGAATTTCAGAAGATGTGAAGAACTTTATCAAGGTTGAAAGGCGTAGGAGTGGAGAAATAGATTTAGATTCAAAGCGTCCTACTCTAGCAAAGTAAACGTGCAATCCAAGAATATTGAACATTAACACGTTAACAGAAAACAATTCCGGAAAATAGAAAATAATGAGAAGATACTATATGAGTATACTTAAAATAAAATTTAAACAAAATAGAAAACCTTTGTATGCTTAGATCAAGGAAATTCCAAAAAAAAACTAGAAAATTATGAAAATTCACGAGCCTTTTTGTATATTCTGCTCATTAACTGTTTTTTATATTTTCATCAAGAACACCATGATTGAGCTATATAATTACTCACAAATAATGACTACCAAACATGCAAATATCTTGAATGTTACTTACCAAATTGCATGACTACAAGACCAACAACCACATGTTACCCCAACAATATTGAAAGCCGGTAGGACTCATGCTTATGACACAAAAAAGATGACTAAATTCGTTTTCTTTATTTGAGCAACATATCTAATTAATAGCTCCGTGTACTTTTTCTAATTTCTGGATAAAATTTCAAACATTACTCTAACTTCTTCTCAGTTACCGTTCAAGACTTGAAGTTGTGAATTAAACTTTAATAGTTGTTAATGTGTGTCGAATCCAAAAAATAATACCACCTTCCTGCTTTAAAAAATAATATGTTACATGCACATAAATCTGTCACCCAACTTTAACAAAATAGAACAAAACACGACATAACCATAATACAAACCGGAACATAAATAAATAAAATGTGTCAGAACTATGTAAAAATAGAGAAAAAAGTAGTATATTCTGCCGGAAGAACGGACTTATATCGAAGTTATATTTTAGGTCCCAAGTGTCTGATTATAGAAACGGCTCAACGGTGGCTCTATCTTCACTAATTATTGTTGTTGCTCTTTTTACATCACCATCCATTAGTTGAACATAAAGAGATTTGAGTTTTTTATTTTATAAAACGGTCTTATATAACTTTATATTAACTATCGATTCCAAATAGTCAAACCATGTGATGCATATGTGAAACAAACACCAATCATCAGGATATATTTTATTTATCATATGCTAACGCCATCCTTATTAAAAATTTACTTGTTAGCTTGGTTGTGTCCATGAGTCTCATTATACTAGCTATATGTCTGTCCGTAGAATGTACAACCACCTCTGTATGCTCGAAAAAAGAAAAGAAGGGTTTAAACCTAACGACGTCTAGGTTGTACTTGGCCTGACATGTGGTTGGCCACCACGCTCCCCAACGGTTATCTTCCATGCTGTACACATGAGCCACACCAGTTGAACTATCCTTTTCTTTATCTCTCACCACCATGTGCTTCCCATCGTATGCAAGCACGTTCCAGTATTCAAACTCACTATCTGTAATAAGTACATTCTTAATCTGCTTGGCAAGGGTCCACTTGGGGGTATCTCCCATTAGTGTGTGTACTGAGATTGTTTCTTTGGTCCCAGATATTAAGGTTAGACCGATTGATCTTATCGTCGAGCGTGAAAAGCAGTTTCATATCTGGTTCCAGATGGAATACGGAGGGAATCAAGCGTGCTTGCTCTGTCTCAATATTGAAAGCTATGATGCTACCATCGTTTCTCAACCAGTGTAGAGTGCCCTTCAAGTAAACAGGTTTCATTCGCTTTGTGAGCTCACTTTTTGAGTTGGTGGTGGTGGTGATGATCATTTCAGAAAATCTCCACGAGTTTCCGTCGCTTATCTCAAATGCGTACGTCGTATGAGTCTCAAGTATGCAGATGATCTTGAACCCCTTGGTGGTGGTGGCTCGACTTTGATCTAACGCAAAACCAACGCACATAGCTTTCTCTTCTATATTATTAGCCTTGTTGTTGGGACCATTGAATATTGTAGCAAGAAGCCTTGAGCCAGAGTGATCCAAGAGTCGAAACCTCTTTGTAAGGGGATTCACGACGTAGAGGCCATTCGCGTATAGTAGGAGATGACCGGAGCATGAGCCGAGGATATAACTGTGTACTCCTTGCCGAGAAGCAAATGTTTTTACGTGTGACATAGATTCACACTGAGAGCCAAAAGGCTGGTAGAATACGAAAGGGGCGCCTTTGCTAAAAGTGTAAATAAAACTAAGTCGGGCACGAGATGAATATTCGATTTCAAAACTCGGATCATCCGATATATGTGCTTTGATGGATCTATTTGTGCATTGCATCATCACCAGAGATTTGATATCTAACTTGAAGAGAATGTTGTCTAGGAGATGCATAGGCAAAAAATTCATTATCAGAAGTGAGAACTGTACGTCCTATTTTGATTTGTGTTTTGAGTTTTATTTCAAAAGTTGGTTTGATGATGTTAAATAAACAATAAATTTATAGATGACAAAATCTCACTTTTATAAAGATATTTAATTTGCAAATTCTAGAGAGGTAAAAAATCATTAAAATTGGAATATAATTTTTCTTACAAAAAAAATCTTTGAAGGATCATTAAATTTTAAAAGATTGTATGTTTATAATCTTTTTATATACTGTAAGATTTTTTAAGTTATTTTTTAAAACAAAATGTCAAAAAATAAAATATCCATTAATAATGAATATTTCCTACTTATTTTGGTGATTGTATTTTTTTTACTTGTGAGATTGTGAAAAAGTAGTCTTCCTATTTTGACTTAAAAGTAACAACAAGTTCAAGCAAATGTAACAATCAATTTCAGTAAACAAGTACAGGAAAAAAGGCAAGACAATCTCACCATAATATAAGTGGCTTAAATAAAGTAGAGACTATATTAAATTTTGATGGATTTTAAATCCAATATTTTTATTTAATTGCCTAAGATTTCATCATGACTATTTAAATGATTTTTATTTAATTGCCTAAAGTCCCAGAATTTTGCAATAAGAGGATGATGAAATCTACCTTCAGTAATAACTAATAAGTAGTAACAAAAAGTTCTTACAGTCCTCATAAACATCTCACCAACACATACAAAAGATCCTTCAAGACAACATAAAGACACCAACTCAAAAAACATGTTATCCTCAAGATATTTTGCAATAAGAGGAATTCTACCTACCTTAGATAATTTAGTAACAAAGAGTCCGTACAGTCCTCATGAACATCATCGCACCAACACATACAAAAGATTCTTCAAAAGCATTTTCAAGTTTTGGCATCTAATCTCCTCGCATCTATATACAATAACATTTCTACTCTTCTCTTTCAGTGAGGAACCGCACGATGAGCCTGAAGAATACAAGCACAGTGCACGGATCCAGTTCAGACACCCGCTCATAACAAGCTGTTCATGTTGTTGTTGCACCTGACAAAACAAAATAGTAAAGCAAATCAGAGGGTGTTAGACAAAGATCAATCTGAATACACAGCAAGTGACAAGAAGAGCGTTTCTAAAGGTTCAAAGACTCAAAGAGTTGTCATCTAAGACAAAAGATCTTTCCACTTTTTGATCGAGACTCCTCCTTCCATCTTCATCATCTGAAAACACTGGTCAAGCTCTATGGATGGTTCTCCTACCATCACCATCTCTTTTAAGAAAACTATAAAGTGAAGCAGTTTCTTGATCCTCGCTATCACCATTCACCACCAAAGGGGGGGAGAGAGAGAGATCCTTCTCAAGGAAACGTGTGTATGGGAAAGGATTCGTGACGCTTAGGCTGCCATGTCTAATACACTGAGTGGCAGATACGTACAGATTGCAATGTATTTTAATTTCGTGGTTTATTGGCCATTGAATATCAGTAATATTTGTTTAAAAGATTTTGAAGATAAATTATGATTTTTTAATTAATAATTTTGGTAATAAAGGAATTATTCTTTAAGTAGCAAAATAGAAGACTTGATGCTTAAAGAACAGAAAGAAAGAAAAAAAGTTGATAGATTAAGACCTAATATGTGTCAAAATCGAAGCCGCAACAAAGTAGATCCACTCATCTCTCAATTTCATGTTATGAGCTACTTCGAAAAACAATCATCTGGTATTTCATTACTTTTTAACACGTCTGTATTATGTAATGTTACTTAATTAACAAAAAAATTGAAATTTATATTTGAGTATTTAACTACTTTTTTAACACGTGTGTACATAATGTTACTAATTAACCAAAAAAAATATTGATGTATATTTGAGTATTCATGTACTAAAACTACACATGTGAGGATACACAGTTAACGCAATGTCACAATATTCAAAACTGGGGTCGGCTCAGGGTATTTATGGGTCCCTGGGCAAAAGATTTTTTTTTAAAAAAATTTACATGTAGTTATGGGTAACTTTAAATTTTTGGGCCTTAATCCCTATTTATTTTAAGAAATTTGGACCCCTCTTTAGCATTATTTTCTGTAAAAAAATTGGGCCCCGGGGCCCACTCCCCCTTGCCCCATGCCCTAAGCCGGCCCTGCTGTTCGGAATCCATTCATGATTCTAGTAGTTCATACAATAACCTATACGTATTGATTGACGTATTCAAAAATAAAATCACTTCTCATGTAATCATAATAGCTTCACTACGAAGGTGTCATTTAAATGATAGGTGGGCACGTTTTTACTTTCTTGAAAATGTGCATATACTGGTGAACAGAATGCTGATTGAATGGGAGAGAGAGAGAGAGCTAATTTTAGCTAATACAGTTGACGAATAAAATTAAAAGATAGAAAATAAAAAATGGTTCAAACATATTTTTAGAAACGCGCAAATACTTATAAAGGATTCCACATCCTCTATCTAGGAGAATACTAAAAGTGTGATTGTGACTGAGATAGAATCTAAGGTCTAATATTAGCTAAAAATAACAGAAAAGAAACACAAAGTGGCAAAGGTTCATAAAAAAAGTACATATTGATGGAAACCGGTAGTTCGTGAGCATTCAAAAGTGGAAAATGGAAATGGTTCCCATTTTTAGAAACGTGCAAAATATTTATAAATGATTCCACATGCAAATCTAGGAGAATTCATTACAAAAAAACTAGTACAAATCGTTTCTGAAGCGCGTGAGACACCTGAAAATGGAAAAGCAGAGGTCAGTTCAGCATCGACTATAAAAAGGATTATATAGTTTAAGGAGGACGACACCTAACGAAAGAGTACGTAACTACTAACTGTACATCACTTAAGTCAAACTCTTTACTTCTCCTTCACATTCACAAACCAAATTAAATATACATATATATATATATATAATATAAATCATATGATTCTTTCTCCCATGAAACAAAATAAAGCTTTTAATTTTGCCATCACACACACACACACACACACATATATATCTATATATATTTAAACTATTTTAAGAATTATAATCTTAACAATTACATAATATATGATTTATTAAAAAAAAAAGAAATTTGTAACCACTAAAATGCTCTTTCATGTTTTCATATAATTTTACTTCTATTAAATATTGGTAGCTTATAGTTTCATGTTCACTACTTTATGATTTCGCCACGTCACATATGTGTCTACTTCAAAGACGGCTTAGAGCATGTGCAATGGGGGTTCTTAAGGGGTTCTTAGCGGGTGGGACCCGCTTAAATTCCTTAAGAACCACCTTAGATCGTGGGAGCAGGAGCTGTTGCACTGGGTCGGAGGGATTTCTCTATGCATGCATGCATGTTCATACAAATACTATAAAATTGAAGTCCATGTCATCCATCATACTTCATTTTGTTTTTTAGCCATTTACATATTGCAGTGCTTTTAGCAGGATGTAGAAATATAAATGACTTACGCAGTTTCTTAAATTTTCTCGTTATTAGCTAAGAAAATATATATATTCTCAAATTTTGAGTAAATAAAAAATACACTTGTAATTTTTGAACCTACCAGTCTTCTTCTTGCGGGTACTTGTATTGACTTATTGGTTAATCTTTTTTTCAGAAAATCATAATTTAAAAAGAAAAAGCGAATTTGCAACCAATGAAAGCATGAGGCCTCTAATATAAATACACACAAAGCATGCAGAGGGAGGAACATATTCAGTTTCATATCCGTACAATAAAAGAATAAAAGATTTAAGCAAAAAAAATATCAGAAAAAATGGGTGGAGTTATGGTCTTCGACTTTCAAATGCAACGCATAACGCTTCTTCATAACCGAGACAATTGGGATGAAAGGTTCGGTTTTTCTTCGAATGTCGTGTTACTTTGATGTTTCTTTGGTGTTACTCTCCATCTACTTTTTCTCAAAACTTAAACTGTTTGTCTTGCTTTTATCTCTGTCGTTTTTGTTACCATCACTATGTAACATTTAATTTTCTAGTATTTAAATAAAAGCCTTTTTTTCAAAAAAAATATTTATATGCATTAAGCCACTTTTGAATCTTATATACATTATCAAAGTGGACGAGGACCTCAAAATTATTTATATCAACCAGAGAATGTTGATTCTTGCTGTTTTTCTTTGATGTTTCTTTGGTGTTAATCTCCGTCTACTCTTTCTCAAAACTCAAAACTATTTGTCTTGCCCTTATCTATGTGGTTTTTGCAAACATGACACGGTTGTCTTTTTATCATTCTCATTAGTTAATCTCATAATTTATTTAGTTGTGTGTCGGTTATTAGAATATTAGAAAATATATTACGTTTGAGTGACGCATATATATATAATAATAATTTTAAAATACCTTATTTCTAGTTTAAATTTTGAAAATGCATTTATTTTATAGTCTTTTGGAAACTACACTTTCTTAAATATGAAAAGACATTTTTGCCCAGATTTTCTCTACAAAATACATTACTTAATTATTAAAATACAAACTTGAAATTAATATTATGCATATGTAAGATAATTATGTTATTTGATAATAAGACTGATAAAGCTTAAAATATATTAATAAGCTTATCACTATAAAAATTTAATATTGTATAGTAAATAATTTACACAGCAACTATATTCCTAATATCAAGATATTTCCATTTCCGTTTCTATTTTGAATAATTTTTTTTATTGGTTATACCCACATTTCAATTTTGAACAACTTCATCGAGTTTGAAAATATCTCTACCTCCAAACGTTCATTGTTTTTAGCTATACTTTCATCTTCTAAGGTGATTGTTACTATATGCTCTAATTTTTTTTAAAAAAAACTGATAAATAGAAATCTGATTCTGGTTAATTAGTTAGTTTAAATATGAAAATCATTATAAAATAAATTTTGTAAATTATTCATATTTAAATTAAATATTTTAGTCATTTTATTTAAATAAAAGTTTTCAAAACTTTAAAATGACCATGCAGTTTTCAAAATATAATCTTATTTAGTAATATTTATCCAAATTGCCCCTAATAATTAATACATACGAGGTGAGATAATTCAAAAATTCACAGAAGTGTTAATTCTCTATACTCTTTTGTTTTTATAACCTTCTAAACATACGATGGCATTATATTAAGGGAAGCAAAAGATTTTTTTTTTTTCAGGAACAATGCTTAGTAGAACCATATCAAAAGAACAACCCAAAAGTGGAAATTTTTTAAAGCCCACTTCCTTAATTAACTGTTGTTTGGGTCCAAAGAAGCTCAATCCTGATATTTCAAATTGTTGATCATAGTTCTTCATTTCTTCTTTTTCTTTTCGTTCATGTTAAACCAGTTAAAACAAGTTTTTTTTTTTTTGCATACTCCTAGGTTATTAAGTAATGTGGTAATTTATATACTCAGACTTCGTAAGAGTGATTTTTGATGCGATTCCAGCATTGGTCCATTTTCATTTTACTAAATAAGTTATACTTAACATATTTATGCTAGATAGGTAAATTCATGTCACTGTCGTAAAAACCTTATGGTGTTCTGAAAAGTGTTTTAATCTGAAAAAAATGTTTGTCAACTTCTGGAAAATTGTTTTAATCTTATTACATACGTGTTGTTGTTTTTAGAGTACTCTTTTGTTCTTCGGATATAATGGGCCGCCTCAAAAGACAATTTATTTGACATTTTATTCACTAAGTTCCGTGTAATAAAGTTGTTATAATTGGTGTTTAAAAAAAAATTGAAAACCCTATATACACTAATAATCTGTTTGTTTCTTGGAATGATCGGAAGGTCAATAGAAGCTGCGGATTGGGATGATTGGGGTATCTTGGGAGGCTATTGTAAGAGTGACGAGAACTATGGGGTTTGGAGTGGAGTTACCAAAAAAGGACGGTTTGCGTGTCTAGTTGATTCTTCCCTCCACGACGATGATGACTCCCACGTCCGTGTTGCTTATAAACAATCGCCTGGCCCGTCGTGTTTACCTGTTGCGTACCTTCAGGTATGATTACTTTATTAACATGTCATATGCTTTACTTATATGAATGTTTCCACAGGGCGAATACACTCCAGAGTCGTTTGCAGACTGGCTAGGGAAGGGAATGCCAATTGAAAATGATAATGTGGATCCTGATCCGAGAGAGCTTACATACACGTATGAGCTCATTGTGGGAGACATATCCACCGGCACTATGTTTCATATTTCTAAACCCGTGGCGTCCCAACGCATTTTACACACAAGAAGCGTGCCTTATGGGGTTCATACGCTGTCTTTGAGCGGTTTGGACAACACAACTTCGCCAAAGGTAATCTCTCATTTTTAAATATATCAAATGTACTGGCTCTGTCACTAACCCCTCTCTGAATTTATGAAACGTAGGATACACGTCTTAGGGCGCTTTTTGAGGAGCATATTGGTCCCTATAAAAACGGTGAAGCATCACTCGAGGAACTTAATGAAAAAGTATTGGGTGATCGTATGGAGACAGTTCCAGGAGACAAGATGTCATCCATTTTTGTCGACAAGACAGATCACCATCGAAAGCAACGGTACGGAACAACCAGCTCAACGTCATTTGACGTCAAACGAGTTCTAGAAATAACAGAAGAAGCGGCTGTTCCTGGTTGTGAAGGCACGTTCTACGAGCTGTATCTCTCACGCGGCCGCAAAATTCTTATTTGACATCCATGGGTTGGGTCACACTAGTAAACTAAAAAATGTCTAAACCAATAAAACATAAATTATGTTTTTAATATATTGTTGTCTTCTTGAGTGTGGTATTGTTATAAAAATGTCTAAAACAATAGAACATAAATTATGTTTTTTTAATATACTCTTTTGTGTTTTCAGATTTGTGTGTAAAAGGTGGGAAAACAACATTAGACATTTGTCTCCTTCATGCATTGCCGTATTAATACTCTTACAGTTAATGATTACATTTTAAACTTTAATTTATAGATTATATGGGCAAACTCCTAAAAATGAAAGAGATTTGAAACCTTCAAATGTTCCATCTTTCGGTAATAGGTAGGCAGGCCAATGCAATATTAATATTATTACGTAATGCCATCTTTAGCCAATGATGTATTCAAACCTTTGCTCGACCATGAATGTTTGAACATCACATGTTTCAGTTCAAGTGCAATAACACTGGTGTTCTGAAAATAAAATGGTTACCAGCTCCAGTTCCATGGAACAACAATTAGGCTCTGCTTTGTGACAGTTTCGACTAGGCTTTGCTAGGTACTATTAACTGCATCACTGTATCTCAAGACTTTCCAAGTGGCTTCAGGTTCATCTCTTCCATGTCTTCCCAAAAGTAATGGAGAAATCATCCTTGAAACAGGCCAAAAGCAGCAAACGCAAGTGAAACCGAGTGAAAATAACAAACATGATGAGTAGTTATGAACATAGCCGACTCATATGAGTATGCATCATTAGACACAAGTCCAACCAAATAATTAATTTCTTAGGTAAATAAATGACATCCACGAAGCATCTATACACTTATACAGTAACAAGAATTGCACACACTATACTAGCCAAGCAAAAATGACACTGAACTACGTCCCTGCGAAGCAGAGAGATGCAACAAAGGAAAGTATAGAAGCTTACTTGGCACCAATGGAGTCCATGTTGCAGATGAAGGGCTTGTCATCTTCTCCCAATCCAGCAATCACCGGTTGGCATAAGTAAGGACCAAATCTAAAAATCAAAAACACCTAATCTGATTTTCTTTTTTCGCTTGGGCCTGTTACGGGCCCATAGGTTTGTTGGAATAAACTCCAGCCGAGTTTTCTTTTTTGCTTGGGCCTGTTATAACTTTTTGGTTACGCGAATATGTCACTCAAATAATAATAAGCTAAAGTATAATAAAAATTTATAATAATGTATTTAGTAACAGTGTATATGCATCAAACCAATTACATATTACTTTAAAAGCAGAATTTTATATTTTATACATTTATAAATACAGATGAGTATAAAAAATGATAGTTAACCTATATGTTACAATTTATAAATGGACCATTATAATTTGATTATTTTAAGTTATTATAAAAAACTAAATTAATAAAAAAATATAATTGGTAAAACTGTATCAGCCTATATACTGTAATGCTTTTTATTAAACTGAAAGAGTGTGGAGTGAAATTTAAAGCAACCGTATCAATCTAAACCGATTGAAGTTTTAATTACATGTACCTTTTATCAACCGAAAACAAACCGAATTAAAGTTTTAATTTTATGTACTTTCTATCAACCGGAAACGCAAACCGAAGATTTGATTTCCAGCTCCAAACCTTCTATTTGCAGAAGAAGGTTAGGTAGACATGTAGAATGAATAAATACAGAGACTAACGAAGCAGAAGAAAGAAGGTTTGCTATGGTGTTGCTCGAAAGCTAGAAAGGAGAGAGACTACGAGCCTAGAAGAGAAGGAAGAAGAAAGCAATTCTGTGACTTTTAAGCTTTAATCGAATTCTCAAGAGTCAGAGGCTCCCCCACGCATCTCTCTCAGTCTCCTCCACCCACAAAAATGCCAGCTTCAGAAGGTAAAAAATTGCATAAAGGAACTGTCTTTCAATCTCCATCTCCCTCAAAATCCAATCTTGGATTGGGATTTGAATTACCCATGTGGATCGTATCCATGGGTATGACTTTGATTCTCTCCGCTCCTTCGCAGATAGAAGAGGGAAATGGAAACGGCGGAAGCGAGGTGGGAGGAAACCGAAGCAAGAGGAGGAGGATTTAGAGGAAGAAGACGAAGACAACAACAACGAGGAGATGGAGGATGCTGATAATGCCGATGAGCTTCACCAAAACGGCGGCGCAACACCCGATCCGGGACCAGGTATCGGCGAGGTAGTTGAAGATTGTGGTGAGCGCATCTCTGGTTTCCCTTCTGTGGTTAGGCGCGTGGTGATAAGGCCACATGCTTCTGTGACGGCTGTTGTGGCGGCTGAGAGAGGTTGTTTGATTGCGGAGAGTAAAGGGCAAGGCTTGCTTCCTGCTCTGGAGAATATCTCGTATGGGCAGTTGCAGGCGTTGTCTACTGTACCTGCTGATTCTTTGTTACTGGATCCTGAGAGGAGTGATGGAGTGTCTTCGGCTTATGTTATCTCTCCACCACCTATTATGGAAGGAGAAGGTGTTGTTAAACGGTTTGGGGATAAAGTTCATGTCTTGCCTATGCATTCAGGTTCTTTCTTAGTGTCCTCTAGCTCTTGAATTTCGTATAGATTGAGGACATGTATAGACTTATTATAAGTTCATGTCTTTGTTTTGTCTAGTTTCTGATTCCTGGTTTATGTTACCTTCGAGCAGTCTTAAGTGTCTTATGTTGCACTTTGAATGTATTATGCAAAGTGATGTCCTTCTAAATTTCACTTTGGCTATGTTCTTGTAGTCATGTAGCTTTGATGTATCCTTATTTCCCTCATAATATCTTTTATTTTTCTTATCATTTTGTTCCCATTTGCGCAGATTGGTTTTCGCTAAGCACAGTGGATCGCCTTGAAAGGCAAGTGGTGCCACAATACTTCTCTGGAAAATCGCCAAATCATACACCAGAAAGTTATATGGAATTCAGAAACGCCATTGTTTCGAAATATATAGAAAACCCTGAAAAGACACTGACGATTTCTGATTGCCAAGGATTGGTAGATGTTGTTGACATTGAAGATCTTGCACGTGTTTTCCGTTTTCTTGATCACTGGGGAATAATCAATTACTGTGCCACCACCCAGTGTCATCCTAGGCCTTCTAGGGATGTATCAGATGTTAGGGAGGATACAAATGGTGAGGTTCATGTGCCATCTGCTGCTTTAACATCTATTGATAGTTTGATCAGATTTGATAAGCCTATATGTAGACACAAGGCAGATGAATCCTTGCCATGTTCTAATGTTGACATCCCTGACTTGGACATCAGAATTCGTGAACACTTATGTGATAACCATTGCAACCATTGTTCTCGTCCGCTTCCAACTGTGTACTTCCAATCACAAAAGAAGGTTTTTATCCTGCTTTGTGTTTCATTATTTGATTTTTTTCCAGCGACAAGATCTAATAGACTCACAACCCTTATCTTGCTTATCATCTCTACTTTTCAGGAGGATGTACTCTTATGCTCTGATTGTTTTCACGATGCAAGATTTGTTGTTGGACATTCTTGTATTGACTTTGTAAGAGTGGATACAAGCAAAGATTACAGGGATCAAGATGGAGACAATTGGAGTGATCAAGAAACTCTCTTGCTTCTTGAAGCTGTGGAGCTCTACAATGAAAACTGGGTTCAGATTGCGGACCATGTTGGTTCCAAATCAAAAGCTCAGTGTATTCTTCATTTTCTTCGATTACCAGTGGAGGATGGTCTTTTGGATAATGTTGAGCTTCCAGGTGTTACTGATCCGGAAAGCCCTACAAATGGATATGACCAGAAAGGAATAGATTCTAATGGGGCTTTACCTGGTGATTCTGTTTACTCCATCTCAAACTGTAAATTATTGACCGTGATTATGTTCTTTGACATGCCATACTCACTGTCGACTTGATTTTGCAGGATCTTCTGAGCAAGATTCTGGCACTGAGATCAATCTTCCTTTTGTGAAGTCTTCTAATCCGGTTATGGCATTGGTTTGTGAATTTTTTTTACGCTGCAGAATTCATATACGCTTCTCACCGAGATGTTGTGCTATCAATCATGTTAACTGTGAGTCTATAGGTTGCATTTTTGGCATCAGCTGTTGGACCCAGAGTTGCTGCGTCCTGCGCCCATGAATGCCTCACGGTTCTATCTGCGGAGGATAGGTTAGTGTATCTCGTGTTCACTATCCATTTTCTTAGTCTTTGTGGTAGCTTCACTCAATTTATTTATGTATACATCTTATGAACTAAGCTGAAACTTCTCAATTTGTCAAGGTTGAAATCTGATGGCTTGCAAGGAAAAGAACCCAGCTTGCAGCAGCAAGATGGTATGGCAGTTGCTTGGTTGTGTTCTTTACAGTAAATTTTGGGCTCCTTTGTTTTAAACTAATTGTCAATACCTATCTCGTTTGATTGTAAAAGATAACTCGGGAGCACAGAAAACGCCCTGCCAAAACGGAGCAGAAGCACCACCGATTCCATTGCCACAGGTGAAGGTTATGGATGCATTTAGAGCCGGTCTATCAGCTGCATCAACAAAAGCAAAATTGTTTGCTGATCATGAGGAACGTGAAATCCAAAGGCTTTCTGCAAATATTGTAAATCACCAGGTATATAGTAGAATATAGTTTCTGTTGTTAATTTATATGGTTGGTTGATTTGTTTAGTGTATAGTTTTTATTGTTGATGTGAGTAAACAACTTCCTAAATCATCCCACAGTTGAAGAGGATGGAGCTGAAGCTAAAGCAGTTTGCAGAAATAGAAACGTTGTTGATGAAAGAATGCGAACAAGTTGAGAAAACTCGTCAGAGATTTGCTGCAGAAAGAGCACGTATGCTCTCAGCAAGATTTGGATCTTCTGGAGGAATCGTCACTCCACAGGCTAATAGTAATAATCTCCAAGGCATGTCTCTATCCACAGGTGGTGGTAACAACATCAATACTCTACTGCAACAGCAACAACAATTACAACAACAAGTTTCAGCTGGCTCTTCTCAGCCAATCAACATCCCTGGATTCAGCAACAACCCGCAAGTTCATGCGCAGATGCAGTTCATGGCACGCCAACAGCAACAACAACAAGCGTTCTCCTTTGGGCCAAGATTGCCTCTCAATGCGATACAGACGAATGCAGGATCAACGGCTTCACCGAATGTCATGTTTGGCAACAACCAACTTAATAACCCTGCAGGTGCATCAGCAGCATCCATCAACCAGCCTTCGTTTAGTAACCCGATGCTTAGGTCTTCCACGGGTTCTGGATCCGGGTCCGGCTTAGGCCTAAACTAAGACCCTATCTCTTTAGCTTATTTAGCCTATCAGTTTCCAAAATTATTTTGAGCCAAGTTATTGCTTTGAGAAACCTTAGTTTCGTTGTAAGTTAGCGTCTTCATGTAGTATGATAACTTTCTGGAATCGTCATTGTGAATCAAAAACAGTTACAAAAATATGTTTCCCACTCGTCAAACTTCTTCTCTACTTGGTCATATCGTCAAACATTATAAAAACCATTAATAATACTAACTCGACAAGTGCCATTATGTCAATTCATATGGTAGAGAGGTCTGTTACAAACTCAACATAAGCAAATCAGAAATGAAATCAAGATGCAGAGCTTTGAAGTTGGAGGTTATTGCTTTAGAAGTCTTGAGCCATTTCTGAGAGCGCACGAATTGTATTGCTTGCCACGTCCAGAAGCTGCAGGTACTCATCCGCACCATCTACAAGTCGCTGTATGCATCGAAAACAGAAAATGATATGAGACACGCTTTAACTTAGACTGAGACATATCTAAAGATTCATATGATAACGAAAGATGTGAACTTGACTTCAAATGCTGGTTACTATTTTCACATGAGTCTTTAACAAACTCCATAGACTGAAGGAAAAGAGAATCCAGCAGAGAGAAGTCTCACCTTATCTGTTTCAGCCAGACATTTGCAGATCTTAGCCTTTTGATTGTCTGTTATGTCATCACCAGCCTCAACGACTATATCAAATAACTGAAAGGAGACTTGTATTAGACGTGGTTATAACCAAAACTGACACAAAAATAAAGGGAAATAGAAAACCTGATTGATGATTTGAGATGCAGGATATCCTTCTGCAACTATGTTGTCCACTTCCTTGTTTGCAATATCGAAATCACCACTTTTGCATGCAGTAAAAAACCTCTGGACTACCTCCAGAGGAACTACCTGAAAGGTTCAAAAGACATCAATAGTTAACACTCTGACTAAGTTTTAAACTTGCGCAAAAGTGGGTTATCTTCAGCCTTACCCCAGACACATTGAGTAAATCCGTGAAAGTTATTGTTGATCCAAACAACCGAGCAGCACTCTGTGATATTCAAGGAGAAAGGCTGGATCAAATCTCACAATCACACTCAATCTCGTCAAACGAACATTACACATACGATTAATTTCAGCTCACCTGCAGATATGTGATGGCTCTACGGAGATCACCTTGTGATATGGAGCTCAAAGTTGAAAGAGACTGAACGGGAAAAAGCTAGTATAAGCAGTTTTGACAAAGTCTAAATAAAAAAACGGAAAACCTTAAAGCATATGTGCACACCTCTCCACCAAGGTTGAGACCTTCTTCATTACATATATGCAATATACGGTTACTCATGACTTCTTCGGAAAGTGGCTTAAACCTGAACTTAGCACATCTTGAAGCAAGGGGCTCTATGATCCTTGAGAAAAAGAAATGAAGGGTATTAAGGGTTGTCAAAATCGGTGGGTCCATAGGTAAACGAGTCTACAAACGAAAGCAACCATCTAACATATTCAAAGAGAAATAAACTGGAGAACTAAAGACAAAATAACCAACATAGAACATAATGAGAGGGAGGTGCAAAGAAGAAAAGACAAAATAACCAACATCTAGGTACCATAATAAAAGAAATTACCTGCTGATATAATTACATATGAAAAAGAATCTGGTGACTTTGGAGTAAGTTTCCATTGTGCGCCTCAAGGCGTTCTGCACAATCAGTAACATAGTTCATGGTAAATGCATTTTCCAAAGTACAAAAGCGGTAGTAAAAAATGTTCAGCGTACCTGAGCATCTTCAGTCATAGAATCAGCCTCATCTAGGATGATGATCTTAAATGATGGACAAGGATAACCGCTGAATATATAATATAATAGTCTTAGATGAAATGCACACTACACACAGAATCATAAACGAGAAACTGGCAAAAAAAGAAGGAAACTTGACAATAGCCAAAACAAAAAAGAAGAAGGTTATTTGCATACCCTTGACGGTTGTTGGAGCCAACAGCAACAGCAGCAAAATCCTTGATCTTTGTCCGAACGACATTAATCCCTCTGTCGTCACTAGCATTCAGCTCCAACACCCTAGACTTGTACAATTCAGGTCTGCCAATCAAAGAATTCTTTAGTTAGTTCACCAGTCATAACTGCAAATTCTAGCTTGCAAAATTACAGGACAATCAAAAGGAAAAACCAATGACACTTTGATGATATGCATACATTATAAGAAGCTTTAAACTTAACTCTGGTGAGCCCCATGGAACAAATAAACAATTTAGCTTCAAAAAGGACTAAAACTTTCAAATTCAAAATCTAAACACTTACAAGGCTACACCACATAATGGCTAGTGTCTACTTACTATCATTATGAATTCAAGCATACTCAAAAAAGATAATCAGAATGGTGAGATAATTCACTCTCTGACTGTGTGGTTGCATCATGATTATACCAAGTTTTCAGACAGACAGTGTATTAGAGGTCACAAGGTCTCTCGTACAAGTTAAATGAATCAGTCAAATATACTTCTTCAAATCAGAGTTTTGAGCGTATAATACCCAAAAAGCTGGTGAGCGATAGCAAGTGCAGTAGTGGTCTTTCCAGTGCCTGGCGGTCCATAAAAGAGCATGTGCGGACACTGCAACCACAACAATAATCAAAAAAACTTGAGATCCCAATTCGACATCTAGGGTTCCCATCATTGGAGAGTTTTGCTGTGAAATTACGTTAGCAGTCTCGAGAGTGTTGGTGAGGACACGCACCACCTCCTCCTGATGCGCCACATCCTTCACCTGCTTCGGCCGGCTACAAAAGAGTTGTGACAGTTAAAACCTGATACGAGTTGCAATCAAATAAACAAGCATGAAGCTTACTATTTCTCAACCCATGGCTGTGTGCTCTCTAGAACTGGCGCCATTCCCCTCTCTCTGTATCTCTCTCCTTTACAATAATAAAGCTTCTCCCTTCTAGTGACGACGAGGGAGACTCCTTTATTCCGGGTTTTCCCGCTCCCGCCATAAACCCTCCGATCGGTTCAGAAGGTTCGGTTATTACTTTGTTGTGGTACATCAACCGGGACAGAGGTAATAACATTGGTCTTTTATCAATATGTTATACATTATACACATAACAGTCTCGATCTGAGCAATATCCATGTCGGGTCTGTCCGTGGTTGGCCACAAGGGTGGAGACGATGTTCGATATTTTTATAAAGAGAAGAACTGTGTTCAGACAGTGGTGTAAGAGATGATGTCATTATAATATTGTGGGGTTCTTTCGAGATAATGTTGAAACGTGGCATTCGCTTGTGGAATGTTTACTTGTAACATTGAGATATGCTGGGTAAGGCCACGAGGAGTAGTAGCACTAGCAACAACGATTATACTATTATACGGGATTGTATAACTATGAAATATAATACTTAATAAAATGATTTATGGTTGTACTACTACACATCCACTTACCTGGGTTTTATAGGCAGCATAACATTAGATGTTGGCCTATATATGACCAATCGTCGAAGAAGATAAACTTATAACACAACTACAAAATCGATCAATTCAAGCATAAGTTGAGGAAAATTCTAAATTTCGTAGTTCATGAAGTTGGAAGTATCTTCGAGTCTTAAGTGCTAAATAAGATTAAAAAAAAACTTGGAGAACATCATGTACTTAGTAATCCCGTTGTGTGATTCAGTGCCTTTTAGATTTCGAGTCAGCTTTGGAGAGCATGTATCCTGAGATCTTGTTCACCTCGTATAACAGGCCAGCAGAGAACAAGAAACTGCAACCAAAAAACATAGCAATCACAGCTTTTTTTAGCCAGAGCTAGAGTTATGAAACAATGTTATCATTTAATATTGAACAGAAGTAGTGTCGAGTCTGACCAGGTTGTAATACAAACTCGATGCACTGTGCTAGCAGCTACCAGAGCTATGATTTCCGCAAGAATCACTGCCAACGGAAAACAAACTTTAGGTGATAGTTTTTACTGTGATTCTTGCATAAGTATGAGAAGATGACATTGAATTGACTTATGGCAAGTAAAGCAAAGATGGTGACAATCTCATTGTGTATGTATGACAAAGAGAGAAAGCAACCTGCACCCCAGCTACTCTTCCCACCAGAAGACTCCTGGAGATTTCCTATGAACTGCAAAAGTTAAGAAATCGCATCGAACCATATCAGTCACTCAACAAATGTAGATAATATTGTTCGTTTGGCAAACACAACTTTCTACGACTGCGGCTGCGGTTGAGTATGCGTCCTGCGACTACGTCATATTCGTTTGGTTGTTGTTGCAAACGCAGCTGTAGACGCCGACACAGCCGCAGCCACAGCTACAAATTGTTATTTGTTTTGAAGACTGACAAATTTAGCGTCCAAATTTTATTGACGCGAAAACACAGAACGCAGGTATAGTGTCAATAAAACGAACAAGCTTTTAAAAAGAAATAGACAGAAATAGACGCAGACGCAGAACGAACAGCACTGATGATATTTTCATAAAAACCAAAAGCACACACAAACACAGCTTGATTTGAGAGATTGTCACAGATATTCAGGACCAAAAATCTCAAAATTAATGAATCGGATCAAGCTTGGAATAGCTAATTTAACTTACAGTGAGAGAGAAGAGAAAGAGGAGGGAGCTAGTGAAGCCTCCAAGGATGGTGAACAGCTCCGAAGAAGCTAGTTTGCCTCGGTACACTTCTTGCAGCGACAGCACCACTGTGAACAGAAGAATCGAGCCAAGCATGGATGTTCCTACTCCCGCCATTGATTCTCCTTTTAACTCATCCGAAAAAAAATGAAAGATCGCATCAGGAAAGCTCAAACAAACATGAAATCTCTAAAGCAAACACCTCAGTATGATCATAGAATGTGATTGATTACCTTGAAAAACCCTAAACAGATCGAGAAATCCCCCTCTTCTCTCGTCCCTTCCTCAGCTCCACGAAGAAGACAGATCGAGAAATGGGAAGTTAAGAGTTCAGATTAATAATTTCTGAAGTTGAGTGACCTATTGCGAGAAACTAGAATTTTCAGGGACTTAAACATCAAACTTTAAGCAAAGGTTATTTAGATAGGGGCTAACCAGCAATTTTTAGCGCCACCCGATATTCCGGCAGTGTCACTGTTTTCAAACGTTTTTCATGAGAGATACTCTTTCATCCATGGATGCTTAAAACAATTACAGCAAGAAAGTTAATGTACTTGTGTGAATATGGGCACTGTTTTGAATCTAGTGAACCCTCTTAATACAATCCATCCAGCTCCTTACTTATTGTCTCCAAGTAATAAGTTTCCATGGACAAAACCCTTTTTATCTGGTGTTTTTCTCGCTCCGCCTGTCACGCCGATTCAGAGGCGTCACGTTGTTCAGAGAAGCCGTGTGTCTGCTTCTCTTATGGTAATGATATGCGTTAAAATTTGATAGTACTTGCTGCACACCACCTGTTCGATCATTTGTCTCTTTTTTTTTTGTTTTCCTTAGGGTAATTTGGGTCGTCTCAAGAGGAATTTACAAGATGTTACAAGCATGAATTATTGGGTTGTACGGGACTACTATCGTCTTGTGGAATCTGTTAATTCCATCGAATTACAGATTCAAAGCCTTTCGGATGAGCAGGTTCAAACTTCGTGTAGATTTTTTTTTTGTTTTCAGTTGATATGATTCATTAATGTATTATTGGTTTTTGTTTGTTGACCTCTGTAGCTGAAAGCCAAAACTTCGGAATTTAGGGAAAGGTTAGCACGAGGGGAGTCCCTAGCAGATATGCAAGCTGGTCTGATCAAAACCTTATGTGGATTTTGCTTTCTTAAGAATGTTACTTTGTGTTGTAATTGCTTTCTTACTTCTTTTTTGTATGTTTTTTTTTTCTTGACTAGAGGCGTTTGCTGTTGTTCGTGAAGCTGCAAAGAGAACAATTGGAATGCGTCATTTTGATGTGCAGGTCTGCCAATATCTTTACTCTAACTGTAATACATATAAGAGACTGTGAAGCATACTTATAGTTTCTGTTGCATTAGATAATTGGTGGAGGAGTGCTGCATGATGGATCCATTGCAGAGATGAAGACAGGTGAAGGGAAAACACTAGTCTCTACATTAGCTGCATATCTTAATGCATTAACTGGCGAGGGCGTTCATGGTATGTTGTCTGCTTTCTCTGCCACTCTACGTCTTAATAATTGCTGATATTTTAAGAAATCCCCTAGTTTTCTCAATATTCATGGACTACTGATAAAAAAATATATCGCTTAACATATAGCTAAACCTGTTGGTATTGATTTTTTGGTGGCAGTGGTTACTGTGAATGATTACCTGGCCCAGCGTGATGCAGAATGGATGGGTCGTGTTCACCGTTTCTTAGGCCTTTCAGTTGGTCTCATTCAGGTAGGTTTCACAGGTGACAGGTGCTCTTTTCACTCTACCTTCCGAATTCCGAAGCAGTAAACTTATGGCAATTTCGTGTTGTACAATTAGAGAGGAATGAAAGCTGAAGAGAGGAAATTCAACTATGGCTGTGATATAACATACACCAATAACTCGGCAAGTATTTCGTTCATATCCATTCTTCTACTTGGGTCAATGTTTAATTTATCTCTCATTTTCTTCTACTAACACTTTGCATGTTTCAGGAGCTTGGATTTGATTATCTGCGAGACAACCTTACTTCAAACAGTGAACAACTTGTGATGAGATGGTAGATCCTATAATTTTTTCACTCCTCGGTTGTGTTCAATACTGACAGTTCATGATCTACAGGCCGAAACCATTTCACTTTGCAATAGTTGACGAAGTGGACTCAGTCCTCATTGATGAAGGCAGAAATCCTTTGCTAATAAGTGGTGAGGTAATACATTTTATTTTGATAAGCTTAAAAGTATTACTCTTGAAAGATTTATACATTGGTTATAGTCTGCATCTGGTTAAGATTTGCCGATGCAATAATAAAAGAGAAGCAATTTTATTGGGACATAATTGTAGTGATTGATGGGGTCCTTTCTGTTGTGCTTGTATCACAGGCTAATGAAAATGCCGCACGATATCCAGTTGCTGCCAAAGTGGCTGAACTTCTTGTAAAAGATATTGTGAGTTTTACCTTCTTCTCTTTTCTGTTATTTTATTATGACTTTTTTCAGGAACTGATTTTCTGAAATTTTATTTGAAAATATTGGTAATAGCATTACAAAGTTGAATTGAAAGAGAACTCAGTGGAACTCACGGAAGAAGGTATATCTCTTGCTGAAATGGCTCTTGAGACGGGTGATTTATGGGACGAAAATGATCCATGGGCCAGGTATCTGCTTGTTACTACCACTGATATTATTTGGGTCCCAATTCCAAATGGTAACGTAAGACTTTGGCGGTTGGCACTTAGTAATGAGACATGGGGAATTTTTTAATTAGGTGGTCATGGTTGCAAAATTTTGAATATCATCTTTGTCAATTACTGGTGGAGATATGAGGTGAAATGCTACACAGGCTGTTGCTAGTAGAAGGCTTATGGTTGAACAAAGTATATTGGGTTTAGTAGTGTTTTACATATAAAATATAATGAGTAAGAAAATTTCAGTTAGAAATTGTTTCCTGATCTTCCTCCATAGATGCAGTCGTGTCGTATCTTGTATAATTTGTCTTTTTCTTTTCTGCTTCGAACTAGTTTTTTCTCAGATGTAGTTCAAAGTTTCTGTACAGTTATTTGTTATACTGTTTATTGGATTTTTTTTTCTCTTATTAATGCAGGTTTGTAATGAATGCTTTAAAAGCTAAAGAATTTTACAAGCGGGATGTCCAATATATTGTGAGAAATGGGAAAGCACTTATAATTAATGAGGTATAAGTAGTTCTGGCTTCAACTGTATTCATTGTTTCATTTCCGAAATGATAGCTATCAACTATAGTATATAAGACATTATGAGAGTTAAGTAAGGATTTCAAATATTTCAGTTGACTGGACGAGTTGAAGAAAAAAGAAGATGGTCGGAAGGAGTCCACCAGGCTGTGGAGGCTAAAGAAGGTCTCGAAATTCAGGTTTGTCACACAGACTCATAAGTCGTGGTTAAAGTTATACCTCAAAAAACTTGATACTAATGAAACTAAACTCTTTTCTTTAGGCTGATTCAATTGTTGTGGCTCAAATAACCTATCAGTCGCTCTTTAAACTCTATCCAAAGCTGTCCGGGATGACTGGGACAGCAAAAACAGAGGTATGATACATGGCACTTTACTTTGATCCACCTCTTTTATCTTTTTTAAAGATATTATTTTCTTGACTAGACTAGGTTTTGAGACATTTGTTTTTACAACGTCTTGCAGGAAAAAGAATTTTTGAAAATGTTCCAGATACCTGTTATTGAAGTTCCTACAAATTTGTCAAATATTCGAATCGATCTACCTATACAAGCTTTTGCAGTAAGGATCATAAAAGCTCACATTTGCGTTTGCATCCTTCATTTCAGAAATGTAAACTAATTTTTCCTTCACGTTCATCTCTTCCGTATGATGTATGTTAGACTGCTCGAGGTAAATGGGAATACGTTCGTAGAGAAGTTGAAGATATGTTTGGACAAGGTCGACCTGTTTTAGTAGGAACAACAAGGTAGCACCATTTACTAACCCACTTCAGTAACTTTTGACACATAAACTAAACCAATTCTTTTTAAAAGTCAAAATATTCGGTTAAAAGTATACATTGATGTTAGGGACAATTATTTCTTTTCTAAGACAAATTTATCCTCTTCCGCTATTAACAAGTTCGCTTTATTTTGCAGTGTAGAGAATTCTGAATATTTGTCAGCATTGCTGAAAGAATGGGGTATTCCTCACAATGTCCTGAATGCACGACCCAAGGTGGATCTGAAACTTACCCATCTGCATAGTGAAACTAACACATCATTCAAAATATGTAAACTAGTTCTAATACTCTGTGTTTTACTTTATTCAGTATGCTGCCAGGGAAGCTGATTTTATAGCCCAAGCAGGAAGAAAATATGCCATCACCATTTCTACAAATATGGCTGGCAGGGGAACTGATATTATTCTAGGAGGAAATCCAAAGGTATTTATTTTGGATAACATCATTAACTTTCCACTATTTCCAGATGTTTGTCTGATCTGCAGTTGATTGGGTGTCTTCTCGATGACTTTACTTCTGATTTCTGAGGGCATCTAGCTGTGTGTTGTTTTAGTTTTTTGCCAATAATTTTCATCTGTTGTGTTCTTGTGGCTGTAATCTTGCAGATGCTTGCAAGGGAAATCATAGAGGATAGCATCCTTTCATATCTAACAAGTGAAGTAGTTGCAGATGATATTGACGATAATGAATTATCGCAGAAGGTATTTGTTGCAAAATAACTCATATTTTGAGCTCTTTACATAGGTATTCTTGAAGATAAAAACCAGATCATTTGTCGATACCTCTATTCCATTTGTAGAGTAATTGAAATTTCCTGTAAATTATGTCAGGTGTTGTCAAAAATAAAAGTGGGACCATCGTCATTGGCTTTGCTAGCCAGAGCTTCTCTTATGGGTTTGCCTCTGAACTTTCAGCACTCATTTTTTTTAAACTTGTGCACATTCTCTATACATCATGTTTGATGTTTCGTTTACTCTTGAAATCTTCTTTTAATTCAATTGACACAGCAAAATACGTTGGCAAAAGTGAAAGTAAAAGCTGGACAAGGAAAAAAGCAAAGTCCGTGGTCACCGAATCTTTGGAGAAAAGCCAAACCATGGATCCTGTGAAACTCCAAAATCTTGTCAACGAGCAGTCAGAAATGTACCCTTTAGGCCCTGCGATTGCCCTGGCCTATCTGTCCGTCTTAAAGGACTGTGAGGTCCATTGTCTGTATGAAGGGTCTGAAGTGAAGAGGCTTGGAGGTCTTCATGTGATTGGGACATCTTTGCACGAGTCTCGGAGGATTGATAATCAGGTAAGGAACTGGTTTTGCGTTCTATTAGTATTTTAGAAACCTAAGAAGACTTTTGCTTCAAACCTATTATTTTGACTTGAAACCTTTTAAAAGTATGTTTCCCGGGCTACTATCTAGAATGATAGTTCCAAGAAAGTGAACTACATAACCATTCATTCTCCTTTTCCTGAGGAGATGTGCCAATCTGTTCTTCCGGGTTATTTATACCAAATAATTAATTTATCAATGTGGAAATGTTAGAGAGACCATGAAATCTACACCACATTTACCAGTTGATCTGTTTGATGGAATCTAATACTGCGTCCATATTATTTCTAATAGCTTCGTGGGAGAGCTGGAAGGCAAGGAGATCCTGGATCGACGCGTTTTATGGTTAGGTAATCACATCTATTATTCTCCTGACCTGAAAAAGCCTCTATTAGCAATGTTCTTACGTAGAAAATACTTTACTGCTTTGATACTATGAACTTTGCACCATTCCGAAAATGTTTGGGAATAATATCACTCTTTCCTCTGTAACATGATTATATTACTGCTGGTTGTACAGCTTGCAAGATGAGATGTTTCAGAAGTTCAATTTTGATACTGAGTGGGCTGTGAGACTTATATCAAAGATTACAAACGATGAAGATTTACCAATTGAAGGTGACACGATAGTAAAACAGGTTGGTAGCTTGCTCATCTATTTTCTTTGTGGTTCCATTATTGTGATTTTCCTTGCAAAATTGATCTATTTACTCTAATCTGGCTCTTCTCATTGGCATTGTAGCTTCTAGCTCTCCAGATAAATGCAGAGAAATATTTTTTTGGTATAAGAAAAAGCCTGGTCGAGTTTGACGAAGTGCTAGAGGTACTAGCTTTGCCAACAATTATTACTGTATCTGCATCTCGAGTATTTTACCATGATTATAAGTCTAAAGACTGGCTAATTTTTCGTTACTTTGTAGCACGCTATTATTCGTCTTTCAATTCCTAGTATACTACTTGAATGGATATCTCTCCGAAGATGCTATCGCGTGACCAACTTCACTCTATAATATTTGTAGCTCATATTACATGCATGGCAACTTTTGAGGATACACCGTTAGCTGAATCAACCATTTTCTTTTTTCTGTTTCTTCAGGTTCAAAGGAAGCATGTCTATGACCTAAGGCAACTGCTTTTGACGGGTGATAACGAAAGTTGCTCCCAGCATATTTACCAGTAAGTGCTACACTTGCAGTAGACATTGTTATGTCCATGGACATTTAACTTTTAGCATGTGTTTCATGTGCACTGTTGTTTATCAGGTACATGCAAGCTGTTGTAGATGAAATTGTCGTTGGAAATTCCGATCCACATAAGGTAGATAAAACTCTTGTCAACCTGTCATATAAGGGTTCTCGCTTTGCTCCTTTCTCTAAATTAGATCATACATAGTCAGTTTTTGCTGTTATACTCGCTTTCTAATATCTTATTTCTTGTGGTAGCATCCAAGAAACTGGAACTTGGCCAAGTTATTGAAGGAGTTTATGGCTATTTCAGGGAACCTACTGGATGGTAAGTTTGTTTCTTTGTTTTTTCTCATTTTTAGGCATAACAATATCTTGCTTCATGAGAACAAACGACCACTCGTCTCGTATGAAATCTAACAACAAGCAACTATCAGAGTCATTTTCTGAGATCACAGAAGGAACCATGTTACAGTCCCTCGAGAACCTGCATGAGACAAGTTCAATAGATATGGAAAACTTCCACCTTCCGCACCTTCCAAAACCTCCAAACGCCTTTAGGGGAATACGCAGGAAAAACTCTTCACTAAGACGTTGGCTCGATATTTGCTCCGATGATTTGACAGGGTGAGTGCTAAAGTTAATAGTCTGTGTATATGTTGCATTGAGAAAGAAAGAGTTTTACTCTTTGAGGATATACTATGTAGGAGTGGGAGGTACAGAACATCAATCAATCTTCTCCGGAAGTTCCTCGGTGATTATCTGATTGCGTCCTACTTGAGTGTTGTTCAAGAATCTGGCTTTGATGATGGATACGTAAAAGAAATAGAGGTACAATGTTTGTTTTTGCATCTGAGTGTGAGTTACACTACAACGCCTGCCTGATGGATTTTGTTTTGTTGGAAACAGAGAGCGGTTCTCTTGAAGACACTGGATTGCTTCTGGAGAGACCATCTCGTGAACATGAATAAACTAAGCTCAGCGGTAATCAAACCGTGATCCTCATATGTTTTCTTTTGCTTTCTGCATGTCTGATACATCTATGTGGTAAACCTTAATGTCTACAGGTGAATGTCAGAAGTTTTGCGCATAGAAACCCTCTTGAAGAATATAAAATCGATGGTTGTCGTTTTTTCATCTCAATGCTGAGTGCAACCAGAAGGCTAACCATAGAGTCGATCTTGCAGTACTGGTCATCACCCATGGAATCCCAAGAACTATTTGTATCATAAGACTCGATGGACTCGAGCTGAGAGGGACCCAGAGGCGTGCACACCTTGAAGTTAAAAAGGCATTTGCCTAGGGCCCCTAAATAATGTAAAAAATTTGGGGCCCTATTCTCTAGTTTCTTTTTTGTATATAATATAATATTGGTTAGATTTTTATCAAATTTCAAATCCATATTTTATTTGAAACTTACTTTTTGTTATAATCAGTTTGAGTTAAAATCCTAAAGATTTTAACTTTTTTTTAATTCTCAATTTCTAATCCATGCAAATTATGATGATTTGGTGAAAAAGTCACAGAAATAAAAATTGATGCAATTTTTGTTGAATTTAAATGTTCTATTTATTATTATCTAGCTTTTTTATCATTTGTTTTGAATATAAGTAAATGTAAAAGATGTAAAAGTCTTATATTGTAACTAAGTTTTAGAGACTTTAATATTTTTAAAAGTTCATCATTTTGACACATAATTTTTAACCTTCAATTTTATGTTACTAATTTAATATTTCCATCACATATATGCTATGATAATTTGGTGAAATTTTCCAAAGAACCAAAATAAATAATCAAAATTTTGAACACTCTAAACTTTGTATGTCACTTTTTATTTTCTAATTTTTAATCTATATGTCAAAAACTGAGTTCTTTTTATTTCATTTCAAATATAATACTAATAAAGTTATATAGAAAAAAAAAAAATTCGCCTCAGGCCCCAATATCTCTTCGCACGGCACCGGAGGGATCACACACTACATTCTCTACTAACTACATATAGAATCGAATGCTAAAAAATCAAGCATTGTAATGTTCAAGTTTGATTACATATTATGCTTTTGAATTAAAGAGAATGTTATGAGGACCCGACTGGAAAAAGTATTATAGGTGAAATCGAAGAAAATTGATGACATGGAAGTAGGAGTCGATAAGTGGTAGATTTGGTAAAATGACTAGATAAATAGCAAAGATATATAATTTTTTTTTTTTATAAGAAAAAATAATTTACAAAACTATAAAATCAACTAAAATTAAAAATTTTAATCTTTTAAAAGTCTTAAAAATTTTTAAAAGATAAATATAAGTATATTTATAATATAATTAAAATTTAGAGAAGTAAAATCAACATAGTAATGTATATCACTAGTAAGCAAGTACTTCATCAATTTTTTTCCAGAAAAGAAAGTTCAAGATTTAATATGTAAAAGTTATTCGAAATTTAAAAGTGTGAATGAAAAAAAATTATAAGTTTAAATTGTGTGTAAATGTTAGTTTGAAGGTTCAAAAATGATTTTTCGAAATAGAAATCCAAAAAGAAAGAATGTATATGCAAAAAGAAAAGAGAATAAATTTGTACATCATATAAATACAAAAAGATTTTAAAAAAAGGAACTAAAATAAAATAAAAGAGACCTAACAAGATTTATGCTAAACTGAAAATTGCAATATCTATAATTAGTTAGACTTGTTTTACTTTATTGATTTATTTTATATCACTTTTTAATTAAAAAATAAATTAAAATAATGAGGAGCATATGAGCACTTTTTGTGCAGCTGAAAGTATATAAGCAATTGATCTTGGTATGTGACTGAATCAATTGTTGAAAATTCCAAAAAACAATATTCAATATATTATTTTCTATTTTTTTTATTTTAATTTCAAATGGACATAAAAATTTAATCTAAACAAATTTATCTATTTACAGACCGTGACACATTATTTTAAATCTAGTACATGTATGTCTAATATGACACTTTATCTATTTCTTTTATTTTTGTTTATTTTCTTTCACTCTCTTCATTTTTTTCTTTAATTTTTTTTGTTCATTTTTTCTAATCACATCATCTTCTTTTTTCAATACATTCTTTTCTAATTCAATTTGTTTTTTATACTTAGATTATTTTCTTATTTACTTTAAATTTATTTTTTCAATCTTTTTCTTCATTTTTGATTTTTCGTTTTTCTCTACCTTTTTTTCTGATCACACTATCCTTTTTTGATCATTTACTCTTGTTTTCCGATATGTTCTTTTCTCATTCGATTTGTTGCTTATACTTCAATTTTTTTTTAATTTTCTTTAAATTTATCTTTTCCTTCTATCTTTTTTTTCGTTTTTGATTTTTTGGATGTTTGTTTTCTTCTCCTTCGATCTTTTTTATTGTCTATGCTTTCAATTTTTAGAACCCAAAAACATAAATTTAAAAGTAGGATCTAAATATAAACATATAGTTCAGTAAAAACAGTTTTACCAAATTATATAATAGATTGAATACAATTTGGTAAATTTTATAATTTGTTATTATTAGATCTTTGTTAGACCAAGTTGTATCACTGAATTTCATATTTAAAATTTGAACTGGAAAGGAAGACGGAGGGATAAAATCAAAAATTATTTTATTTTAGTAAATGTAGAAATTCTGTGAGATTAATTAAGAACATGTCGTTGGATTAAACTTTTTCCAATAAAGATATTTGAGAAACTGGTATGTGATTGTGTATTTTATCAGAGATTTGTATTATATGACCAGAAAGATATCCATTTGCTCATCATTTTACTATGTTAATGTGGACAAGAACACACACATCAAATCTTTGAACAGCTTCACCGGAATCTAAAATTTAATAATTGGGGCAAGTGCTCTTAACAAGATTATAACCTCTGTTATTGGCATAATTACATCTAACAAAACTATGACACAGATTGGAGATTTAATATCTGTTAACGAATTTATCATCACTTTATAATAAATAGGTTTTAAATGAAATGAAATTATTGATAAATACGGGATATTCCAAAAAAAAATCAATATAATATTAAAATATGAATATCATCCATCCATACGAGACGCTTACAAAGATGCAATATAAATTTTGGTTTCACATGCACAAATTTTTTTTTTTGACCAACTCACATAAAGACATAAATTTTCATTATTCATCACAACAAAGAGCAAAGAAAGAAACACTACTCGGAGACCAAAACAAACTTTAAAATGGCAAAATAACTATATATATTAACAACAAAAATGAAGCAAACAGAAAGAAAACGAAACAAATACATAAAACTCTTCCAACTGTGAAAAAACAGCAAACTATATGTAAAGTGATCATACTCGCATTACACCTGGGCTTGTGGGCTAGAAGGCATTCCAATGATCAGAGCTTCGAGGTGTCTCAGCTGTTGTCGTCGTTGTTTTGAATGGTCCCGTAGAACCAAACGGGTCATGGTCATCGAACCCAAACCCGTGACTGTAATCGGAATCTCTCGTGCTTCCCATTGAGTCAAACCTCGTCAATGAGGCTTTAGGTGTCTCGGAAGCGTTGTTGTTGTCATAGCTTTGTGCATTGAAGGAATCATATCTTTGATAGTTGAAAGAATCAAACTTGGATGCAAACGGGTCAGGCTCGCTTGTGCTACGCATGGAGTCTGAGCGGGATAGAGAGAAAGCGTCGTTGTTGTTGTATTGCTGTTGAATGAATCGAAACGAGAGAAGCTGTTGGAAGAGAAGTCGTCGTGTGCAGCAGGTGTGCTTGGGACAGAGTCGAACATGAAGGGACTTCTTCCTGGGAACAAGTTGTCTGAACGTGGAGTCTCTGATGCAAACGGCTTCCCACCAAAGTCAGACGTGCTATAAGCTGGAGTGCTTGGGACAGAGTCGTCGAAGAAGGATCTCTTTTCAGGAAACAAGTTTCCAGGATAAGCAGGAGTGCTTGGAACCGAGTCATCAAAGAATGATTTACCTGCGTAAGCAGGAGTGCTTGGAACAGACTCATCGAAGTATGATTTCTTGCCTGGGTAAGAGGCAGTGGTTGTTGCCGGAGTGCTCGGGACAGAATCAGCAAACAAGGAAGGTGTTGCAGTGAAACCGTCGTTGGCATTTGCCGGGGGGCTTGGGACAGAATCAGAAAATATAGATAGCTTTGGAGGGAGGAAGTCATTTGATTGGGTGGAACCCGTTTTTATAGGTTTAATGCTGAAGTCATCGAATCCGAACCCAAATCCAAAATCACTATCATGCTTCTTGTCCTGCGTAACACACAACACTCGGAACAATTAGATTAAGATGACTAAGCATCAAATATTAATCTAGAGCACGTGAGCACATTATACCTTTCCATTGTCAGGGTTGAAGCTTGAAACTGAATCTGTCTCATCGTGAGAGTCATAACTCGGTTCGTTTACAGTTTTGCCAGCAGAAGCAGTAGACTCACCATCATCATGGCCATTTTCACTGAGCCAAGATTGAGTAAAATGTAGACAATGTTAGTCACACGAGATCTGTAAGAACATATCATATACTCTATTTTCCTCTTTTTATGGAAGTAAATAGTATCCATAGTTAAGAAAGATGCAATCCAAAACACACAAGGTCTCTTAAAAAACAAAAGCATACCTCCTCGTTTCTTTGGTTCCGGGCGAACCATCAGCTTCAACACCCTTTCTAACATTAGAGTAATCCAGAGATCCGTTTCTATCTGTTTTACCGTCTGAATGTTCAGATGCCTCTTCTCCACTTCTTGGATTTTTCTCTGTTTTAGACTCAACATCTGATGATGAAACATGTTCACCTTCATTTGAAGAGACGGTAACTTCTTTCTTCCAAGTAGATGATTTTTCCTTTGGTGGGGCAATGACATTTTGGACATCAAGTGTAAGCTCCTTGACGAATGTAAACCCTGGAAGAAGAGAAAAATTAGGATGCAAAGTCAAGGGTTCAACTACAAAATCTACACCCTGTTTTGGAAAATTGATTAAAAACATCTAAAGCCATTCTTCTTCGGTAATCTCACCTTCCTCCTCTAGTTTATCCCAATCTTCATCCCAATCAGCAGCACCTTCTTCGATTCCAGGTTGCCAACCTGTAACACGTGAGAAATCCCATGAGTATATAGAAATTAAGATACAACAGGTATAGAGTTGTATCGATAGAAGTGTCAACAATACATAAAGAGCCAAATATACTAAGTTTCGTGTTGCACAAAATCATCACCGTTTAATCCAATTACTAGATTCTAAAACTAACAGTCAGAAAATGTGTTAACCTCCCGCCACTGATCAAGAGAATATAATACTAAAGCTGATCTTTAACTTTTTTAAGAAGGGGTAGAGCTATACCAAACGGAAGCTCGACTAGAGAAGTGGGTTTGCCACGTACTCCATATTGTTTGCAGCGCTCATTCAAATTTTTAATCAGTTCCTCAAGGCCCAATTGGATGTGTTCAGTGCGCTCCTACAAGACAACACTCAGCAAAATAGAACTACCAATCACATTGAATCAACCAGATAGCACGTGTGATTTACCTTAACGACACTATCATCAAGCTTGCCTTCTTCAAATTTGACTATGGCCTGGTACAATTCCATTTTCTTCTCCTGCATTTTAAAAAGGAAGCACATCATATTTCTGAAGGTGACATCCAGCTTGCAGAAAATTTAAAGTACGCTATGCTCCTGGGATGATACTTCTAAACTACCTGTATATCACGGAATGTCGCCTCTTCAATAGTCAATTTAGAGCCTACATTGCCAGACTTCTTGTATTTCTCCTCGTATTTTTTTGCTAGAGCTTCAAGCTGGATTACAGGTTGATTTTGTTAGGTAATCAAATTGGATTTCTGATACCACTATCGAAGAAGTACGGTGCAACAGAGACTCTATACCTCACGTTTGTCACCCGAGACTCTCTCCGTAATTTCATTGTACCGGTTGTCACATCTGCTCTTGTATAAAACCTGTCACCCAAGGAACCAAATGGAGAATGTTATATAAACAAAACGATCGTTGGTAAATGGTAAAAATAATGAGGTCCCTGAAAACAACTATTTCCTAGAACTTTTGAAATCACTTAAGAACTATACAATCATAATGTCAAACAATTGTTGCCTCAACTTCTTGTGATAGAACAAGCGATTTCAAACAAGATTTTAGGAAAGAAAAGACCAAGCTGAGTAAGAAAATATACTGTACTTACAAGTTCCTGCATCTTAGCATGGAAGAACTCAATTTTCTGCTTGGAATCAGCTATTTCTTTTTCAAGGTCGTCCACCTGAAGACCAAAATACAAGGATCACAAAAAAAAAGAAACGGCAGTCAATTCTAGGTTACGGCAATAAAGACTATATAGACGATCGCCTACACGGGAAAAGCAAACAAAGTGTAGTAAGTAGGTTCAATCAGATTTAGAAGAAAATTAAGAACTATGCATAGATAAAAATGAAAAAGAATTGACTCACGCTAGTCAAAGAAATTCACCACATTAGCACATTAAAATCAGAGAGAAACAAGAGAGTGCCTTTTTATCAATAGCTCTGGCTTCTTCAAACTTTGAGTTGAGCGAATCCTGCTCCTCTTTGCTAAGTTGATCCACCAGATGTTTTTCCAACTCCGGCAATTTACGTTTTGGCTGAGTGGGCTGGACAATTCCATCACTAGGAGAGAGAGGAACCGGTCTTGGAGGCTTTCCTTTGGGAATAGCTGGTGGCCTCGAGGCCCCATGAACTTGACCTACAATATTTGATCCAAGAATGAATCTGCATACTTCAGAAAATTAATGCAAGTAATACAGAAAAATGTTTGTGTGATGCATACCATGTGTATGTCCCCAGGATGCATTGCCTTGTGGTGCCACAGATTGACTAGGAGAGGCAAACATGCTCTCACTAGATATTATAGTGCTTGGGAACACAGGGGGAAGAGGTCGGCCCTCTCTATAACGCTCCATTAGATAGACAGCAATACAGAACTCTCTCAAGGAAAGCATGCTATCATTATCTTGATCAGATAAGTCCCATACCTGCTTCAAAGCCTCTGTAATACCAAGGAACTTCATTGAACACATAAAACGGTCTATAATAATATCACTATCCATGTATCGTCTACACGTTGAACAAAAATATGAAATACTCAAGATTTTACCCAAATGGCAGTTGATCAACAATTTCAATACTATACAAACAAATATACATAACTAGAGAAGTGTCACTTAATTATCATGCATGTTCACCACGATAACAACAAGCTCAAACTGAAACTAAACTAGTGGTTAGCGGATGAAGCAACAAAAAAAAAAGTAAATGTAGCCTACCTCGCGGGAGCTTCCAACTTAAGAACAGATTCCGAGCCTGGTGCCCAGTGATCTTTCCGTCCCTATCAGTGTCAACTTGTACAAAAACCTTTGTATATTTCTGGACGTCAGCTGGAGTCATTCTTGGCCAAGGGGCTTGAGACTGGGGGTGGGGTTGTTGTTGGGCCTGGAGTTGAGGTTGGGGAGCGGGTCGGGGGTGGTGCTGTGGTCGGGGTTGAGGTTGCGACTGACGCTGGGTCAACTGACTGGAAGCTGAAATTCCAAGTCCAACAGTAGAGCCAGGTGTACCAGAAGCAGATGAGATGCCCATTGTCAACGTAGTTCCCGCAGTATGTTGTTTTGGCTGCGTGGAAGTAACTGAAAACACATCTCCGAAAAGTGAGTCAGAGGGAAAACCGTTTCCTGATGCAGCCAGTTCCTTGGGATCCTTGGCTGCCAATTGATTGGATGGAGCATCTAGAGCACGAGTACCTGAAGGAGCAGATGAATCATTGGGATTACGCACATGCGCTGACTCTTGAGGTCTGGCTGTCGTAGAGCTTATTACTGCAGGTGTCATATGCGGTTTTGGTATATGGCTGGCAATTGAGTTAGGTGCTATCAAACCATATCCACTTTGACTCGAAGGAATTTGAGAATTCACTTGCCCAGAGGGCCCAACACTTCTGCCGCTGAGCCAATCAGATGGCATAGGTTGGTTTGCAGTACGAGGCGCACTAGTCCCTCCAGCTGGCATACCCTGGCTTTGAAAGTTTTGCTGTTGTTGAGATGGAGGTGGCCCCATGAATTGGTTCAGCTGGCCCGGGACTACTTGTTGGTTACTAGTGCTTACGTTTCCACCCATTTGAGGCCCTCTCAGACCACCCGGTACTGATGGCAGTGACGCACCTCCCTGAGCTTGTGTAGCAGGCACAACTCCCCTAGGCTGTGGAGAGGGTGTTGCAGCAAGATTTATGTTGGGAGCAGGGATATTGGCAGAAGCAGGACCATCGATTGCAGCCTTGACTATCGCAGGAGTTAATTCCCGTCTACTTTGTGCCACAGTTACCAACTTTAGAGCATTATAAAACTCCGCTCGACCAAGGTAACCAGCCTTTTTTGCATCTGCGTAGGACCATACCTACAAGGACGTTAAAAAAAGAGAAGCTATACCATTAACAATCCAAAGACTAATTGTACAATAGGCGCTCAGAAACTTATATCAGAACAAATCTGCAGATGTTGTCAATAGTCCAACAATGTATGATGTTCTATGCATATGCATGGTACGTACAAGTACATCTAACCATTCAATATGCCCAAGTAGATACACCTAAATTGCTTCTCTATCATCTAATATGCTCAAGTAGATACATCTAGAATCATTCAATAAAATATATGCATTCAAATTTTACTCTCGAATAGAGAGACAACGTCACATCATTTCTACCAAACGATCAAAGATCCAATTCAAAATCTCTGGGAGCTACAAGTATTCTCAACAATCAATGAAATACAGCAACCAATACAACGAAAGAGATGCAGATTTGGGAGGGAAGAACCTGAGCAAGGACGTTTTTAGGCAAATTAGAGGCTTGGAAGAAGGCAACAGCCTCAGCTCCACTGATACGACCATCTCCATCCAAATCAGCTCTCCTGAAATACGTATCGAACAGATCCTGACTCCCCGTCGGCCTCGGCGCTGCCATTTGAAATCGAAGATAGTGTCCAGAAGAACGTGATCGAATCGTAGAAAAACCCTAATTCATAAGGCTACACCGAGCGCAATCGTAGATGAGTGAGAGAGCACCACATCGCAAGGGAGTCTCGATTGGTGAAGAGAGCTGACGGAGAGGCAAAGGAGGGAGAGAAGAAGTAACGGAGGTCGATGTTGATTCTCTCGACAGATAAACAATCTAAATTCTCCGGGATTTGAGATGGAAACCCGAAGGAGAAAGCTTTTGGGTAAGTTATATATGATGCAAAATGTTTTTTTTTTTAATACGACCGTATAAGAGCCTCGAGATGTTTATGACTTCAGAGAGGTTTCGATTAAGACGGCGTCGTTTTGGTGTGGCTGCAGATGTATGTGACTCCTCCGGATACGGATATTTACTCGATTCCGGTAGTTCTTGCTCCAATGCCTCAAAAGGTTAGCCTTTTAATCCTTAGTGGTTCATGTGTTCTGGAACGTGTATGCTCTGTTCCTAGACTTGCTTAAAAACAACTTCATTTGACCTGGTAAACTGTATACAGTATGATATCTTATTTGAACAGAGCTGGACTAGTTTGCAACTGAGAACTGAAACATTGAACCAAGTAAACTTTTAAGTTATGTAAATGGGCAAGAGCTTGTTCCACCTCTTAGTATGATCAGAATGTGGCAGCTGTGTGTTGTTCAATCACTTTCCTTTTCATTCTATTTTTTTTCTATCATCCTAGTTCTTTTGTTTACCAGTAGTTTGGTCTGGTGCTAATAACGCCTCTCTTAATGATGTTTTACAAGTACAGTATATGCGGTGTGCGATGAGTGTCTATGGATGTTACAATGTCACTGAACCGCTTATTGATGCTCCTCGAGTTCCACTCTACAAATCTGAGAGGGAGATAATACACGTGGTAGCTTTCTATATCCTCAAACCATTTCTTCTGGCATTCCTTCAACTAGCATCACTCATGTTTCCTCTCTGCGTATACATTTTGCTTCTTTCAGGGGGAAAGAGATGACCAACGGTAATAGAAAGGGAAGAATGGACCAAGACCCGAAAGACATGGAGAAACATCTCAGGAAGCTACGAGACTTCAGTGTCTCAAATTGGTTCTAAAACAAACCTTTGAGTAACCAAACCACTACTTAAGTAGAATTTCTTCCTTATTACATAAATGGCGTATACATGGGATGGAATGGAGGATTCAGAGATGCGTAGTTCCATAGTAGACAAGTATTTTTGACCTCAGGTACTCTCACTAGCTGCAGAGATGAAATTGTTAGCCAGCACTGTGCCTAAAAAATTTATTCTTTAAAATCTAATTATTTATTTGAACCCCCAAAACATGAAAATTTAAAATGTGATACATAAAAAACTAAATGTACACCTTATTTACTTTTTCTAATAATTATTTCTTTTCAAAATTGACCCATAATAATAATAATATAAATTTTTAAAGTCCCAAACCTATGCTTGATTCAAGCAAGGCCATGTTGTTAGTAGATGATATGGGTTCTAGAACAAGTGTGTAGATGTAATAGTCCGATGGACTAACATTCAATTACTAGAGAAGCTAGTTTATGCATATGGTTAAGAAACATTTGTCTCTGCTCCCAAAATTTTTAAAGGTCCCTAAATTTGTTTTAAAAAATCATTAAAATCTTTACTAAATCATCTAAAGCTCCCAAGATCTCAAGGGTGGTGTGAACAGCGATTCCATTTTTTGCAATTGATGTGTTTCAACGGTGTTTGGTCCAGATGTTCTCTCTTAATATCGTTTCTATTGACATAGATTCCTCCGTTTGCATCTTTGGCATATGTGATATGATATCATATGAGTATCTGAAGGCTGAGTTCCTATTGGTTTCATAGATGCATATGCATGCACGTAATCACCTTCATGATCCTCATGTGGCGTGGCTTTTGGACCTTAACCGGCGTGTCGTTTTTAGGGATAAACGGAGGTCCTAAAACGGCAGGTATTCTGTTATTCTAAACCTCGATGTACAGTTAGTTTTATAATGAGGACACGTGTACGGTGGCTTGTTTGGGTTTCACGTGAGTGGGATGACATTTGCGGGAATGGCCGACAGTGGCTTTCAATGTTGTGTGAGTGGTTCTACCGGCCCATTCTGTGACCAAACATTAACTACCCTCTTCACACTTACTTACACCGATGAAATGAATTATACTGTGCATGCTACCATAGGTTAGAACAAAATTTACACGTAAAAGTGATATAATAATTCACTTTAAGCATAAATATAAAACCACATTTGTAAATATTTATCAAATAAACTGGGATTGCACGTTAAAAAGAAAAGAAAATTGGCGAGAAAAAGCATTGGTCAAAGACTCAAAATGGAATTAAAAATTAACGATTAGGACCATTAGATCAACAAACCGATAAATATTATTTTTTGAAAAACTTATACGTCACACAATTTTTGCGACCATTTTCTAATACTCATCTTTGAATCGTCAACCCCTACCAAAATAAATTAAGAATCAAACAAAAGACAAGGACCTGAATCGTTGACGACAGAGAATAAGATGACAAGAAATGAAACCGTATGAAACAAAGGAATAAATCCAATATTTATGAAAATTCTTTTTATATTTTAAAACAAAACATAGATATTTATAAAGTATATTATCCCCTCATGTAATCATACATGGCACCACCACTACATTGTAACGTTCAATTATTATTCTATATATAATTAACCGATAATGGTGAAACATGCCGTACAATGTACGTAGATTATGAGTTTGTAAAAACATTAATGATTTTTTCTTACAACTCAATATGTATAAGTATAAGTGTATAACTAATGTTTTTGCTTCATCCTCCATATTTTTTTTAAAAGTTGACTTGTTTCAGAGTTCATGAATATAAATTTTATAAAATTAATTTTCTGACTGCCAAAATATCGTACAGTATAATAAATTAGATATTTAATATTTATTAATAAAATGTCTGCTCCTCCATTGTTACTCTTCTCTTTCTCAGAAGCTGCAGAACCAAAATCAAAGCCGCCATAAAGACAGTGATGCGAAACTCTGTTTTCTAGTCACATAATCGTTACGATGATCAGGTCTCTCCAGGAATCACACTTCAGGAAAGGTTACAAAGCACTCACCTGAAACTAAACTCAGAGAGGGAGCGAGAGAGATGATGGCAAACAGCGTCATTACAGGAGGAGGAGGTCGTACTGTCATGGTGGGTGTGAAGTTCGATGCAAAGAGTAGTGAGCTGCTAGATTGGGCTTTGGTTAAGGTTGCTGAACCGGGTGATACAGTCATCGCTCTTCACATTCTCACCAATGGTAGGCTGAGATTTATAATATTAGAGAAAAAGCTACAATCTTTGGAAATGGGTTTTCTTATGTTTATCTCTTCCAAGCAGGTGACTCTTCGTTTGTCTCTCTTGTTAAAACTTTCGACTCTGTTCTTGAAGCTTATGAAGATTTCTGCAAACTTAAACAGGTTAATCTACAAAAAGTTGACAACTTTGATTATCATCTGCATTCATGTTTCTAAAGAGATTCATTTTAATAGGTTGAGCTGAAGCTGAAACTATGCCGTGGGTCTTCTACTCGCAAGGTTCTAGTTAGAGAAGCAAAACTGTGTTATGGATCCAAAGTTGTAGTTGGAGTTTCCAAAAGTTGTAGCCACTCATCTGTCTCTGTGGCTAAGTACTTAGCCAAGAAACTATCAAAAGACTGCTGGGTTATGGCTGTTGACAACGGGAAAGTCATGTTTCAGAAAGATGGTTCCTCATTGAAAGGTATGTCTTTTTTCTCTTTTGAGTGTTCTAAGGTTTTTGCATGGTGATTTGTGTGTGTGTGTAAGTGTTTGAAACTCTTTGGTTTGTCATAGGAAAAAGCAATGCTCCTAGGAACACTTTGTCTAGCTTCTTTCAGAATCATAAGAATACCAAAGTAGTTAACAGTTGGGAGGAGGAGGAAGAAGCAGAGGAGGATCGTTCCAATGGCCGTAGTCTACGGCAGGCTTTAGTGTCTTTCTGCCTTGGGAATCGCTCTCTTTGTGGAGATCTATCAAGATCATCTAGCTGTAATGATAATGCTGATGATTTCCACAAGTCAAAAATGGCCACTGAGCCAGTGAAGGTTCCAGAAGATTTGACCAGATTCATCACTATGCTGGTAAACGAACTGCCTGAGTTTAGACCAGGTTGGCCTTTGCTTTGTCGTGTAGCTTCTCCAGACGTGTTAGTTAATGTTCCGCGAAGTTATTCGTTTAGACAGATACCAGTTGCACAGTGGGTCCTCAAGCTTCCCTCTAGGACCAATTCTCTTGTTAGTAGTTCAGACGCTAAGCAGTTGTCTAGCTTAAACAATGAAAGTCAAACAACTGTTCGCGATGGTAGTGATTCTATAATCGTGAAATGTTCTCCTCATAATAGCCTTAGAAGATTTCCAGAGGAACTAGAGGGTCTTCATGAGAGGTTCTCCACATCTTTCCGATCTTTTAAGTACAAGGAACTTGTGTCAGTGACATCCAGTTTCTGTCCTGGTTTGTACCTCTAAGAACCATGTTAAGACTCTTGTAATATGTTTATGTCTAGCTAAGAGAAAACCAATGTCTTTTTCAGATAATTTCATCGGAAAAGGAGGAAGCAGCCGGGTATATAGAGGTTATATGACCAATGGAAGAGAGGTAGCAGTGAAAATTCTCAAGCAAACCCAAGGCGTCTTGAAGGATTTTGTGGCAGAGATTGACATCATCACAACCTTAAACCATAAGAACGTTATTTCCCTTTTAGGTTACTGTTTTGAAAACAATAACCTCTTACTTGTATACAATTATCTCTCAAGAGGAAGCCTTGAAGAGAATCTTCATGGTAAGTGTCTAAACCTTTTTAGCCATTTGTATATTTTCTAAATGCTTGTGGCTCTAACAATGCATGGTTTGAAACTAGGCAACAAGAAAGATCCAGTTGCATTTCGTTGGAACCAGAGATATAAGGTGGCTGTGGGAATAGCTGAGGCGTTGGACTACCTGCATAACAGTGCTCCACAACTTGTCATTCACAGAGATGTTAAGTCATCAAACATATTATTGTCTGATGATTTTGAGCCACAGGTTTGTATGTTTTCACTTTTTCCTATTATCATATAGAATAAACTGTGAGATACTAAAAAGGGAGATCTTGTTCACAGCTTTCTGACTTTGGGCTTGCGAAGTGGGCATCACTATCTACAACTCAGATAATCTGCTCAGATGTTGCAGGCACCTTTGGGTGAGAAAACAAATCAAAGTTGTTTAAGAGAGAACAATGCTGAGAATGTTATGTGTTTCTTGGCGCAGGTACTTAGCTCCAGAGTACTTTATGTATGGTAAGATGAACAATAAGATAGATGTCTATGCATACGGTGTTGTACTCCTCGAGCTTCTTTCTGGAAGAAAACCTGTTAGTAGCGAGTCTCCAAAGGCTCGAGAGAGTCTTGTTATGTGGGTATGTGATACTACATTGAAAGGTCTAACCTTTCTCTGCTATTGCTAACTAACAGATATGTACTGACACCTGCAGGCAAAACCAATTCTGGATGATAGAGATTATTCTCAGTTACTAGACCCGAGTTTGCTTAATGACAACAATGGTGACCAGATGGAGAGGATGGCGTTAGCAGCCACTCTTTGTATAAGACATAACCCACAATCTAGGCCTGAAATGGGAATGGTGAGTCTCATCATCTAGACCTTGGACGTGTAATAACGGTTGTTAACAAGATATGTGTTGTGAAAATGCAGGTCTTAAATCTTCTTAAAGGTGACGTGAAGATGCTAGAATGGGCAAAGCAGCAAGTTAGCAACGGTTTAGAGGATTCAAAGCTACTCAAAGACGAGAAACTGAAGAGGTCTAATTTACAGTCACATCTTAACTTAGCGTTCCTTGACATGGAGGACGAGTCTATCTCCATGAGAAGCATGGAGCAAGGAATCTCCGTGGAGGATTATCTTAAAGGGAGGGAAAGCCGTTCATCTAGCTTCAATTGAGCTTGTTCATTACGCAGCAACAAATCACAATGGCAAAATTTTCTTAGCTGAGATGGTGAAGACTCTCTTGTGTGTGAGACAGTGAGAGTAAGCGTATATATGAAAGAAAAGGTTTAGGGTTTTAAATGCAGTTTTTAATTATTTTGGGATCTGTTTTGGAAATTTTGCCATTGTTGGGGCAAAACAGAATGCATGCCTTGATCCTAATGGATCAAAGTGAACGGTCTTTGTCCTGTAATGCTTCGTCTTTCACGTCATTCTCTAGCATTATCTTCTTGAAAGACATATCTCCATAGTGACTATCACAATCTGAGAGACTAGACATGTGTGAGTGACTGAGTCAAATCATGGTTCTGTAGTACCATGACGTAACGTAAGTACCTTCCTGTCCAATTCACTATTCAAGAGTTCCTTTGCGTTTGAAAGTAACACAGTGGGAGTGGGACGATATACATTCTAATCAAATTAGTCGCCAAACTCATTCTAATCAAATATCTCTTTTTTTTTCTTTACAATACAAATTTGAACTCTTGTGAAAAAACTCCAGTTAAATCTTCATGTTCTATTCAAGATTTCGTTTGCGTTTGAAAGGAACGTGATTGGGTGGAATAAATACTAATCATTTAAGCCGCCGAATCTCGGTCTAATCAAATCTTTATTTTCCTTTTTTACCGTACAAATTTGAATTCTCGTGTCAGTCATGTCAATACAGTTATTCGGCCCAACAAGGCCCAATAAAATAGGGGTGTGCAGGTATATAAAGACGACAGCCGAGAATCGCCGCGGTTCGGAAGAAAATTCGTTTTTGCATATTGTTCTTATTATCCTCGCCGTTATCGTGTTGCCTGCGTTTTGAGACGACGACGAAGACGCCGTGTCGAAAGAAGACGGAGATACGTGCGAAATCATCAATGGATTCATCTCATTACAATCCGAGCTATGACCAATGGAATGCTCCTTACGCTTCTAATCCTCCTCCTCTTCCACTCCTTCCGCCGCCGCCATTGCCTCCTCCTCCTCGTGAGTCTCATCCCGATAGCCCTAGTTTCTATGTTCCGTCAAGCCAAAGCGGTGAGCAACGTCACCATTATCTTCCACCCAAGCCGGCGGTTAATCTGCCGTCTTCCTACTATTCCCAGCAACCGCCGCAAGAGCATCTTCAATACATTCCTGAGAAAGTTAGCTATGAGTCTCAGAGGGGTTCGCAGCCTTCTTCATCAACTATTCCATGTACGGAATCTCTAGATATCTCTCAGTCTGCTTGGGTTGGGTACAAGGATAGACGACTTGATTCGTGGACATTGGATGCTGCTCAGGGACGAATGGATAATGGTAGAAGCCGAGTGGTTCCGAGTCCAGGCCGTGACTATCAGTATGACTACAGCCGCTCGTCGAGGGATTCATCAGGTGTTGGCATTATTCGTGGTTTAGATGGTAGTTCTAGGTCTAGAGATGAGTTTCGTAATCTTAGACATGTGAGAAAAGAATCTGGAGCAGCTAGGAAAGAGGGTAACTATCAAGACCGTGGTCAGTTAAAAGCAGAATCCGATAGAAGTTTTAGGGGTTTAGATGATGGACATAGGGGTTTTTCTTCACGTGTTGGTCTTGGTCATAGCATTGAGCGCTATGCTGTTAGAGTGAGTCGTGATATGAGTAGGTCTTCAGCAAGTCGTGAAGGGCCTAAAAACCAGAGGTGTGATGAAGCGCGTAATGGAGGGAGGGCTCTCTGTCCGCGGAGAAGGGATGACAATGAATCGAAAAGAACACCCGGGAAACAAATGCAGAAGAAGAGTGCTCTGCTTAGGCTTGAAACTCCAAGAAACCATCCAAACGGTAGAGAAAATGCTCGGAATCCTAGTACCCACAGTGGGAAAAGGTATAACTTTAATTCGTTTAAGGGTAAAGAACTCTTGGGTCGTTCTAATCGTTCATTGGTGGAGAAGCAAAGGGCGAGAACTCCAGTGGATCTTGATGTTTCGTTTGAATCGAATCGCTTGGTAGGTAAGCCTGTAGCTCCACCTTCCAATGCAGGAATCCAACCACGCCGGTCTGTGACACCTAGGTATAGTAAAGCTAGAAGAGCATTGGTGCCTGATAAAAGTGAGAAAGCTTCGGTAACTGAAGAAAATGGAAACAAAAGTATACTGAAGTCTCATGAAGATCTGTTGGACAGAACGGGTACTGGTTGTAAAGCTCTTTTTCCGAAGGGTATGGAGATGAAAGACAACGTGAAGAAGAAGACTAATACGTCTCCTAAGAAATTACTTATAACATGGTCAACAGCTGCTGATCTCTCCGGGGATTCTGAAGCAAGAATTCGTTTTGCTGGTATGTCCATGTCTAGTGTTGGGTCTCAACCTTGTGAAGGTGTGAATATGGAATGTTTACCATCAAGGAATTTACGAGTGATGGATGTAAATGCGGGGTTTAAAAAAAGGAAATTCATTGACTCATCAGTTGGGTCTTTTGGTTATGTAGATAAAGATTTTGAGAAGTCATCTATAGACGCATCCATTCATTTTGATAGCGAAGACCCTGGTGATCAGGTGTTGGCGAAGTCTGATAGTGGTGGTATTGAAGATAAGAATGTAGATTCCTTGTCTCCTGAAAATGACTCTCGAAGGGGTCTCCCCAAGGGTCCAGTTTCCTCTGCCTCTCTGGACATCCCTAATGGTTCAACGGAGCTTAATAATGTTTCAGGGGATCTTGTTAATGCTCGCAGTGTTACCTTTGGTACATTTACCAATACCATGGTCAAATCACCTGATATGAGTGAAAGTAAAAATCCTACTTACTGTGAAACCACGATCAATCCATTAGTTGAGAATGAGAATGGTAGCAGAATAGAATCCATGGAAACAGAAGTGGCTGACAATTGGGACAGTAATAAAGGTAAAAAGGCTTGTGTAGAAGGTACCTCTTCATCTCTTACAAAGGTTGATGTAAAGGAATTATCAATTGTGTTACCTGTTGAAAGAACTGATGGCTGTTCAGGTAGTGATGAATCAGGTTTAGCTATGGAAGTACCCTCTGAGGTGTGTATGGAGAATGTAAGTGCGGAGAGACTTGTGCCTGATGAAGATCTGGGTATAGCATCTTATCATCCTGCAGAAATTCCTTCTGTAGATCAGTTAAGTGGTTCAAGTATTAGAGATTTGGAAGCTTGTTTACCTGAGCCAGATGTTTCTCTCAGCAAAGGTATTACTGATGGTTCAATCGAGTGTCTTGTTCAGAGAGACGTTAGACAAAAAGATTCCACTTTTTGTAATAGTTTACCTAGCTCGCCTCCGTTGGTAATTGAAACAAATCTTGCAGTTGGAATTAATGGCATATCTGCTAATGAAACTATTACAGATGCTGAATCTGGTCTCCTTGAAAGTCAACCATGTTCAACAGTATGCAAGTTCTTGCCTGAAAATCGTTATGGATGTGGATCATCTGATGCATTTGGTTCTGTCTCGAATCTCGCAGTGAATAAAAGTCTGGACGAGGATCCTTCAAGGGTTAGTTCTTGCTTGGTATCTGATAGTTCTGTTATTCCATGTCATATTTCTTCCTTGGTGGCAGCGAATGAGCAGGTACAAAACAAAACTTTAATTCAAGCTAACCACAATGATTCTCAAGGTGGCATCATGCATGAGGAAGGGAAAACAAACCCTTCTGGTGGAACTTTGAACTACAAAACTCCGGGAACTGATATTGTTGCTGTTACTGGGGGGCCAGTGTTTCCATGTAATTATGTATCCAGCTCACTGGGGCGGAGCTCCCGGCAGATACGGAGTGAAATTCATGTTGCTGCTACAGGTGATGAAACTTGTAAAAATAAATGGAAACCTAAGCATTCTGGTGGTACTAGTGAGTACAGAACTCGGGGAACTAATATTTTTGCGTTTGGTGGGGATTCAGTTCCATGCGATTCTCTATCCAACTCACCAAGGCTGTACAGGCAGATACGGAGTGAAATTCATGTTGCTTCTATGGTTGATGACACTAGCAATTGCAAAGAGAAACCAAAGCCATCTGGTGGAACCTCTAAGGTCAGAACTCCAGAAGCTGATGTAATATCTGATGTTGGCAGTCAAGAAAAATACTCACTGAACAGGGTTAAGGCTGATATATTTGATGGTGGAGCATGGTCATCTGTTCTAAACGTTTCCGGAACTGACAATCTTAGTGATTCAGGTGTTCGTCTGTCGAAATCACACTCACATGTTAAAGATCATGTAATATCTGTCCCAGATCGTGATTCCCAAAGTAGGACATCTCTGAGCTCTAGGTACGGAACAGAAAACAGGAAAAAGAAATCGAATTACTCTACTCAGAAAGGTATTCCTGTGCCCTGCCTTTTGTGTCTGACACTAAGAAAGATGCTAACCCTCTCAATAAGCGCCGCACGTGGCATCGAAAGCCCGATACTTCTGCCTATCCTTTTGTAGCGGCCAAGCCGTTGTCGCCGACTTTGTTCACACAACCGAAGTTCCCCATAGTGACTGCCCAATCTAGTAGTAGTTACGTACGTAAAGCGAATAGGCTTCTTCTAAGGCCCTCGTATGGTTCTCCTGGTGTTACCCTTGGACTGCCTCCATCTGCCATCCAGTTAAACCGTATCGAAGACAAAAGCACAGGATCTGCCAGTACGGTTGATGTAAGTACCGCTTCTTTGCTTGTTAAAACAGGAGAAATAACCACTCTCGAGAGGCAGTCAAATCCTCCCTCAGATAGCAGCACTTCCAAAGTATCAAATGCCATTGTTACTACTTCAGGAAAATGTCCGTTATCTTACAGCAGGGATCACCTCATCACTGGTTTACCTGACTCTATCATGGACTCTGCTACATCTGAAGAAGGCAATGTTCCACACTCTGGTGGAGATGCATCCAAGACATCTGAGACACCAATTCAGACAGATTATGCTTCAGATTGCCAGCAGAAGAGAAACCATCCTAGGTTGGATTCTTCAAATTTGAAGAGAACTGTATATGTTAAAAGGAAGGCAAATCAGTTGATTGCAGCTTCAGATATTCATGGTGCAACTAAGGGCCAAATTCCTACCTCTGATGGCTATTTCAAGCGAAGTAAAAATCAGCTAGTAAGGACTTCAGCGAGCTGTGTGAATCACTCACCTGATGATGCATTAGTTTCACGAGCCGCTACAACCATGGTTTCGAAAAGATCATCTAGCTCAGCTTTCTCCGACTCTGGTATGAAAAGTGAAGTAAATATCTGCTATTTGAGCATCTATCAGGACTATGTTCTGATTGATTCTGATACGCATGTCTCTTTAGGAGATCGTAAACAGAGGATGGTTTATTCCTGGAGTAGAAAATGAATAATTGATTTAATTTGCATTATTCCTTTTCTTTTTTCAGGAACGCACAATCCATGGTTTAGAATTTCCTACAGAAACAGGCGTATCAGAGTCCTTTTTATTAAACTTGCATATGTTTTTGCTGTTTTGCACCCATAACCAGATGCGAACTGGTCCTTTTCTTATTTGCAGCTGTCACGAGACCATATAAGCGATCAAAATCTTCTCTGGTTTGGACGCAAAATGATCAACACTCAAGATTGCGCACAAGTCACATGCGCTATCAGAGGATCTTGCCGCAACTTGTTCCTTGGAAAAGAGTGACATACTGGAGAAGACTAATGAATTCAGTCTCGGGCTCTGCTTTGCGAAATGGTTCTTTTTCCAACACCAGGTATCTAGCATCTAATGTACTCATATTCCTTAAGCTACACCGCTTTTGTTTTTGTGTTTGCAAACTTGATGACAGGGCCTTCTAATCTCCAGCCAAAAGTTGTCCATGATGAGGAAGAGACATACAGTTTATACAAGATCAACTAATGGGTATTCACTTAGAAAATCTAGAGTATTAAGTATTGGTGGTTCGCATTTAAAATGGTCCAAGTCCATTGAGAGAGACTCGAGAAAAGCTAATGAGGTTAATTTCTTCACTCCACTGAATTGTCTCTGGCCTGTCTGCTTAAGGATTGCTTCTTTAGCAATTAGCACAACTAAAATGGTCCAACTTTCCTTTTCCCCCTGTTTGTACAGGTCGCTACCTTGGCTGTGGCTGAATTTTCAAAGAAAGAAAGTGAAAAGCATTCTGGACAAAGTACGACTAGGATGACAAGCAGAAACCATCTGACACGTAAGTTGGTTCACGTTTAGTATACAGGCGAGTTATTTGGACGAATTATTCTCACTTTTCAGGCCTCCTGGCCTGTTCGCACAAAGCTTTAACTCCAATGATCTTGGGTTTATCTTCTTGCTGTTTCTTGAGATGCCCGGATGACAATATTTTAGCAAACCTCACTGTTTTTTTTGTCAACTTTTGTTTTTCAGGGGAGCGCGTTTTCAGGATCGGTTCCCTTCGTTATAAAATGGATTCTTCAAGGCGAACTCTTCAGAGAATATCTGGTAGGATATTTGGTGTTTCTTTTTGATAGTATATGGATGATCCGATCACACACACACACACATGTATTAGATCCTGGTCACTCCCTCTAGGTGGTTGATAGGTTTGATCGGATATGAGAACTCTCTGGCATTGGAACTGTTAGTTCTCGTTAGTTGCACGAGAACCTTGGCCTCATGTACTTCTTATGAGCTAAGACATAATTCTTTGTCAGATGATGATTCACCGTGCTCTGGACCTACTGAAAATGGGAAAGGCGATAAAAGACCATTCATTCCAAAGAGATTGGTGATAGGCAATGAAGAGTATGTAATTCTTGATTCAAATTTACTCTCTGTAGACTGGAGTCTCAGTCGAACATTTGATTGTAATTTTGCAGATATGTCCGTGTGGGAAATGGTAACCAGCTTGTCAGAGATCCAAAGAAACGAACTCGTGCGTTGGCAAATGAGAAGGTCAGATGGAGCCTGCACAATGTTCGGTTGCGGTTGGCTAAAAAAGAAGTACTGCCAGTTCTTCACAAGATTCGGGAAATGCAACAAAGATGACGGGAAATGTCCCTATGTTCATGACCCCTCGAAAATTGCAGTTTGCACCAAATTTTTGAATGGATTGTGCGCCAATGCAAATTGCAAATTGACTCACAAGGTTGTCCTACTAAGTCATTGCTGCAGAATTTTGCTTCCACAGAAATCTCTAACTCTCTAACTTATTTCTTTCACAGGTCATTCCAGAAAGGATGCCAGATTGTTCTTATTTTCTGCAAGGTAAAAATTTTCACTGAGATCACAATTACAGCTACGCACAATACTAATACCTATAACGCATGCAGGCTTATGCAACAATGAGGCGTGTCCATATAGGCATGTGCATGTCAACCCAAGTGCTGCTATATGTGATGGGTTTTTCAAGGGATACTGTTCAGACGGAGACGAGGTAAGGATTGAACTTGGAATACATATTTTCAATGAGCTCTATTGCTTTTTCACATGCATATGCACGTTTCGTTATGCACTATTACTGACTCTTTGAGCGACCTCGATCCTATATACTTCTTTCGAGGACGTCAATATAGCATATTACGTTGACTAAGACCACAAGGAGTATAAGGGAAAGAGAGATCGTTCCTTGGCTTGTTGTCAGATACTTTATTTATCCCCCTTTTTAATTCACTCACAAACACTTGATGAAGTTAAGATTGCGGATTGTCTCTACATAATGGTAACAGTGTCGGAAGAAGCATTCCTACACCTGCCCAGTATTCGAAGCCACTGGATCATGCTCTCAAGGATCGAAATGCAAGCTCCACCACCCCAAGAACCAAAGCAAAGGAAGAAAGAGGAAAAGACCAACCGAGCCATCAGAGAAAAATTCCCGAGGGCGTTACTTTGGCTCACTTCACAAAGTCTTTTCTGAGTCTGAGCCAATGGTAATGGATATAAGTCCTACTAACAGTGCAGATCTTGGAATAGAAGGCCTTGACTTTATATTCCTTAGCGCTACCGAGTATGAAGCAGGTGATAACAATGATCCAGCCACCGAGCAATCTGTCTCCAGTGCTAGTGAAGAACCAGTTTCAATATACAATCTAATCAGACCAGTAGCTTTGATGCAGTAAGAAGCATCAGTTTTGGGTGACTACAAAGGTAAGCTTTCTCTGGTAGAAAGACAGTGTCTTTTGTCTTGTAGCTTTTTAGGGAGTTAGTTTAGCTTTTGTTCTCTTTTATAATTGTATATAGTTATTTATCTGAAAACGATCCAAAATTGGAATACATTTGTTTTTGTTTGTCTATCTTCTCTTTTCTTTTATAAGTTTGCTTGAAAAGGTTATTACCATTACCCAGAAGAAGCAAAGCCTAGTCTAAACTTTCATGAAGCAAAGCCTGATTGTTGTTCCATGGAATACTGGTGCTCTTTTTTTTTGTCAAACCATACTTGCATTGATCTTAAATAAGTTTAACCTCCATCAAAGGAGGATACATCGAGACTACCAAAGTCAAGCAAAGAACAACAATAACATAAAAGATAGAATGGTGATACATATCACAGAAAGAAACCATATGAATTCGTATCACAACGATGTCATAAGCTTCTTGAAAGATTGCATCTAGTGTAACCCGTAGGACCACACACACTGCACCATACGCAGAGAAGAGCATTCGATGGGAGGAAAATCCTTGCAATACCAACGACGCTTGTTCATCCAATTCACTCCATACAAAAGACAGTATTGGGAAAGGAGACTGCTTCAAACAGGGGACAAGCGAGAAATCATAACCCGCGACAACCATATTCATCGGGCTAATGATGACAATGAGTTTATCTTCAACCTGCCACCAAGAAGAGAGATACAAAAACGCAACACCAACAACCGGAATGGAATCCGTAAGAAAACTGCATACTGCAGTAGAACTATCACTAGAGGTCACAAACGGAATACTGGTGCTCTTTTTCTCAAAACTCCAGTTTTATTTTCACTTGAACTGGAACTGGTATTGAAACATCTGACCTTCAAACTATTCACAGTCGAGCCAAGGTTTGAATGCATAATGGCAAGCTACTTTCTGAGAAACAACAACGTCCAAACTATCATTGCAGACGATTTTTTTCATTCATCATGGTGAAGAGGGTACAAGACTCATTGGGCAGTTCTTTGAGTGGCAAGAAGAGAGTTTAAAGAGTAAACTAAGTTGCAGATATACAGACAAAGTATACTCTTTATAACAAATGAAATAACAGATAAACAGGTCACATATAAACCCACGCAACAGGCTCAGAGCTCTATGGCGATCCTTTCCATATAAAGATCTTTCAAGCTTCCTTTTGAACTCTGTGAAAATAGAACCATAACAAAACTCAATATATGAAGGTACCCTACTTTTTATTTAGCATTATGATCTTTTCATTGTTTCTAGAAGATAGCTAAGGAAAGCATAATCTTCCAAGAACATCTGTCTGGTATAAACTATACCTGGATACAGATCGACATAAGAAGGTTTCTTTTGATTTGTTTCATAAGTCAAAACACCTCCATCTAAATAGTTCTGTAGATTTAGTCAACCATCTTCACGCTGATGCTTCATGCTCAAGTTCTTTCAACTCTTTTTCATCGTATGGTTGTTTGAGAACAATCATAATCTCCTTTCTAAACCAAAAGCTGCATTCATCATCGCTCTCTTCCTCCAAATCCTTATAACAGACCAACCAAAGATGCATGTCAAATATTGAAGGCAAAAGCGAAGGTGAATGAAGTTAGTAATACACTTTATAACTTTTGATGACACAAAGGGAGAATCTTCTTCATCAAGAAACGGACGATCTCCTTTTCAGGGATACTTGTTGTACTCTTCCACTTTTCTACTAACAATGTGAGATAAGATATGTAGTTCTCATTTCCGCGAGCTTCAACATTGTGTTATCAGTTCCTTCTCGTATTACTTGTTGCTGTAATAAGCATTGCCTCAACATCCTCAGGACTCTTTCCTTCACTCAACAACAACATGCTTCTCCTTCTTCTTCGCACTAACAGTGTCTCTACCTTCTCTGCTCGATTTAAACTTCCTCTTGTCGTATCCTCCGTTGTTTACTTCATACCTAATAGTTATAGACCTAAGTGGATTATCTCTCAGATATGAGTTACCATCTTCTCTAAAACTATCAAACAACTTCATATACTGATACGATCGAACTTTTTATCATTAGCAGCAGCACACAAAACCTTTGGATGTTGGAAGGATTAACTCCCACAGAATCTACTGAAACATCAGTCTGCACCGTATCCATCATACACTCATTCATGTGGCCACAAAGAACATCATTCACATCGTCCTCGTCACACTCTAAGTACATCACACTAGGCTCCTCCTTCACACATCTCATAGCAGCAGCAGAATCCTTCAAACCACAAAACAAAGAACTACAAGTGAGTGAAAACATTTAACATTGCAGACGAATCCTAAACACAAACAGGAGATATATGTTCGAGCTTTACTAGTTGGGACTTTTATTTTCGAGTATTCAAGAAACAGAGCACCACATGGATGATCACTTTTCAAGAAACAGAGCACCAAAGTGATTGACTCATCTCATCGAAGAACTTCCCCACTGGACATCCAAGTGTCAAAATCAGTGTAGTAGAAAGACAGTAATAGTAAAAGCCCAAAATCGATAAGAGAGCGTTTCCACTTTAGTCGCGGCACAAACTTGATATTTTCTTTTTTGGGCCGCAATATATGACAAGGCCCACATTTGTGAATTGGACTCTGGTTCGTGTAGGTACCTGTATAAAAACTTGAATTTTAGTTATTTATTTTTCAGACCCTTTATTTTTTTGTTAAATGTTTTTTCTTAAGGTGTAACTGGTATATATTGAATTAGTGGAATACAAAAGAATGGAATAAGATGAATAAAATATGGAGAAAAATGTGTACTTATGTTCCGTTTATTTATGATCAAAACTGCAACGAAATATTTTTTTTGAGTTTGCTTTTTTGTTTTTATTTGTTTGGAATTGATGCGATGAACATTTCATTCAATATAAATAGTAGAAAAATTATGAAAAAAAATGAAGCCAAACATTCACAATATGTCATTTCAAAAACTTACAATTCGGTAGCAGCTTTAATCTATTCAAATAGGATCACTAAAAAATTACTTTTCAAAAATTCATAGTTGAATGATTATATCTGTTTAACTTTTATTATTTTGCATACAACAAACTTATTTATTATTAAATATACACCGTATCCTAACATATTCTTTAATATTTTTAAAAAACATCTATACTCTTAACTACTTTTTTGTCTAAAATTTTATTTTAATAATATATTTTATTATTTTTATTAAAAATGTAAAAAAAAATGAATATTTACTTTTAAATAATAATTTTTAATGAGTATTGACTTACAAATGAAAATTAATTCCTTTTGATTTTATAGAATAAGAAACATCTTTTTAATAATATTTATAAACATAATTCAGAATCATAGTTAAATTATTACAGGAGTTAATAAATATAAAATGATTTAATCTATTTATTAACTATTTTATAAAATATTAAATTAAAATAATTACATATACATAGCAGCATGCATTCATAAAGTTTACAACACATTTCAACTTATTAAACCAAACTATATTCATAAAGTTTCTAACACAATAAGTCGTTCTTCATTCACTACGTGACCTTTCTTCTTAGATTGGATAATAGATACTATATATGTAAAATTTAAATTCAAGTTTCGTTTCCTCTTTTTTTTTTTTTTAACAAAATAAGTAGGACTTGTAAATTTCCCCGTTACAACAAACGGCTGGCTGAAACGCTAGTGTGAACATGGTGAACTTAAAGAACAAGTTTGATTTTCTCGTAGGCATCTCTTCCCATAGCTCTCTATATAAACCTATGCATGGCTTCACAACTGCATCATCAACGAACACACACAAACATATACATAAATACACAACAAATCACAGACACATACATACATATATTCACGTACATCTACTTAAATAGGCTAAAGATGAGTTCCAGAGGAGAAGGTTCTAACTCTACGGCTGATCGAAAGGTGGCTAAAGAAACAGCGAGTGTGATTCCCGTTGAAAGAAAGCTGGTGAAAACTATGGTCTTCAAAACCATTATCTCTGCCTTCACCACCCCCTGTGCCGGCAATGATGATCATGAGCCTACCGGCGACGGCAACCTTAACGGAGGCCGCGTGCATCCTAGTCGCTGATAGGTCCTTTTCTTGGGGCTGAAGATATATGTTGCCGCCGTTGTGACCTTTCTTGGGTTTTATTTTCTTTCATACATGGTAAATAAGTTGGTGTTCTACTGGTCTAAGTCTTTGGTAATAATGCCTCTCTTTGTTTTTCTTAAAAATAAATGCTTGTATTAAAATGAAGACAAGATCTGATAATTATGATCGGTTGTGTTTATGATATGATTACTAAAACGGTACTCCTTTTGTTTATCGTAATCATGTTGATAGTTTCTAATCAACTTTCTTATTTTATATGTCACTGTGATGCCTTATTTAACTAAGCTTAATGCTTAGTATGAAGTCAAAATGGGAGCAGTATGAATATGCTTTTGACCTGACTTGTTTCTTTACGTGTGAACTTATGGAAGTATATGGGGATTTGTTGTATTGTTCGTGTGTTGTACATGTATAGCTATGTGGACATAATTATTGATTTCTAATAGATATATGTGCGTGTAAATGATTATGTTTGATGAAATCTTTGACGATTATTTATAGGGAATGTGAAACCACATTATGACAAAGCATATGTCTTATAATTAAGAGAATGACCACTAATTAGGTCAATGCCATGTTTTTTTTTTGTACTGGCTTTAGGTCAATGCCATGTTGTACATTGTGATGACAATTTTATCTTCACTCTATTTACACATTGATGTGATTATTATAAACATAAAATTGTATCATCCCTAAATTATTTATCTATTTATCTCAATTGTTTCTCTCTCTTTCTCTCTCTCTCTCTCTCTCTCTTTTTGTTCTAAAAACTCCTTCTCTATCCATCGGTGATACCAGTTAGAGTTGGGATTCTATACCAAACAGACCAAGGATTTTTCTTATAAGTAAAATGCTTGTAAATTTACGTTTTAAAACGTTACAATTGAAAACCCCCATATAACATTTTAATGAAACCTGTTAATATGAATTACCTACATATTCACAAATCAAAATGTTCTTCGGCACCTCTGTAATTTTTCCGGGACTGAGCAAATTAATTCAGTGGAGAAATCATATACTTCTAGCTAGGGTAAAGCAAAAGCAACAAAAGAGAGATATATGAAAAATACACACAAATATAGCAAAAGCCTAGGATAAAAAGATGATACTCTGTATTTTTTAGATTCACTGAACAATAACGACTGATCAGCTTATAGTCATGTTCACACACACTTGTTTTTTGCTTAACGATTAGTTAATATGTTGATAATAATCTTTTTGTCAAAGTCAATAGTCAACAGTTAACGTCAGTTTCTGATGAAAATGTAGTTATAAAGCTAGCCATGGATTCGTATCTTTAAAAACAAAAAGGATTCGGCAGTAGAAAGGAATAAAACATTGTGGACTGATGATGTTAACACTGCCAAACAAAAAGCGAGAACACTTGAGAGACAAATCATAAATTATGGACTAGTATGCTTCATCTTCTTCTTGTGTAAAACTCAATTCATACATGACGCGTCGCGATTAATTATGTTTTTTGGTTTTTTACTGTACTGTTTTTCATTGTGATGGATCCTATGATTTATATTCGAATATAATATCCAAACGTGCTGTCTCGAAATAAGAAAAGAACTTTGTGATAATGATGTAAGAACAAAAAAAATAAAAGATAAATAAGAAAGTGGAGACTGGAAAGATGCACGGACGGAAAATAATTATCGAATAGTATCAAACTTCGTGAATATTTTTAGAAATTTACATGAGTTTATTCTTGGTGCAATGCAACCTATGCATAAAATATTCTTAGGTCTAGGAGTTCTCTTCTTCTTCTTTTTTTTTGTCGTCGCGGACTTCTCTTATAAGTCGGACTTGGATGTGTGTTTGTCGGCTTACTGTTTTTATTATTATTTTTAAGTAATTTGATAATAATAGTAGTGAGAATTTGCGAAATGGCTAAGTTTAGAGAGACAATTAAGTGCATGACATTGATTTTGACATAATTAGATAAACAACAATTATGCTTCCACTGACCCGGTTTTAACCCTCTCTCGTACAAGTAGCAGGTGAAGAATAGATGTATAGATGACGTAGACAAAGTGAGGTATGGCTAATATTAACAGCAAACTGTTCATATATGAGAGAATATAAGAAAGCCACATTACATTAGTATTAACCGCATATGGATATATGCAGATCTTTCATATATCGTTGTATTTAGGATGTATATAGTATATTATGTAGACACCTTGAAAACATAAACCATGTGTTAGTTGTACGCAAACTTTTTTTTGTGTAAATTAAAAGATGTCATTCTCCACTAATTTCTGTTCTTTTCTATATGTATTTTTTTAGTTAGATAAGATTACATTTATATGTCTTTTCTATACTATGCGCTTTTATACAATATAGAATAGTGTAAAACTAAACATCATAGTACAATTGGTAGTTAATAACATATGGATACTATAACCTCATCCCAAAAGATAAACTAAACCTTAACTCTCAAATATAAACCCTTACCCCAAATATAAACCTTAAACTCAAATATAAACACCATAAACTGTTTAACTAGCATACTATACTATTTCTTTAATATAAAATAGATTAGGTGCACCAACAACTAAGAATGATGTTCTCATTCCCAAACACCTGAGAGTAGGGTGGACAAGATTACTCTGACCCCTTCTCACTCCTTAAATATATAAGCCCAGAATTCAAAAATCTAAACCCCTCAACCTAACATTCACATCATAATCCATAGTTATGCAACGGTATACTATATTATAGATATGGAATAGACTTTGACTACAAAATATATTGGAGTATACTGGACAAGATTACTCTGACCTCATCCCACCCCTATGATAACTAAACCCTTAATCCTAATAACTAAACCCTAACCCCCAAACATAAACCCAAACCCCATCTATAAATCTTACACCCAATAGACCGTAAACTAAACCCAAATAGGAAGTTCATAAATTTGTATACCATATTAGCGTACTATATAATTTTAAAAATGGAAAGGACGTGTCTTCGATAGTTAAAATTCTAATTCTTAAGTGCACACAAGGAAATACATCCTTGGTTTTTATTATGACAGACATAATATTACAAAATACTGCCGAATTGTAAGTTAAGAAAAAACTATCACATGTGGATTTCGAGCACACAATATTTAATATGAAACTGAAAACTACATCCAACTAGTACAGACCTAGAGGGGTCAAGCTTCTTGATTTGGGGGAACCGCCTTACACATATCCAGAGTTGCAATGGCATAGTTCTACGTAACATGTTCTTCAGTCACCAACTGCCGGGGGAGAGTGTAATGCAGAAACATAACAGAAAAAGTACGGGCTCCCATCCGCAAAATTCTTCTGAACTCGGACTCATTAAACATCGCCAACTGCTCTTCCTCTAATGCATTCTTCATGATGTCAATCCAACGGAGGATGAAATAGTTGTTAATCCGTTTCCGACTTGGTGGCTCAAATCCCGACTCAAACATTCTAATTGGGAGGCCTAATTCGTCCATGCTAAACCTCGCGAAGAACAAAATATCTAACGAGTTAATGTATTGAAAAATATATATATAACAATTAAATGCTTAGTAAACCATTACGAAGAGAACATTTAATGATTAGAAAATACTAGGGAATATTACTATTTTAATTGGATGTAGTCATGCAATGTTACCAGAATACATGAAACACAATAGTATGGAATATCAAAATACTACGGAATAGTACAGTTGATCTGTTGTATGTGGAATAGTACATCTTCTATGTGCGTACATGTGAAAACTATTACATGTATACATATTTCCATGGATGGTTTTAGTAATATGCTGATATAAATATATTTCATTTAAATATAATGCAAATGATGAATTGAGAATGAAATCTAAACAACAAGGAAATTCGAATAGAAACAAATAAATAGTTAATGCATATAGACATGCATCAGATCCATTCTATTTGATTAAAAATCAGTACTATTCCGGGTAAATTATATGTAAAAATCCATATTGACTACTATATGTGCAACTAAAGCCAAAATACCGTAGCCATGTAAAATAATTAAAAAACCATTATACTATACGAACATAAAGCCACACAAAAAATCTAAAACGAAACACAAACCACCGATGCAAATAGAGATGCATCGGTTCCATACTATGTAATTAGAAGCTCATACTATGTCATGGATGAGGAATAGAAACAATAATATTATACTAATTTAAAGCCACAAACTTGCGGGGTTCCATCTCTTTACAGATCCCGATTGTGACATGCAATCTCGTAGAAGGCGTAATCGAAGAATTTAAAAGGACTAAAGGTCTAACCTTTGTAAAGTTTCCTCTTCTACTTATCTCCGAGGAAATCTTTTTTTGAACTCAATGACAAGAGTCCATAATTTCCACTCACACGTAGTAGACGATGCGAGTAGCTCACGAATCACAACGCTCATGAATCTGTCGAAACCCTTAGCCAAAACTCTTCACCGGATATAGTGGTTGTCGTCAAAATTACCACAGATCTAAGAGAGCTTCTCAACTAAAAGTAACATGTAGGCTTTTGGTGAAGAAGAAGAGGCCACGACTTAAATGAGAAAAGCTAAAAAAATATTTTTATTTTTTTAATCTTTCAAGTTCAGCCGGTTGCCTATAGGGGCATAAAAGCATTATTACACAAAATATACATTGTATAGTAACATATTAGGGTAAATAGTTAGTCTGTGAATTATAATATTTTTTTACGTTATACAGCCCAATTTCCCATAATAGTATTACTTTGGACAATGTCCGAAATAATAGCAAATTGCCATGGAAAAAACAATATATATATAAATCTAGTTTATAGTAAAATAAATCTAATTTTCGTTCAAGGAAGATAAATATATAAATCTAGCATTTTGCCAATAGATTTTTAGAAAAACCCCTTTACGAATATATTTATGCAACAAAAGTTTCATACAATATAAATAATTATCGATTGTAATGAAATTATAAACAAAATATAAAAATAATTAAAGAGTCAAAACAGAAAACAAACAGTCAAACTTGTACTTACTGTTTCTCTTTTACAATATTAGACTTTAACATTTCGATGTATAATTCTTTTGTTTATTAAATATTATGTGACTAATTAAGTTGTGTAGTTTTTATAACTAATTAAACTTATATATTCAATGTTATTAGCTTTTAAAAACTAACAATTTTTTAAATATTAGTTTTTAACTGGAAATACTTGTATTTTAAATTAAGAGTCCTTATTAATCAGTAATACTAGCTGTTGACAAAGAGAACAAAAAGACCTTCATGTGTCGCCCAGCAAGGGGGACAATGGGGGCCATCAAAGTAGCAGCTTGTCACCACTAGTGACATCTCAGAAGTCCAGTTCCCTAAGTATCATTGGCTCTAGTTTTAACTGAACACGAAAGCATATTCAAGTATGTATCCCACTTCTAAAAGTAGCTAACATTTCCTTAAGATTTTGTTCGGTAACTAATTTTAAGGATATCCAAAATATTAAAATACATTAGTTAAAAAAGAATAAGGAAAAAAATTGTCGCTTAAAAGTAAAAAAAATCATGGATTAAATCTTGTTATCAAGCAAGTCACTAATGACAAAATTGCCTTGAACGTAGTTAACTAACGAATTTGTAGGTAGGTGTTTTGACATGTAGTTAACTAACCAATTTAATGTCAAGATAATTATGTTTTAATTAACTTTTGCTGATACGTGTGAACAAGTCTTGCTTCTAGAAGCTGAATAAAACCCAAGCATGAAGTTGTGTTTCTCGGTTTATGGACTCATATAAATGGGTCTATGCCTCCAAAACTAATCAATTTTAAAAAACCGGGCTTAACATGGATCTGGATTGCTTCATTTTCCTGCAAGCATTAAGTTTTTGTTGTTTGCTGAAGATGTGTTTAGGTGCACATAAGGCTTATGTATTTGTTTTTTTTTTTTTTTTTTTTTTTTTTTTTTTTTATTATTAACCTGGGGGTATCCCAGGCCCATGAAGAGGCCCAGGCTTATGTATTTGTTTGAGACAAAGTTTGCTCTTTTCCCCGGTTTCTTAAATTTTTATTAAAAGTTTGTGATGACAGATGATCAATCAGATCAAAACTCTCATACTTGTTTTTGTTATGTTTATGAGACAATCTTTACTTGTAATAAGTTTGGATTGGATACAACTTAAGGAGCGTTTTAGATTCTTGAATGGGTGTGGTAGCTTCTGATGCATGCAATGTCAATTGAGAAAGCGATTGTCATTCTGACCATCTTATGAGTCTGCTAGTTTTGAACTCCCACTAACTACTCAGGCTGAACATTTGCTCTCTTGAGTCTTTTACAAAAACGTTTTACCCACTGGTCGGTGGACACGCCTTGACGGTAGTGAATGGTAGGCTAAAACGTAAATAATTGTAAGTTACAAAAAAGCATCTTTCACACAAAAACATGACATGCGTACTAATCCTTTTGATAGCGATAACACAAACAGGAGGAGATCTCTGAGAAGTCGAGATACTAAAAGATCTTGAGAAAGGAGGATCACACGGCTCCTTTCACTATAGAAACTGGAGGATCTACAAGCCCAGCCTTCACCAGCTGAGGCAAAAGGTTCTGGGCTTTCATCTAAACCCAATGGGCCTTTTTGATAAATTTACTTGCAAGTTAAACGGTGTCGTTTAGCTAACACCCGCGTTATGATGTCGACAAGATCTAATCAAATTCTCTCGCCGGAAATGTTAAAGACGCAAAAGGAAGAAGCAGTGAGAGGGAGAAATGGCGAGCTTAAGTAGTAGTAGTAAGCCTAGAAACTTCGGCGCGTACAGTCACTACGCCACTCCCTGCACCCGCACACACCAGATTGGAGCTCTCTTTCTCGTCGTCTCCACCTTCTTCCTCACTAGGCTCTTCGACCAGTGGTCATCAGAATCCAACTCCGTCACTCCCGCGATTGATGGTATCCACCGTACTTCTTCCTCCGGAATCACGACCGATAACGGGATTCCACGGTGGCCGGAGCGAGGGTACGGATCCCACCTCTCGCTGAAGATCTACGTATATGACGAGAACGAGATCGAAGGTCTAAAAGAGCTAATGTACGGAAGGGATGGTAGTGTGAAGACCACCGCATGCTTGAAAGGCCAGTGGGGATCTCAGGTGACTGACTTCATCTTCTTCGGATCACCACTAAGCTCGTCGTGAACTATGTTAGCTACTTGATCTCGCCTCTGTTATTGATGATGATTAGGTTAAGATTCACAAGTTGCTTATGGAGTCTAAGTTTAGAACAAGTAAGAAAGAAGACGCGGATCTGTTCTTTGTACCAGCTTATGTTAAGTGTGTCAGAATGTTGGGAGGTCTTAATGACAAGGAGATCAATCAGACCTATGTCAAGGTGATTCATGTTGTAGTCTGATGCGTATGCCTCACATGTAGATACATCATGTAGATATGCTTAGATGATACGTATGTTTCACATGTTCTCTGATTCATATAGGTTTTGAGTCAAATGCCGTATTTCAGAAGATCAGGTGGTCGTGATCATATCTTTGTTTTTCCCAGGTATACTAGTTTCTACTGTTTCGATGAACTTTATTGGTTTCTGCAATCTTTGACGTTAGGTTTCTTTGTTATGGTAATGTAGTGGTGCTGGAGCTCACTTGTTTAGGTCCTGGTCAACATTTATCAACCGTTCCATTATCCTCACTCCTGAGGTGCTTTGCCTTGCTTTCTCTTGAGGAAGATCTTGTCTTTTGAAGTGTATATATGATGGTTGTTTGTTAGTGAAGGGCCAGTGTGAAAATGGATGGTCTATGTGCTTATCTACAAAATATTCATTGGAAATGTTTTTCATTATGAGCTAGTTAGAGTTTGTTTTACAGAGAAGTGAATGCTTCAACTATTGTGGATGCAGGGTGACAGAACTGACAAGAAAGACACTACTGCCTTCAATACATGGAAAGATATAATCATACCAGGAAATGTCGACGATGCTATGACTAAAAATGGAAAGCCTGACGTTCAGCCTTTGCCTTTGTCGAAGAGGAAGTATTTAGCTAATTATTTGGGTCGTGCGCAAGGGAAGGCTGGTAGACTTAAGTTGATAGACCTCTCAAAGCAATATCCCGATAAGGTTTAGTCTCACTTTGTTTCTTCAAAGACTCAAAGCTATTTGCATGTTTTGGTGGCTGTCTTTTGACTCTTTTCCGTTTACTTGATTGATTAATATGAGTGGTTCTATGTACAGTTGGAATGTCCAGACTTGAAGTTCAGCGGAACTGAAAAGTTTGGAAGAACGACATATTTTGAACATCTGAGGAACGCCAAGTTCTGCCTCGCTCCTCGTGGGGAATCATCATGGACTCTTCGCTTTTATGAATCCTTCTTTGTGGTCTGATCTATCATCTCTTTAACCAAACTTTTAGTTTCACGTATAAACTTGACTTATGTACTCATAAATATTGTGATTTTGCTTTTTCAGGAATGTGTCCCGGTTCTGTTATCTGACCACGCCGAGCTACCTTTCCAGAATGTCATCGATTACGCCCAAGTATCCATCAAATGGCCATCATCTCGAATAGGCTCAGAGCTTCTTGATTACTTAACTTCAATACCCGGTAACAATAAGTTACTTCAGAACTGCTTTTTCTTTGTGACTATATCATTCTTGCTCAGATTCTCAAATTTTAAGAACTGTAACATGGCATGTGTCTTTCTTCCTTTCACAGATAGAGACATAGAAGGAATGATAGCACGTGGTCGGAAAATCAGATGTTTGTTTGTGTACGGTCCAGATTCCGCACCATGCAGTGCGGTCAAAGGGATTCTATGGGAGCTTCAACGCAAAGCGAGACATTTCCAGCAATCGACAGAGACGTTTTGGCTGCACAATGGCAGTGTTGTGAATAGAGAACTGTTCCACTTCAGTAGCTGGAGACCTCCTATGCCTCTACCGTGAATGTTCTTGAGGTTTCAATATCCCCACTAGAAATGTCTTTGTTTCCACAGTTATGATGTTGAGTTTCTTACAGAGCCTCTACATAGATAGCTTAAATAGTTTTGTGAACATACCAGAAGAAAATTTTCTTAGTGAATGTACAAGATCTTATTTGACTAAAACTCTGACCAAGATACGAAAACAACGATAATTTGATGGTTTCATGTTTCTGATATATACGTTTTAGAAGGTAGAAATGAAACCAAATTGGATCATAACACATGTTTCTATGAATGAGCCTTTTATAAGAAAGAGTACAAATCTTTTTACTTGGAGTGTATGTAATCGATGCATATCTCACCACAATAATTAGGAACTTTATATATCAGGTACTAATATATTACAAAGCTTTAATATATTTATACGGTTATTTAACGTCAAAGATTTGACATCTTCTTAACAATTACTCTGCCTTACTAGTTCATCTATTGTATTGTTTTGTAGCAGTCTTTAGCAAATGGCGATACCAAAAAAAGAGCATTAAAATGTTCAGTACACCTTTTTTGAACGATTTGTAACTTCGTGATGATGATGATATGACTGGGAAGTTTGGTGGTTACTAAGAGTCCATCAATACAAATAGGATCATAAGTAGCTAGAGGCCAAAAGTGTAGGTAAGAAGAGTGCAGAGCCATTATTACTAGTACATTTGAAGGTGCAAAGTTTTCAAATAAAAGCAATTATGGAATGTTAGGAAGGTCGAGAAGAAAGCCCTACCCTATAGGGCAAAGCAAGTATTTAATTTTGAGAAGTTATGATCAAATCTCTTCATAAAAATATGTGTCCTCGATCGATGAATATAGTACCCTCTGTTCAATGTACATCGTTTTCTTTTGATTCGATCCTATCAAGAACTTCCATTAGAGAACAAAACAATTGATCTGTTACATCACGGATGAAGGTTGAGATAGAGAGACTACATCCGGAGTTTTATCTTATAGGTAGTAGGAGTTTAGTTTGATCAATGATCACTCGCATTTGACAAACTATTATTTTTTCTATATTTGAAAAGAAAGTACAAATAAATGATATTTCAAATTAAAAAAAAATAAACACATTAATAAGACAACCAAGACCAAATTGAACATAATATAAAACTATCTAACCTTATATATAAAAGGCTAATTCTCTATATAAAAAGGGGAAAATAGTAGTTATTATTTTATATTAGCCTTCTCGTTCCTTTCATTCTGATTTTCTTTGCTAACGATAGTTCTATTATAATTAAGTTGTAACCAAAAAGTACACAAGAATGGTCCAAGAAAGGGCTACGTACTCGTGAAGAGTTGTGCCATGACATGTATACGAATTGTATCCTGACGTTATCATTCCAACTTCTTCTAATAATTGTTTCTTTTCCCTTAACTCTCTTCTAGCTTGTTCAGTTTTTTGCTTTTCAATCATTGACATGGGACTCAAACCGAACCTTTCTTTAAATTGATGATACTTGTTGTGGGTGTGTAGTTATACATAAACCAACAGATAATGTGTGGTTGAAGCACAATAATCCATTTGTTGTGTAGTTATACATAAACCAACTGATAGTACTCCCTCCGTTTCATATTAAATGTCGTTTTAAAAAAGTTTTTTTTATTACAAAATAAGTGTCGTTTTCGACTTTCGATGTAAAATTTATTAATTTTATGTTGCAGTTTATTTTTCTATTGGTTGAAATATAGTTAGGTGTATAAGTAATTGTGTTTTTATATAAAAAATATGCAAAATTAATTGTTTTTTTAATCCGTGTACAAAAATTTAAAATGACACTTATAATGAAACAGAGAGAGTATGTGGGAAGCATAATATTCCATTTATTGATCCACATCCAAAATGTTAAGCGTCTACATTTTTGATTGTTAAATTTTGTGGATAACATTTTCAAAAGATGTTCACTCGAAAATAAGGAGAGGACGCAGAATGATAAAAGTATGCACGTTTCTTACAGTCTACTGTGCTAATTTCTGTTTTTGTCAATATATAATTACATCACTTTCTTCTAGGTAAATAGCAGAATCTCAACAGATCTTAGAGCTAGCTTACGACAAGTAATAATACAAACAACAATATATGGACTTGATAAAGTCTGTCATTTAAAAAAAAAAAGCGAGATAAACGAGTGTAGTGTTTTCTTCTAGTATATTCTTTTGAACTTTTCTAGTAGTATTATTTTGGGATATTATTGTACTCTCTTTTTTTTCTTGGGAGAATATTATGTCAGATTTTTTTAGTTTTAGCCAGTGCATGTGCATAACTGTATATGTGTCCTATGCTAGACTAAAAATATATATTCATGATTTTTTCCTGCACAGATCAAACATTTAGTTAGGTCATCTTCCATAATCAGCTGAACTTCCCACGTTATTCCCATTAACCTTACCATGAACCGATGGTTTGGGTCGACGAACATGATAACCTAACCAATGTACTCTTGGTGACTACACCAAAAAAAATGTACTCTTGGTGACTCTAAGTGGTAACTGAATAACATTCCAGCAAGATCACCTGCGGAACTTTTCTCTAAATAATACAATATTTGTTTTTTTTCATTCATAACACTACTTATTTTCCAAATTTTACTACTACTACAATTTTTTTTAAAAAAAATCTGATTATTTTTTTAAAAAAATTTCCAGTAACGTAACGTCACTAATTTATAAGTGGGCCGTTGTGCAATTTGATAAGAATTGGTGTTTCGCGGTGAAGCGGTTGTGATCACACGCCTATTTATATACCCGTGAGAAAGGAAGACGCTTCTCGATAACAAACACTCACCTCACTTTCTCTCCACAAGAACTAAGAGAAACTCTTTAGACGCATTCGAGTTCAGAGATGAACATAGCTCACACCATCTTCGGCGTCTTCGGTAACCCATTTCCCTAACTCTCTCTCTTTCTTCCATCTTTCTCCATGAGAAAGCACTGAAACTATATGGTATCTGTCGTTCTCTGCTTTTACAGGAAACGCCACTGCTCTGTTTCTCTTCTTGGCTCCTTCGTACGTATTCATCTTCTCTCTCTCTCTCAGCTCGTGAACTGAGTTTGGATTCTCTCTGTTTCTTGGTCTAACTTACATCTAAATTGATGGTTTAAACCAAAAAAAAAACTCAAGATTTGTTATGTTCATCAGGATAACATTTAAGAGAATCATCAAGAACAAATCAACTGAACAGTTCTCTGGCATCCCTTACCCTATGACTCTCCTCAACTGTCTCCTCTCCGCCTGGTAAGAAACCACTCTTCAATCTAATGTTTCTCCAATCTTCCACTATCACATCCCTTTAACAACTCTGTTTTTGTGTTTCCTCTGTTTTTTTTTCCTCTGTTCAGGTACGGACTTCCCTTTGTGTCAAAGGACAACATGCTTGTGAGCACAATCAACGGAACAGGAGCAGCGATAGAGACAGTCTACGTCTTGATCTTCCTTTTATACGCACCAAGGAAAGAGAAAGCTAAGATCTTTGCTATCTTCACTGCCGTCTTGGCCGTATTCGCAACGGTGGCTCTCGTCTCTCTCTTTGCTCTTCATGGTAACGGTAGAAAACTCTTTTGTGGTATCGCAGCTACTGTTTTCTCCATCATCATGTACGCTTCTCCACTCTCAATCATGGTAAGCAAACAACCAAAAGAATCAATCAAGATTCAAGACAGGTCTCTTCAACTTTTGCTCAGTTGTTTATATGTTTTTTTTTCTTTTGATGAACAGAGATTGGTGATAAAGACGAAGAGTGTAGAGTACATGCCATTCTTTTTGTCACTCTTTGTGTTTCTCTGTGGAACTTCTTGGTTCATCTATGGTCTCATCGGTCGTGACCCTTTTGTTGCAGTAAGTTAAACTTTCTTTCTTTGGGACTAAAAGTGAAACTTGATTACTAAAAACGTTGATGTTCTGTTTTGTGTGAAGATCCCAAATGGGTTTGGATGTGCCTTAGGGACAGTGCAGTTGATTCTCTATTTCATCTACTGTGGAAACAAAGGAGACAAATCTGCAGATGCTGAGAAGGATGAGAAGAAGACGGTGGAGATGAAAGATGAGGAGAAGCAGCAAAATGTGGTTAATGGGAATAAGCAAGAGCAGCAAGTTTAGATCTCTGAATGATTTGTTCTGTGGTTAATTCGTTTTTAACTCTTCTTCATTAGAGTTTTTTACTTTTGTGTTTTGTTGTCACGTAAAAGAAAAAACTAAAGCTGAAAAATGTAAGATTCCTACTGATAAGTGATTGAACAAGACCATGGCTTAAAAGTGAGTAGCCCAACAACAAGTGAACCATAAGTGTTAGATTAGATTTAAAACCTGTGATAATGTCTCTGATCTCTGGTAATGATATTAATACATGGAGATGTCTTAAACAGTTACAATAAGCAAAGATTAAGAGCAAAACATAACGTCTATCTATTTACCTCCAAAGCTGAAACAACGATTAGACTCTTGTCTTCCCAGTAAAAATGGAGCTCACTCATCTCCTCTTTAACCTTGTACTTACTGCAATACTCTTGGTTTACTGCGATACCCTCGTCTACGTGTTGTCTTCTTACCGATGACAAAACAAAGAGGTTCTATGGTGTAGTGGTTAGCACTCTGGACTTTGAATCCAGCGACCTGGGTTCGACTCCCGGTAGGACCTTCAATTTTTAGATTATCTAAGCCCATTTTTTTGGTTATTGAACGCCCAACAAAAGGTCCATTTTGTCTACCATCTCCTCAAGATATTACAATCAGATCTTCAGTATTCTGCAATAAGAGGATGAGGATCTCTACCTTCAGTGGTAAGTACTAACAAAGAGTTCTTATAGTTCTCATGAACATCATCGCACAAACACATACAGAAGATCCTTCAAGACAACATAAAGAAACCAACTCAAAAGCATTTTTAAGTTTGGCATCTAATCTCCTCAACATATTATATGCTTCTATATACAACACAATCTAGCCCTCTCTTTCAGTGAGCAGAGTGAGGAACCGCACGATGAGCCTGAAGGATACAAGCACAGTGCACAGATGTCAAGTTCAAACACCCGCTCATCACAAGTGAATGTCTTCCCGAACACGTGTGAAGAGCAGGAAACGTATCGCAAACCGCTTGAACAGCTGAAGGTGTAAGTGCAGTGCACTGGCTGATGTTGAGACTTCTCAGCCCTTCTTCATCGTATTTGTTCTTCTTAGCCGACTTCCATTGCCCCGGTTTGTTCTTTACCCCGCTTTGAGCTAGCGAGTACATGGCTCTGTCTGTTATGTTTCTGCAGTAGTACAACCCCAATGACCTCAAGTGGACACACCAATCAGCTAAAGCTACCACACTCTCATCTGCAAAAGTATTACATGACACAAGGCAAGTTAGAAGAGGGTCTTTAGCATTAATAGTTTCCTGAGTAAGTGGTTTACAAAGTATTACATGACATAAGACATGTTAGAAGAGGGTCTTTGACATTAAAAGTTTCCTGACTAAGTGGTTTACCTGTAATGAGAACACAACCACACAAGTCCAGGGTCCTGAGATCTGGACAGCCATAAGCTAAACTCATGACCCCATCATCACTGATATTCTCACACCATCCTAGGTTTAATGACTGCATCTGATTGCAGTTGTTCCCAATAGCCTGCACACACACACCAGGAAGAAGGATTGTTTAACAAAAATACCGATACGGAATGAACGAAAACCAATTTGAGAGATAGGTAAACCCCACCTCCAAGGTATAATCAGATACAGCGTTTACACATCCACAAAGATTCAGAACTTTCAGGTTTCTACAGAACCTGGTCAGATACGCTATAGCTTTGTCGCTGAATGAAGTGCAAGCACTAAGGTTGAGTTTAGTGAGGTTAGGGCAACCATGAGCAAGTGCATAGAGGGAACGATCAGTAAGTTTCAAGCTTTTACTAAGATCAAGCTCTTGTAGCTCATGGCAGTGATTTGCTATGGCCTCCACTGCATTGTCCTCTAGTTGCGGTTTGTCCTGACGCAGTATCAAAGTTTGCAGCTTTACAAACTTGGGAGCAAGAGAAAGAACCAAGTTGTTCATGTTGTTGTTGCACCTAACAAAACAAAAGAACTCAGAGGGTGTTAGACATAGAACAATCTGATACACTGCAAGTGACAAGAACAAAGCTTCCAAAGGTTCAAAGACTCAAAATTTTGTCATATAAGACAACAGCAACGACAAAAGATCTGAACTTTACACAAACCAGACAGTAGATCAACATAACCCACTAAACCACAACAGCAACCAGATGATTGTGTCTCAAGACACCAACACAGATAAGATATTTGTGCCTTAACAAAGCTTCTAAAGGCTCAAAGACACAAGAGTTGTCATCTTAGACAAAAGCAACACAAAAGATTTGAACTTTACACAAACCAGGAAACAGATAAACATAACCCACTAAACCCCAAGATGAAATCAAACACATAGACCAGATGATTATGCCTTAAAACTCCAAAACAGAGAAACATATGATTGTGCCTAAGAAAGGGAGGGTTAGAGAAAGAGACAGATAATATTACCAAGAGAGACGGAGACGAGTGAGACCAAGAGAGATGGCATCTCTCCAGCCGGAGCAAACACCAGAAGCAGCAATGACAATCTGATCATCAACAAGGGAGAGGATTCTCATAAGAAGCTCAACAGGGATATCCTTCCACTCTTTGATCGAGACTCCTTCCATCTTCATCATCATCATCATCTGAAAACACTGGTCAAGCTCCATGGATGGTTCTCCTACCATCACCATCTTTTTAAACTTAAAGTGAAGCGGTTTATTGATCCTATCACCACCAAAGGATGAGAGAGAGTTAAAGATAAGAGTAAAATATCTGCCTTTCACCGATTCAATACCTCGAAAGTCGATAACAAAAAGTAAAAGCACTGTGTATATATTTAGGAAAAATACAAACTTTAGTTCTCAGAGAGACAGAACAAGAGTTCAGAACCTCTGTAATCAATTCACACTTTCACAGAACAAAATAAAAATCAAAATTTAATAAAGTTGATACCTTTGAATGAGTTTCTTCGTCTCTGTTTCTGGGTTGTTCTGTTTTCCTGAGAAATTAATATAAAAAAATGTTTTTTGTCTTTTGTCTTTTGTCTATTGAAGTGAATACACAAGCAAAGCTAATATCGACCAGAAGATAGATAACATGGAGAAGGAAACCAAACAAATGAAAAAGAAACGTGTGGGAAAGGATTCGTGACGCGTAGGCTGCCATGTGTAATTTTAGTTGCAAATGTATTAATTTCGTTGTTTATTATGGGCCATTGAAAATGTTCTGAATAGTATTGGAAAAGTTTTATTTTCATACGAATAAAGTCAAGAATATTTGTTTAAAAGATTTGAAGAAATTAATGATTTAATTATTTTGAGTAATAAAGGACTTATTCTTTAAGTAGAAAAATAGAAGAGTTGATGCTTAAAGAAAAAAGAGCTGATAGGAGCAAAATGTGTGTCTCAAAAATCGAAGCCGCAAGGCCCGCAACGAAGGAGATCCACTCATGTCTCAATTTCAAGTTCTGAGCTAACTTCCAAAGACAAGCATATGGTATTTCATTACTTTGTTAACACGTATGTAAATTATGTTACTTAATTAACAAAAAAATATTGTTATATATATTTGAGTATTCATATACTAAAAACTACCATGGTAGACACATGTGAGGCTAAAGTTAACACATGCCACGATATCTAAAATTGCAAAGCTATTATTATTTAATTATGTACTCTTCATCATTTTAGATAATTTTTTTGTTATAAAATAAACGTTATTTTCGATTTTTGATGCAAAATTTATTAATTTTATATTTTTCTATTTATTAAAATATAATTAGATATACAGGTATTATGTTTTTATATAGAAAATATAAATTAATTATATTTTTAATTCGTGTGCAAAAAATACTAAAGTGACAATTTATAATGTCTACCTAGTAAACACCATTGTTTATTCAATAATTATTGTAATTTTAAAAAGAAAATCAATCTATCACGTAATCATAATACTCCCTCCGTTTTTTTATATTTGACGTTCTAGGATTATGCACACAGATTAAGAAACATTTAATTTTTTATCATTTTCTAAACAAAAACATCATTAATTGTTTACTTAACCACAATTCAACCAATAGTAAAATAGAAGTTATAATATCATTGGTTATCTAACATTAATTACTAATAAATTTTACATAGAAAATTGAAAACGTCAAATAATTTGAAACAAAAAATTTCTACTAAAACGTCAATTATAAAAAAACGGAGGGAGTATATAGCTTCACTTGAAAGATGACATGTACGTAGATAGGTGGGCACGTTTTTTCCTTTCTTGAAAATGTGCATATAACTAACTGGTGACTGGTGACTGGTGACTGGTGAGAGCTTGCATGGGAAAAGACATTTTGAGATTTTCAACTCAACTCATATTACATTTAGGTCAGCAGGTGTAGCTAGCCTCTACTTCAGACCATGAAATCTTATTAAAAGACGAAATTAACATTCTCAAATCTTATTAAGTCTAGATGCAGATGATACATCATACATGAAAATGAGATCTTTAACTTCACAGTTTCCTCTATAGATTCAGATATGAAAACCAGGAGGATAATCTTGAGGTTGTTTTTCTATTAATCCCTTTAAACCAAGTTCTTGCTCCTCTAGATTCCTCGTCTTAACATCATATACATCGTTGAATAACTCTGTCAATGGTGGTTTATCCCACTTCTCCGCCGTTTGAATCGCCTGCAGAAGCTACAGGCACACACACACACACAAACACACTAAACAACTTTAGTCTTAACACCAATATTATGGTAGTGTTTTTCCAGATTCTTTACCTGTTTTCTTGCGTTAGATCTTATCTTGGATTCATCTTCCTCACTCCACCATCCATTATCCTCGACCCACTTCCTGAATCTATTCACAGGGTTTCTCGACGTTTTCCAGTACTGGATCTCATCAGCCGCCCTGTACTTGGTTGAATCATCAGATGTTGAATGATGTCCTACTCTATATGTCATTGCCTGAATAAACAGCAAGAGAACACCAAATGTCGTTAAGAAGAAGTTGTATGTACTCTCATAGTTATAGTTATCGTTTTAACCTCAATGAGAACTGGTCTTTGTTCTGTTACAGCCATATCTCTTGCTGAGCGTACCGCACTGTAAACCGCCAGTGCGTCGTTACCGTCCACTCGGATGCTTCTGATTCCATAAGCTTTACCTTTAACAACGACTCCGTCACCTGTAAGCAACCACACAAGCTCACTGAATAAAACAGAGGACGTGTTTGGTCTTAGTGTAATGAATAAAAACACAGGAAGTTTGTTAGTGTCGTTACTTCTGAACTGTTCCGAGATATGAGTGCTAATAGCCCAACCGTTATTCCGACATATAAACACCACCGGAGCTTCCATCACCGCCGCAAAATTCAACCCGGCGTGGAAATCTCCCTATCCACAAATTATCATACAAACTAAAAAAATAAAAACTTTGAATAGCACCAAATCATGTTTTTATTTTACCATAAAATTAGAAAAATTCTAAAATAATATTTATTAAAAATAAAAATATATATATTTTAAGGAGTGAGGTATGCTTAGAGTTTAAAAGTTAGAATAATTTATTTTTTCTTACAAAAAATAATATATATATATATATATATAATTTTAAGATTTTTTATTATTATTACTGGGGCTAGTGTTGTGATAAACTTTAAGGTGGAGATTTACCATAAAAACTATATAAATTTCAGTTCTTGAAATGTTTTGTGTGTATGATCGTCGTAACCAACCTCGCTAGTGCCTCCGTCTCCGATGAATGCTACTGCACAAGCGTTCTTCTTCTCCATCTTCAGAGAATAACCAACTCCAGCAGCTTGAGGAAGCTGTGTACTGAACAACAAAAACAGAGTCAGCAAATTGCTTCACACAAAACAAGAACCAAAGCTTGTGATCTCTTACGCGATAGGAGAGGAGACAGTGAAGTAGTTGAGTCGTTTCGAGCCGTAATGGTTCGGCATCTGTCTGCCTTTGCCGTGATCAGCTTTGTTACCAAAGCACTGGTTCGCAAACTCTTGCAACGTGAAGCCACGCCATAGAAGCACTCCAGGCTCACGGTACTGAGGTAAAACGACGTCTTCTGGAGCGAGAGCGGCGGCTGAAGCGATGTTAATGGCTTCTTCTCCGACGGAAGTGACGAAGAAGGAGATTCTTCCTTGACGTTGAGCTTCGTAGAAGATGTGGTCCATCACTTGAAGCGTCGCCATGTACTCATACATTCTAACCGCGAGTTTTTCGCTCACCTAGAAATTAAATTATCGGTTTACATTAAACCAAACTAAACCGACTCTGATTATGTAGAACTGTACCGGGATATAATCGCTATCGGGGATGATTCTTCCGTCTTCGTCAAGAACGCGATAACATGGAACTCTTCGAGAAGATGATTCAGGGATGAATTTCATCGCAGATGTGTAACCGAGTTTGCCTCCCGGAAAATCCAATTCCTATAATTTTTCAAATACGGTTTAGATACCATTCGGTTAGGATAAAACTGGTTAAGAACAAAGAAAAACTATTGGGGCAAATGTAAGAAGGTTTTATAAGAACAAGGGTCATAGTGGAAATAGTGTCCGAACTGTACTGGGACTTACTTAACTATTCATACGTCACGTATGAATGAACTGTTATGAATTATGGGATCTCCTTGATCCTATACCGGATCAAACCGACCCCAAATGAAAATGAATTAAATGACTACGTACCATTGACCAATCTTTGAAACTTTATGCTAAAATAAAAACCATTTTCACCTAGATTTTATTTTAGTTTAGCCTTTGTATCTAACTAAAATGAATCAACAAAATCGTCAAATTCGAAATGAAGCAATCAAACCGGATTAAACGCCTTTAAACCGAGTCTCCTTGAAAACTAATTAAATCCTTGATATATCCCGTATATATTATTTGAGAATCATTTAAAAAGTTGTAACCTTAAGTTTGTAAGAATTAAAAATAACCCCAATCCTACGTGGCATAGCTCTTTGACTTCTATTTTCAAATCCCAAGGATTCTAGAGTATGTGATATAATGTATAGTTTAAAAATAATATTCTCTAGCAATATAATATTCTGTATGCTATAGTTGGTCGCATATATTAAATATTTATTGTTTCACATGCTTTCCTTAAATAAAACCTACGGAATTACCTAATATGATCAAAATATATATATGACAATTAATGATTTTAAACAATAAAGATTTGATAACAATCTGTATACTTTTTTCATTTTTTTATTTCTTTATTATTAAAATAAATTACACAATTACATTAATCATATAATAAAAATCTAGATTTTTTTTTGTGTATGTTGTATTTCGAATTTTTCAAAATGAGTATAAATTACTAAAACTGTTAAAAGTCCCACATAAACTTTTAAGATCAAGGTTTTAATTTTTTTTTCTATACTAAAATATAATGATTAGAAGACCATATGAAGAAATAATTTTAGTTTATATATATTTAACATCATTTTAATTAAACTATACATCGTATGAAAATACATACTTATATTTTGATATTTGCCTTGAACATATATTTAAAAGTTAATATTTTAATTTTGAAATATGTCATTGTTTTTTTAAATGATAATAAATTATTGAAACTACTAAACATCTCACATTAAAAAAAATCGTTGGTGTAAAGTTTTGTTACACAAATATGTAAATAATCATAAAATCATATGAGTAGAAACCTCATTTAATTAATATCCACATTAAAAGTGTGTTATATTACTATGTTTATATCATTTAAATTTAATTATATATCATATACAATATATAAGATTAATTATTTTGCTTTATTTACCCTAATTGTGAATAAACAAGAGTAATAGTTAAATTTATATGCATACGCCAATTTATTACATAATAGTAACTGATTTCTTAGTTATTTAATATGTATTTATTATTTTATTATTTATAATATGCAGAAAAATATAAAATAAATAATAAATATAAAATATTTATTATGCATAAAGTGCAGATCTTAACCTAAGTATGTATCTCTTTAATTATTTTAAATCTTAAGTATTTTCTAAAACAAACGAAATGAGAATAAAATTCAAAAATAAATATTTATATCGAGTAATAACCAAAATATAAAAAAAACATAGCAAGAGAAAAATGGAAGATAAATAGGACTGACACGTGAACGTAAACTTCTCATAACTGAGTTAATTTTAAATTGTTAAATCATGATATAAAACTGAGTTAATTTTTAATTTGTTAATTTTTAATTTTTTAATATTTTAAATTATTATGGTTATGTTAAATCATGACCATAATTAATTTTAAATTATTTATTTGTATTTGAAAAACTTAAAATATGGTTTTTAAAAATAATTTTAAAATTAACATAATTTTTTTATAAATTATTTTAAAAAATAATAATTTGTAAAAAAATATAATTTTCTAATATTATTAGACAGATAAATAAATTATATTAAATTAGTTTTGAAACTTTATATATTTTAAATGTAAATATTTTACCAATTGCTTCTTAAAAAACATTAGGGAACTTGCTAATACTCTACCAATCAAGCGCAGTAATACGCCATTTATTTTCCATCACTCGAACACTGAAAAGTGAAAAGATATATGAAAACAAATCCATTAAATTCTAAGATTTGATCTACATTTCTAATTAAAATTGTTTATGATCCTACGTATAGATAATTATATAAAAATTTCAAAATTCTTAAATTTCAAATACATACAAAAACAATCATATGTAAATTTTAAATTTGTCAATACTAAAATTTTATATTTTAATTACATATATTCACCCTGCGTAAGGCGTAGGTCTTATCCTAGTTGAGTTATACAACTGAAATAATCGTACATATACTTTTCTTTTATAAACCAGATCCAAATTTTTTAATCTAGTATGTATAACATTAATCACGTAAAACTTAGTATTAAATATTTTAACGTAATAAAAACATACATGGGCGTCTTCCTCATCACTTTGTTGAACCAAATCAGTCTGTTTCTCCACTGCCGTAGACTTGTGACGTAGGCTCGTGAAGGGATCCACTGTAGAGTAACTGCGTTTTGTAAGAATCGCCGCCGGCAAACCCAGATTCTGTCTCAAACTAGAAACGATGTTTCTGGATCTACCAAACCAGATCGCCATGTCTGCAAAGAAGAGGAGGATAAAACGATGAAGAGTAATACAAGAAAGACGAAAGAGCTTGCGTCTTTAACGATGTTTGAGTGCAACGGGTTAGAAGGAAGACATGTGCATGTATTTTCTTGTCTGGCTTGACATGGCATCCGCATCCATCTCCAACTGTATAAAAACTTTCAAGAGTTATCATCATCCTAGCTTTTGGGACTAGTTTCTAAAACAAACAAATAATTTATTATACCTACATAGCAAATTATTTAAATATCTTTTCAACAACCAAACCAGACTGTACTGTGTTTTTTTTTAATTGCGTATGATCTTCATCCCATCAAATACCGATTTGTATACTCACCTACTTGCGTGACATTTGTGTCTTTTCTTTCATTCGTCATAACGTCCGTGAAATAAAACCTTTTATTAAAGAAAAGAAAAATGTTTTATATTGATACCACGTGAAAATATTTCCATTTATGAACTAGTTGAAGGTTACACAACAATCACCTAACTCGACTTGATCTATTTTTATGGTTGTTTCTCAAATTATGATTCATTGATGGGTAACATCTAACCTAACCAATAAAGTTTTCTTGAACCTATCTTAATTCTATGGCTTGGCCTAGACTAGTAGGAAGTGGCCTATCAGAATCAGTTTAACGTAAGTGTCAATTCATATTCGTGTGCTTTCCTATGTAGAAAAGTGAAAATTATCAGAGTTAACTAATCTAAGTCATGTCCCCTGAGCCAATTAATTAGAAGATTTCAGTGCTACTTTACTTACCCTAATGGCTATTCAGGTACATAATTAATAGATGCTCGTACGAAAATAAGTGATATGTGGACGAGGCAGAATTAGGTTTTTGTTGAAGGATTTTAGCTATGGCTTAACTTATAATAATCCATGGCCAAGCAGCAAAAAAGAAGGATGGATTGGATGATGATGATGATTTTCATCAGATTAGTCCACACCAAGAGGTCGACCAAGCATGTAAGGCCATGATTAACCCGGGTCTCTTAAGGTGGGATTCTTAACGAAAAATTTGTCTTTTTAATTTTTTTTTTTTTTTTTTTTGCATTTTTCCCGTTAAGAGACGGCTCTTATGGTTCTTATTTAAGAGACGGTTCTTAGCTTTTCTTAGTTAAAAGCTAAGATACGTCTCTTAGAAAAGCTAAGAACCCCACCTTAAGAGATCCCGGTTAATCCTGTTCTAAAAGCTCGATACCTACTCATTGAGCCTAAGCTAAATACTTGCCCAAGCAGTAAGACGCTGGAAAAGGTAAAAAGTTATCTCTAGCTTTCGATCTTAATGCAAAATGGTTGCAAGGAAATATTGGATTATATTTCAGAAAGCCATATAAGTCTCTCATCCATATATTGTAAGTATAAGACGAACTCATATTTAATATGTTGTTATTTTAAGATTGTTTTGTCGGAATCCATGGTTCCAACCGCAAGTGATGGAGTCTTTCCACGTTGTCCAAGACACATGCCTAGGCACTCTTTGTCCGACTTTGCTTCGCCTTTTATCGTAAGCAACGTGATTAGCCACATTGTGATCCACGCCTTACTCATCTTCTTCTCATTTTGATTTGTTTTATTCTTCGGTCTTTATATCTATTTTAAGATTGATTAATATGTATCTATATCTATACATCGCATGTCCTAAATCAACCCCCAAAAAACATAATAGTGGTATATAAGTTTTAAAGAAATTTAGTAATAGTCTCTCTTGGTCTTTTTTTTTTTTTTCTCCTAACTATAGTAAATTATGTAATTAAGTAAAGAGATTCCTTTGAGATTTGTAAGGAATAAATTAGTGAACCACACATTTTTCTTTGTCTCAGACTAAACGCTTAATAAAACATTAAAAGACTAATTGTTACCAACGCTCTAAGAAAGACATAATATCAATAGCTGCTTGTCTTTCCTTTGGAGTGTACGTTCACAAGACTGAAACCAAGTTTCCCCTCATTAATGTCTGGTGATCTATTTAGCCCTTCTTGGCTACAGAAAACTTCTGAAGAGGTGGTTCTATGATGATCAGAGGAGATGAAACCGTTGAATCTGCCACAAATTTGACAAGTTTTGCTTTTGTTAGCCTATGTATCGTCTTATATACGGTTTTAGCTAAGGCTATGTTTAACCCTAAGAACCATTACTTATTTTACTTTTTTTTTCTAAAAAAAGAAATTAAAAAAGAACCAATCGCGGACCGCCACGTGTTAGTGGGACCCGTGAACAGTACAAGAACCTTTTAAAAACGTATCTTAATTAAGAGTTTTAAGAGGTGGTTCTTAAGGGTTTTAGTGGGCTCCACCCGATAAGAACCCCCTTAAGAACCCCCCATAATCTTGCTCTAAGTAAATAGAGTAATGTGCATTGATTTATCTCTCAGCTCTTGGAATCCTCATGTGAAGCTTAACTTTTCTTTTAGGGATCTAATTAATTATCATTATGTACTTATTAAATTTAAAATTTAAAATTAATTAATCTAAATCATTTTTCTTTAAAAACGCGTTTTATCCACTCATGTATTTAAGATTCAAAGTTCTCGAAAGAAAAATCAACTTAGAAACTAGAAAATTTATCACTTAGTAATGATCATTACTTTTCGACCTAAACTATATTCTATGTACCTCTATTTCAAAAGATGTAGTTTTTAGATTTTTACATAACATAATAAATTTTGATTATTAATGTATTTATTTTTATAATTAATTATTTTCTGTAATTTTTAACCAATAAAATTATCTAATTATCATTTTAAAGTTTATAATTTATCATTAAATAATTTATTAAAAATAGAAATAAAACTTTTGAAATAATATGTTATTTTATAAAACATGAATCTTTTTGGGAGTTACATTTTACAAATTAATGGAAAGAATAATCAAAGATTGTTAATTCTCTGTCACCGGCTGTTAGTTTAACATATTCAGACAAAATCCAAGCACAAAACAAAGTTTGCATCTTTCAGACCAAAGAAGTCGCACTTGATTTATGGACGGCTAAGGCTGACGATGATGACCTGAGACAATCACACAAAAGTCCGATCGTTTTCGAGTTACAAGTTCAGATCTTTTTTCAAGAGAAATTGTTTTCATCGTCTTGATCGTGAGAAGCGCATATATTCGCTCTGCTCTCTATCATCTGTTCTCAAGTATAGAGTCCACAGACAGGTTAATCTTCGCGACTAGATTACTTTCTTTTGAAGGTTTCACTTATATTTCGATTCTGAATTCGTGATAGTCCTGATCCCAGTGATGAGAATTATAGTGTTTGATCTTTTATTGCTGCTTAAACAAGTTATGTAATGATGTTTGTTTTAAAATGTATAGGAAAGCTTGAAACTTTAGGATTTTGATTGAAAAACCAATCTCGTAATGGCAAATAACGCGGCTTCTTGTGCTGAGAGGGCTACAAATGATATGCTGATTGGTCCCGATTGGGCTATCAACATTGAATTGTGTGACATTATCAACTTGGATCCTAGGTAACATTGTTTGATGTGTTCTTACTCTCACAACAACGGTAAAGTTCTTCAGAATCATTTGGTGACCTTGTTTTGTTTCTGTAGTCAAGCAAAAGAAGCAGTGAAGGTGCTCAAGAAACGGTTAGCAAGTAAAAATTCTAAAGTGCAGATTCTCGCTCTTTATGTAAGCTCTTTCTACAATGCCTTGATTTGGTTGGTTCCGTTTATTGTACTCATCTTCTCATCGGTGAATGCTCGGTTTTTTGGTTCAGGCATTAGATACTCTGAGTAAGAACTGTGGTGAGATCGTGTTCCAGCTTATCGTGGACCGTGACATTTTGCCTGATATGGTCAAAATAGTGAAGAAAAAGGTTTTCTTTTACTTAGCATCTCTCACATGCTTGTTATATCTCAATTATATTATCACATTCGCTTACACTGGAAATTTACCAACCTCGCCTATGCAGCCAGACCTGAGTGTAAGAGAGAAGATACTTAGTTTATTAGATACATGGCAAGAGGCTTTTGGTGGAAGCGGTGGAAGATTCCCTCAGTATTACAATGCTTATAATGAACTCAGGGTATGTAACTTGAGCCTTTTATATAAATACACAATTCTATTAATATGTATCAAAGTTTTGATTGCCTTTTGAAAACTTTAGTCTGCTGGAATTGAGTTCCCTCCTCGAACCGAAAGCAGTGTACCCTTCTTTACTCCACCTCAGACTCAGCCTATTATTGCTCACGCTTCTGCTGCGTCAGATGAAGATGCTGCTATTCAGGCCTCTTTGCAAAGTGATGATGCTTCTGCACTCAGGTACTCTCTACTTTGCTAGACCTGTTCTAATAGATGAAATCCATATTCTGTGTCTCAAGCATGTTATAGACTTAAGTATCTTTTTTGTTTTTCTAGTGTGGAAGAGATTCAAAGCGCTCAGGGATCAGTTGATATTTTGACGGACATGCTTGGGGCTCTTGATCCAAGCCATCCTGAGGTGGGATGTATACATGATTAGATTTAGTGGCTCTGTTGTTTGATCTGGTTTGTAACACTCACTGTTGTTGATGTTATGACAGGGTTTAAAGGAAGAACTTATAGTTGACTTGGTAGAGCAATGCCGTACTTATCAAAGACGTGTGATGACTCTGGTCAACACTACATCGTAAGGATTCGCTTCTTCTATCTCCTTCACCCTCATGTCTTTTTGATAGAATCTGTTAATGTTGAGAGAGAGACTCCTTCCTGTTTTCAGAGATGAGGAACTTCTGTGTCAAGGATTAGCATTAAACGACAATTTGCAGCGTGTTCTTCAGCAACATGATGATAAGGCAATGGGAAACTTTGTTCCTGCAACAGCTCCCACTCCAGTACCCCTTGTTAGCATCAACCATGACGACGATGATGAGTCAGATGATGATTTTGCTCAGCTATCTCACAGGTAAACGCCCATCCTTTGCTTATTTCAGTTGGATTCCAAAACAATTCATTGAAAGCATATCTGCAGGTCGAAAAGAGAGAGTGCACGAGGGAACTTCAACCCTATTCTTCCTCCACCACCACCACCAACAATGAGGCCAGTACATGTTGAGTCTGGTGCTATGGACTTCCTCAGTGGTGATGTCTACAAACCTCAAGAAACCTCAGAGAGTCTAAAGCCTCCAAGTACTTCCCATTCATCAGATCGAGACTCTTATGCTCCTGTTTTTGATGAGCCAGCTCCCCAGACCAAATCCCCTGAGCAACCTTTGTTCACCAAACCAGTTTATGACCAACCAACAGAACACTTACCTCGTGCTCCATGGGATCCTGAAGGAACCAGGACTTTCACACCGGCAATGTCAGTTAGAACCAACCAGAGGCAACAATACTCGCAGCATAATAATGTTCCTCAACACTCAAGCAGTGGCTCTGAGTCCTCTTACGAGGATCTCGTGGGACAGTCCCGAAATCTTTCTCTGAATCCAACGGCATCTGCTGCTACACCACCAAAGAAAGATGACAAACCAGAGGATATCCTGTTCAAAGACCTGGTTGACTTTGCAAGAACCAGGAAATCATCTTCCTCTTCCTCCAAACCCAACAATCAGAACAACACACCGTTTTGAGACAGAGCTGCCAGTTGTTACTTTAGTAATAACTACTCTTTTACCATTCGTCTTTCTTCTCCTTGTGTTCTTGTTTTCTTTGATTAAACATGGGTGACTATCAGATAATAAAGGTGAATATATAGAGATGTTTTATTGGATAGAAATGTCATAATGTATTTACAACAGTTTAAGTTTTCAGTTTGTGAAATACAAAGATTCTGAAGTTTCTCTTTTTTGATGAAAGTAACAAAAAATACATCAGTTCTACTAAGCTCTTGATAAAGTATCGGTTTCTCTAAGCAAGTCTAGTATTAGCTCAGTTCCATGGGAGAGAGCCAGGGAAAGGTGCTGAACCACAGTACCTGAATAATCCTCTAATCTCAGAGCATCCATTAGGGTAAGGTATAGTCCTGTGGAAAGGGTCACGCTTCAGCTTCTTACGCCATAGCGAACCAACACATCCGTATGGATCTTCTTGAAACTGAGCTCTAACCATAGCCTCACCTTTTAGAGCACCTTCTTTGGATGATAGAGAAGCTGGAGTTCCTAAGTAGAAGAATCTTGATTCTGGAAACCCCATTGCTGAACGATGCAAATGCGCAAATCTCTCCTCCTTAAAGTCATAGCTCACTACCTGATCCAATCATGAAGGTAGTTAATACAACAAGAATGAAAAAGGAATTTGGAAACAAGAGGCTTTACTGTTATGTTCTGTGGGTAAGAGCCTGTGAGCTCCCTGAATCTACAAACACTAAAGAGAAGATTCTCAAAGCTGTCTCTAGCATGCTCTTCCGTCAACGCCCTCGACCTCACATCATCCCTGCCTATTCACAAAACCACATTATACCAAAAAAACGTAACAAAAGAGCAGAAACTAACATAACAGAGTAAATAATTAGACTCACTGAACCATCGTTTAGATTCAGCAACAGCCCAATAACTCTGAGCTTCACTGCGAGGTCCAGCTTCTTTACGAGTCTCTCCTCCACTAAACAAAAGCAAAGACTCATCATCTCTCCCTGCAGCTTCAACACCTTTCTCTATATGACTCAAGAACGTCGCAGCTTGACCTGGATGCTTCTGATACGACTCCAAAAACCAAGACTCCTCATTATCAATCTTACCGCAGTTACTGCTAGTATAAACAGAATGTCCAGCCACCATCACAAGGTTCTTCAGATTAGCAAATGGATAAACATCGTTATCCAAATCGTTCTTCTTATAAGTGACAGCTGATCTAAAGTTGCTCTCATAAACCGACGAGAGAAGTATCAAGACTGTGATCCCAAAGGAGAGACAAACGATGAAAACGAGGATAGGGTGCAATCTGAAGAGGTGGCGAAGAGATTTGAACATTATGGGACACAAAGTCTTGGACTTTCTAGATTTTCTGACGGCTCCTGACTCTAAATCAAGATCACCACCTCTTTGGTACGCATAATATGATGCGTTATTATTCGATGACACGAATGGATATTGATTCATGACACAACCAAATCCAGGGCTCGAGAGCACCAACAATGAGTGTGGTCATCAAAGTTACCTGAAAGGCTTAGACTTTGATCCAACCCAGATCATTGACTTAAAAGATAAATCTTGGTGAAACTTGGAAAACAGAGATCCTAAGACTTGTAAAGACAACAGAGTTGAGGACACATGTTACTGTCGACGTGAATGAGGAGGAGTGTTGAAGCCCAGATCCATATTTCTCGGTCCATGTTATATTTGTTTTTTTTTTTTTCAATTATGCTTTGTTCGTTATCTTCATTTTCCCTTACAAGTTGTTCTACATGTACGTAGTCTCCAAGAACTGCGGCAAAAAAGAAAAAGAAAACATGCTTGTGATGACATATGAGGCATCGAGTTTGTGATGTGAGAAGAGGTAACCTTTTTTGGTGTGCATGTGCAGCAACTGCTGGTAACGCCCTGCAAGGTAACTAAGATTCTTGTAATATTCTCTATCAACCTCAACATGTTGTGGTTTTTCCTTAAGACAGACACTCGACCTCAGACATAACTGATGCCACTATGCATTTGACAGGCTATCGAATGGATGAAGATGAACCGGATTGCAAGAGTTTGCAAATCCAGGGCAACGTGGTGGAAGGAGGTGATGAGTCGAGATACATTTGCGGCACATCGACCAAAATTGTAACTTATTGTTTTCTCTAGATCCTAATACACACTTGATCACATAATAAGATCCTTAGTAGTACTCTCACTCAAAGCTAGCTATAGAGATGTAATGGATAGACACAAGAGTCTAGGAGTTTAGTTGATTGGAATCTAAGAATATCTAAATGTTTTTCATTGTCTTGATTCTCTGATTTTTAACTGTTTAGGTGGACAAAAGAGGTGAGAAGAAATACACAAATGATATTATTTTTTCAAAAAAAAGACTTAGACGTGATTTTGACAGAGCATTGACTCATAAATCTCAGCGACCAGCTTCCATGTGCATGCTTGCTACATTCTTGATACTGTCATAGCCAGTGCTACTTGTATCGCCTTGCCCTGATAAGATTTCAACACCGACCAAGTTCTCAGTCTCCTCCCCAGGATACTGATCTGACCACTGATGTTTGATTTTTGTGACTCTCAAGCCCTCAAGCTTTGCAGCTACTTCTGTCATCAGTGGCCTTTCCTCTCCTGTCACTCTTGTACACTCCATAGCAACTCTGGCAGCTTCCTGTATCTCCCTCCAATTATTCTCCTTGATTACTTTCTCATCAATAACCTCGTGCAACCTGTTCTCTTTCACGGCAGAAGCAATGTAATTCACCAGATGTTTTGACTGTTGTGGCCTTTCAAAGCACAATGCCTTTTGGCCTGAGAGTAGTTCCATGAGGACTACCCCAAAGCTATAAACATCACTCTTTTCGTTTAGTAGGCCTGTGTTGTAGTATTCCGGGTCTAAGTAGCCTAGAGTGCCTTGCACCATTGTAGTGAGCTGCTCTTTATCCATCGGTATAAGCCTTGAAGCACCAAAGTCAGCTACCTTTGCAGTCAAGTTTTCATCCAGGAGAATATTAGCAGTCTTGACGTCTCGGTGGATGATTGGAATAGAAGCAGAAGAGTGAAGATATGCAAGAGTGCCAGCTATCTCCACGGCTATCCTCAGGCGGTGTTCCCATGTAAGAGAAGGACCAAACAAGGAACCATGCAAGCGGTCGAAAAGGGTGCCACTGTTAATGAACTCATAGACCAGCAAGGGAACTTCAGTTTCTAGACAGCAGCCCAAGAGCTTGACCACGTTCCTATGGTTGATTTGTGAAAGCACTAGCACTTCGTTGATGAACTGCTCTACTTGGCTGTTGTCTCCAAGCCGAGCTTTCTTTATAGCAACTACAGAGTTGTCCGGTAATATACCTTTGTAGACTGTTCCTTGGCCTCCCTGGCCCAAGATTCTGCTCTTGTCATAACCATTGGTTGATGTTTTCATGCCTTCTTCGGTAAAGATTTTTACATTAGCATTTGATGTCCCTGGTCCTGAGAGTCTCTGTATTAACATGCCGCCACCATTTTGTTCGAAGAATTTTTGTCGGAGCTTAGTTGTCTTCCGGTGCTTCATTCTCTGTTGTACACAGCTAACGACAAGCAGGATGGACAAGAAGCCGATGGTTGTTCCTGATCACATCACACATAGATATAAGCATGGCTCTTTACGCTCAGGACTACCCCAAAGCTATAAACATCATAGAGATGATTACATATGGGAAACAATAAGTACAGAGGGAAGCTTACCAAGAAGAATGGTAACCCATCCAAAGTCTTTATGCTTGCAACTCATAGTTGTGGTATCTAAGCGGTAACCAGATCTGCACTTACAATAGAAGCCTCCAACCTTGTTTCTACAGGTGCTGGGATCCGAACAGTTATGTTTATGGATAGTAATCTTAGTAGTACACTCATTGATGTCTGGCACAAGGGAAAAAAGAGTATAAGAATCAGGACTCAAAAGAAGACAAAAACAAATTTGAAGTGTACCTTGGCAACCATGTTCATTTGAAAGGTAAGGATTCCCTTCAAAACCTTCTAAACATTTGCAGTTGTACCCTGTTCCACGATTAGAATTCAAACATATGCTGTTATTCGTACCGCATATGCTTCTGTTTCCAACTTGCTCGCATGTCTGGTTTCCAATAGACCAGTCCAGCACCAGAGGGAATTGGCTGACATTCCCAAAGCATCAAATTGAAAAGTACCGTTTTCTGCGAGAAAGGCATATGTGCAAGGACTAAAGTCATACGCAGAAGTCATTTTCTCCAAACGAGATGGGCTAGTTTTGAACGAATTGCTATCAGACGGGTCAGAGACATCTGTCCTGCAGCAACCAGCACCATTGCAGTCTCCATTTACCGTCGATGGAGAGTTACATGCTGACACGCATCCAGTTGAGTAATTTTGTTTCCCAAAAGTGCTCAGAAGTGCTAAAGCGTTACAGCCTACTACATTAAACTTGTTTTTTTTGGGAGAGAGATAAGTTACCCAGATTTAACCGGTAGGAAATACTACGATTCAAATTTCCTTGCCTATTGTAGCAAGCGTAGGAAATATTATTCATGACGCGTAGCTCCCCGCTTTGAGAAATGTTGATTACTTCGAAGTTACGTCCAAAGAATAACTTCTCTATCTCGTTACAGGTGAGTTTGAAACTAGGATCGTCAGCATAGTAACAGCCTGGAGAAGTTCCAAAAGGGTACTCAATTGTGACGTTGCCACATCTAGTTTGGCAATCCTTGCGAGGTTGCCCATTGACCAGCTCCGTATATGCAAGGTTGAAAAAAACAGCCACCAAGAACACGCCATGCACCTTCTTCATCTTCTCCCTCTCTCTCAATTTGTTTCTCTGTGAGTTTCCACACCAAGCGTAGGAGATGTTCGCTTGACTTGTTATCATTGCCCCAATCTCATTACTCTTATTTAACTATAGACCAAGTCACTGCACCAACTCTTTTACCATTCTAACGTCTTTTGTTTTTGTCATTTAGTTTTGTAGGACAGAAAGACCAAGACGTTGGTGATTTACCAGGAATATTCATACGTATGGCTCCTGATCATATATAACACGTTCTCTATTAGAGCATGTCCATTGGTAAGAGACCTACCAAAATATCTCATAGGCAAAAATACTAATAGTTTAATATAATTCTATCACTAATTAAATTTTGAATTATAAAAGAGAAATTAAACTGATCACAGGTTGACACCTTCTAAATGTATTTCTAATTTTTTGTTGGGTTTCTCAAATAAAAATTCATTTCTTTCTCTTCCTATTTTAAAATTTTAATATTATCTACATATTTTGCAAAAAAAAAAAAAAAAAACTAGCAATGGGATTACTCTAAAACTAATACGTTGTTTTCTGTTGAAAATTCTACTTTTACTTAGCTAGTTGGATTTTTGCCAGTTATGGAATATAACATTTAGGTACTATGAGTAATTAATTCAAAGTTAAATATAGAGGAATACCGTAATAGATCTAAAAAAATTATCACTAAAGTATATTTCAAAGAGAAAAATGATAAAAAAAAGAATTTATTAAATAGTGTAAATATACATTTATATATCTTGGGTCAACTAATCTAGATTTAGGGTTTCAAGTTATGAAGTAGAATTTTAGATATAAAGTTAATATATATATTAAAAAATTTAAAATAAAAAAAAAATCTATTTTAATTTCTACTTTTGTGAAAAAAACTTTAAAATTTTTATTTGAGAAATTTATCCTTAAATATATACTCTAGTTACTTATACCAATTACAAATTTATAATGAAGGAGCTAGATGCTCCGATCCTATCCATGATGTCTTTATGTATTTTCATGTGACTATAGTTGGACTAAATAGCTTTTACATTATGATAATTATATAAATAGTGTTCATCCCATAACATTTAACATGGTATCATAATTCTTTAGTTAGAATTCTAGTGAATCGGAGTTACATAATTCACGTCATAAGTGAAGACGACCTTATCTTTATATATGCCATATGAGTCGTGCATGATCTTATCTTTCAAAGGAGAAGGTCGAGACAGATAATTGGAGGGCCGGACGTTAAAGACGGGGAAGACCAGGATGGTTAAGTGAAGTACTGTGTGACTGTGACTGTGACTGTGACTGTGACTGTGACATACCAGTAAAGGGGCCGGACAACGAAAGAGAGGGGGGAGACGAAAATGATGAAAGTGTAGTCTCTACTGATTGACCTTTCTTCAAAAAGAAAAATCTCTACTGTTTGACTTGACTTATAAGATGATACTAGCCTTTGACCCGCGCGCCCGCGCGGGTGTTATTTTTATGAATGTCAAATATTTTAACCAATTTATTTGATATAACTGTATATATGAATGAAACTTAATATTCGATATCCGTTATCCGATCTGGGATCCCATCCGTTTCAAAAAAACTGGATATTCAGAGATTTTGATAGTGATTTTACGGATTCGACTGATCTAAGTACGAATTCGGATAGTAAAATTTAGGTCTGAATATTTGGATCTGGATATTAAATATTTAAAATTTAATTATATTTATCTATGTATATTATATATACTTTTATATAAAATAACTAAAATTTTAATTTTAAATTTGAATGCTTTTAAAGTTTTTTAAAATAATAATTTTAAATAGACTAATCGATAGTTAATATTTAGGTTTTTAATTAAAAAACACGTCCAAATATCCGCGTGTATTCGGATTTTAGTACGAATATCCTAACCCCGAATATCCAGATCCGGATAACAATTTTACGAATCCGACGAATGCATATCCGAATCCATATATCCTAAAATACCTCATAAATTCGATATGTCCTAGACATAAGTGTGTATATGTATTATATGGTGATTAAAAATTTTAAATTTATAAATTACATAAATTATTCTTATTAGATATATCGTACAAATGAATAATACATTGTATTTGTTTGTATATATAACCATTTATAATAAATATTAGTATGTATTTTAGTTACTAAATTGTTATGGAAAATTACATGATGTTGTTATTTTAAATGAATAAGTTCAAATTATATCGAAAATTATTGACATAATTTGTTTTTTTGTAGTTCAAATAGTTGGTTAGCATATATGAATATGAATAAAAAATAAAACTAATTTAATTATATATATATATATAAACACATATATATTTTTTTATGAAATCTCCAATTTCAATGATAAATGTTGTTAATGGGCTTAGCCCAAAATTATTTTTTTCTTGTTAATAATCAATGTTTAGATGTTTGGATGCAATGATAGTCAGTGGCATTCTTGTAAATATTAGGTAAAATTAAGGGTTATTTTTTATTTGTACTTCAGTTTTAATAGATTAGATTTCCCTAAATGTTTGGGCTAAGGAGAGGGAATAGAAGGCCCGTTTAAGCCCAAATAAATATTGCAAACCTTTCTCCCATTTTGAAAAAAATGTTATATGGCCGGAGCCTACCATCCGCACTTGACCCCAAGTCACCCTATTATCGTGATTTTAATCCATTCTTTCTTTATCGAGTTTTTTTTTTTTGTAACCATAATTGTATTTCAATAACATGAAATCACAACCATGAGCGGATATTTTGCACAAGAACTCTAAACTTTCTACCAGTTAGCATACAAATTATGAACACTAGTAGTAGTACAGATGGTCTATAACAATTTGTCAAAGCATAAATGTTCTTCAATGTCGTGATACTTTCTTTAAAAAGAGACCTAGATGTGGTTTTGATAGAATTTTAACCCTAATACTTCCTCCGTACTCAAAAAATGATGTTTTGACTTTTTAGTTAATGCACTTTGATTAAAACTTAAACATAAAATAAAATCTATAAATATAAATGCGTTAACTTTATTGAGATTGAAAAAAAAAACAGAGGTATTCCAAAAAACCATTTTTCTGAGAAATCTTACTATAACCTGAAACTGACTGTTACTTTGATGAATTTGAAAAAAATAAGAAAATAAGATTTTCTTTAAAAAATAATCGATTTTTTCTTAAAACTATATATATATACATAGAATAAAGATATAATTATCTTATTCTTTTAATGAAACATTTTGGTCTTTTTTACAATTAAAATTTTTTCTAATATTATTATAAAGTAGTTCTCTAAATTTTATTAATTTTTAAACAAATTTTCTTAAAATTTTAATATATCTATAGAATAAAAATATAATTATATTATTTTTTAATGAAACATATTTTGGTCATTTTGACCATTAAAAACTTTTTTGGTATTATTAGTAGTTCTCTAAATTTTATCAATTTTTTATAATTATTTAATTATAGATTTAATATAACTTTAACAAATATTAATTTTATATCAACTAATCAAAATAATTCTTTATTAGAGAATAATATTTTATTCACAAATATATTATTATTGTATATTTTTGCATATGTATAGATTTTTCTATGAATCTAAATATTTAATATTAAAATAATAATAATAAAAATATTTTTGACAGTAATATATGTTGTATATTTAAATCTTACATATGATGACATTGGGAAATTCATCCATAAAAATGAAAAGCAACGGAGGTTAATATGGATGAGATGCATAACTGGATATGCTAATACGAAACTATAAAAAGTTAATGAGACTGAAAAAACAAAACATAATAGAGGTCAGTTTCGTATTGACTAGATAAAACAAAGTCTTCTCTATTATTACAAATAATTCAAATACTTTCCTACAATTTTTATTCATATATATGATTTTAAGAGATTAAAATTTCTATTCTAAACCCATAAATTTGTTGAGCTGGCCTGCCTCTGATGACAATGGCCGGAAAGTATGACGAGATTTTAGCCTATTATATCCAAGACGATCACCCTATTATATCCATCCAAAATTTTAGCCTGGAGATTTTTCTATGCCCAAATATGAGCAAGTGTTCATATGAAAGAATGTTAAGTTATTTTATGTGTGTTGAGCACGAAGCAATACACACATGACACAACTTCATGTGGTCCTACTTCATGTGAAAATAACAAGTGATGGTCTCATAGGTAGAACCCCCTGAATATTTGGGCTGGCCCAATTAAACCCAACTGTTTACTAAATGCTGTGTGAATCTTTCTTTAAAAAAAAAAAGAAAGAAATATATTATATAGATTAAAAATGTCAAAAAATCGAACGAATATCTTTGGAACCAATAGCGGGGTGAAAAGCAAACCCTAGAAACAAACAAACACTTAATAAGAAGCTCATAGAGCAGTGACGATAGCTGAAACTATGAGCCTATCATCCACACTCGATCCTGAATCTCCTTATTACGTGGATCCAGATTATAAACCCGATGAAAATCTTCCTATGGTTATACTCAACCAAGCAGAAGACAACTACTTCATCTGGAAAACCCATTTTCTTGAGTTTCTAGAAAGCAAGAACAAAACCGGGTTCTGTCACGGTACTGTCGTGATTCCTGACCCTTCCTCGCCATTATATCAACCATGGAAAGTGTGTGACGCGAGGGTTAAGAGTTGGATGATGAACTCCGTGAGCGAAAACTTTCGAAACTATGTGCGTTTCGCTGAAACTGCCTATAAAGCATGGGAAGATCTCCGTATGATATTCGTTCCTAACGTTGATTTGAGAATCTACCAGCTTCGTCAGAGAATAGCGATGCTGAGGCAAGATGGTGACTCGTTGCCGGCATATTTTGGGAAAGTGAGGAGAGTTTGGGCGGAGTTGTCGGAGTATGATCCTTTGCTGGAGTGTGAGTGTGGTGGTTGCACGTGCGAGATGACCCAACGGGCCACAGAGGCGAGAGAGAAGGAGCAGCTTACCGCGTTTGTGATGGGTTTGGACAAGGATCTAAGCTATGTGACAACGCATATCATGCTCATGAATCCAAGTCCTTCTCTTGACCAAGCCTACGCTCTTGTTGCCCGAGCTGAATCCGACATGAAGACCAGACACTGAAGAATCTTGGAAGTAGGTAGATGATCATCACATTCTATCTATTATTTTATTTTTTATGCTACGTACTCTTCTTTAAATTGTGTTTCTTCTTTACTTGGTTTTGTAACCATAGTGGTATCTCACTGTCATATGGCTACCGGTTAGCATACAAGCTCAGTGGAATTGTTAACGTTATTACATGTTCTTGAATTTTCATGTTCGCTACTCTAGTTTTTATAATGTTTAAGAGAACAAAATAGGAGAGAACCAATATAGAAGAAACACAATTTAAAGAAGAGTACTTACAATAAAAAACAACATTCAGATTTTAGTCATTTGGCAAATTCTCCCATAAAGAAACGACTTCATTTTTATATATAAAAGAACAATGAGACTTAGTAGATGTGATTTTGGAAAGAGTTTTGACTAATGAAATTTCAGCGGCCAGCTTCAATGTGCAACCTCGCTACATTCTTGATGCTATCATAGCCAGTGGTACCCTTATCCCCTTGTGCTGATGTTACTTGAACACCGACCAAGTGGTCAGTCTCCTCAGAGTACTAATCCGACCACTGATGTTTGGGTTTTGTGACTCTCAAGCCCTCAAGCTCTGCAGCTACTTCCTTCATCTTTGGTCTTTCTTCTCCAATCAATATTGTACACTCAACAGCAATTTTTGCAACTTCCTTGATCTCTCTCTGCTTATCCTCGGTCAACACTTTCCCATCAATAACCTCGTACACCCTGTTCTCTTTGATGGCAGAAGCAAAGTAACTCACCAGATGTTTTGACTGCTGTGGCCTTTCAAAGCACAATGCCTTTTGACCTGAGAAGAGTTCCATGAGGACTACCCCGAAGCTATATATATACATCACTCTTTTCATTCAACAACCCTGTGTTATAGTATTCTGGTTCTAAGTAGCCAAGAGTTCCTTGCACCATGGTTGTGAGCTGCTCTTTATCCATAGGTATTAGTCTTGAAGCACCAAAGTCAGCTAGCTTTGCAGTTAAGTTTTTATCCAGGAGTATATTAGCAGTCTTGATATCTCGGTGGATGATTGGAATAGAAGCAGAAGAGTGAAGATAAGCAAGAGTTCCAGCTATCTCTACGGCTATCCTCAGGCGGGTTTCCCATGTAAGAAAAGGATCAAACAAGGAACCGTGCAAGTGATCGTAAAGTGTGCCACTGTTGATGAACTCATATACCAGCAAGGGAACTTCAGTCTCTAGACAGCAGCCTAAGAGTTTAACCACGTTCCTATGGTTGATTTGTGAAAGCATTAGCACTTCGTTGATGAACTGCTCGACTTGGCTTCTGTCTCCAAGACGAGCTTTCTTTATAGCGACTATGGAGTTGTCAGGCAACACCCCTTTGTAGACAGTTCCTTGGCCTCCCTGGCCCAGGATTCTGCTTTCTTCATAGCCATTAGTCGCCTCCTTCATGCGTTCTTCAGTAAAGATTTTTATATTAGAATTTGATGTGGCTGCTCCTGAAAGTCTCTGTATTAACAAGCCGCCACCATTTTGTTGGAAGAATTTTTGTCGGAGCTCAGTTGTCTTCCGGTGCTTCCTTCTCTGTTTCACACAGCTAACAACAAGCAGGATGGACAAGAAGCCGATGGTTGTTCCTGATCACACCACAAACATAGATGACTAGAGTAAGTTGTCTTGAGTTGTCTTGTAACCAAAATGGTAATGAAATGACATGACATGAGATCACAACAATGAGCGGAACAACTCTAAAGTTTCTAGCGGTTAGCATACAAATTCAGGGGACTTATGAACATTAGTACTGATGTTTCTAGCGGTTCGCATACTAATTGAAACGTAAAACAAATATAGATAGCTTGTTCAAATCGTTTAGGGTTTGTACCTAGTGTCCATTTAGTAAGTTTGTTGTATATTTTACTTTGGTGTCTCTTGTTTATACTCATTTTGTAAAACTAACTGGCCAGATATAAAGAGTTTACTTAGATAAACAAATCTAAAGACTTGGTTCTACATTTGCAAAGATTGTGGAGTCAGTTTGCATGTTTGCTTGGGGATGATATCAAGTACGCCAAACTAGGAGGAGATGCTGGAACAAGAGAAGAGATGTGACTGGAACAAAACAATCCAGGTTTTTCAAACAGAAAAATGAAACATTTGTTACATTCCGAAAATTGGATTAACATGTCAGAGATAATACATCAGAAGTGACCAAGAGGTGCTTATACTAAACAATCCTTTCTCACTACCTTCTCAACTTTCTTCACTGCATGCAACCACAATGATCTCTCACATCAAAGTCTGGAGATCATTTCAATCAAAGCAAAGCTTACAATAACACAAAACTAGTCTTCATTTTAGCGAAGCTCTATATACCAATCAAGAAAAAAAAAACAAAGCTAGTTCCGTTATAATCCAACACCCAATTCCCTTTGTTTCAACTCCAATCCCATCCTATCATTCTCAAGTTTCATTCTTTCATTCTCCATCCTCATTCTCTCAAGCTCTTGATCTCTTTTCTTACTAAACCTCTCCCACCTGAATCTCTGTTTCTCTAATTCCAGCAATTCAACTTGGATCTGAAGCTTCTGCTCTTCTAACTGGAGAGTCCTAGACTCAATCCACTGCTTCTGAACCGAAGCTGCTCTTCCACTCTCTGCCCCACCTTGAGGAAATGGCATTTGAGCCAATGTGACCTTATTGCCTTCCAGAGAATTCACATGGCCCTGATGGTCAACATCTTCATGGCTATGGCTCTGTCTTGCCTTCTTCAAAGGACCACCACCTCCATAATGAACTACCCTACAATCCCCATGGTCAACATCATCATGCTCATCACCTTCCCCATCATGATCCTCATCATCAAGATCCTCAACTTGATGTTGATCATCTCTGTTTCTAAGCGCCAGCTGAAGAGAACGCTGCAAAGCAAAGTCATGAGGCAAATGCAACCTGTTCCCATTGTGGTAAGAACACATCTCTTCATAGAACAACTGCTTAGAACTCATGATTTTTCTAACATCATCCTTCTCTTTATCATTCAAGTAGCCAATAGAATCCAAAAGCTTAGGATTCTCAACAACTTGACAAGAAGTTCCCCTACCAAGCATATCGTTAAGCTTCTTATACCGTTTATTCAAATCATTAAACTTATCCTCACACTGCTGAGGCGAAACATGATAACCTCTCTCAGACATAACTTTAGAAACAGACTTCCACTTGCCCTTTTTCTGTAAAGCCGCAAACTTTCTTCTACTACCACCATCCATACTCGAATCATCACCTATATAAGACACAGCGGTTATCAACAACTTCACCATCTTATCAGTCCACTTCACTCGTTGCCATGGAGACCCTTTAGTTGACTTGTTGTGACCATCACCACCACCTTCCTCGTTTAAACTTGGTTCATCATCATCATCACTCACTGAATTCTTCTCTCTTTCGCCTTTATATTGCTCAGACAAGGACACGTTGTTGTGGTGATGATCACAGGTTTGTCCTGTAACCATAGTAAAAGGAAGACCTTGGAGATGCTGGTTCATGGAATCTGGATGATGAACTCTCATGGAGCCTTGAAGATCGAATCCTCCGTAGGAAGAAGCTCCACCACGAACCACACCTCCTTGAGGAAGCTTCCCATCCATTACTCCCACACCCACCACCAAAAATCGCGTCCTACGCGAGAAAAACTCATCAAAGAAGATCAGTGAATGGAAAAGTATAAACCTTTATCACCTGAATGCGAAATCTCAAGTGATTGTACAAAAAAGGTCGAGACTTTGGTGGTGGAATCAAGCAGAGAGCAGATCAGGATGAAGAATACTAAGCGGGCGAATGTGAGAGATGAGTAAAGGAGAAAGGAAGTAAAACTCACAGAACAAAAGTTTCGAACTTGCTTCGTCTTCTCCGGTCAGCTTCTCTCTCTCTGTGGATGCCAAAAAGCTCTTCTTTTGTGTGAAACTTTATTTTCTTTTCAAGTCCAAACTTCTCGCAAATTTATTTTTAACTCCTTATTATTATTTTATTATAATTATAAATGTTACTTTATTAAAATGACAAATTGATACCTGGTGACTGGACTTGGTATTTGTATGGTTGAGAGTTCCACTATCATGGTTAATCATTGGTGAAATTGATTTTTTTTTCTTTTTTCAATATTCTCAATTATTTGAATGAACACACAATTTGTCTTTGGTACAACTGATCCTAATTGATTGTTGGACAGAAATATTATTCCAGGATACCAGTTGCACACAAACAATTATTTATATTTTTCTAAAAGCTAATCGATTATTAAACTAGTTAATCGGTGGAATCTGACGTTGATTGGACAAAGGTGTGATATTTCTGACGCAGCCAGAAGGTTCTCTAATTTGATACGAGGACGAGGACAACGGAGGAATTATAAAAGTGAGATCATTTTTAAGCAAAAAACATAAATTAATATATTAACTATACAGAAAAAAGAAGAATAGAAAATAGTTAATAAAAATATATGAAAATTTATAAAATCTGTAAAATTTTATAAAATCTACAAATCTAAAAGTCAGAATATACATATCTAAATAATCAACCTAAGTTTAGAAATACCGACCTACTTCCACACATAATTATCATATAATAACAGTTTTTTACCTTCAGCATAATTACACACAATTTTCTTTTTATGTGTATGTATAAATATTCTAGATTGAATTTCCGATAAATTTAATAACTTCATACTTAAATACTAAAATAAAGATATATATACGTATATGTGTTTTGAGAATCCATTAAAAATGTTTTAACAAACTAAGATGAGCAAAAACGTCGTCGTTTAACTATTTGACCTAATCGCCACACGCTTTCTCACCTTGTTAAGTTATAAATACACGACAAACCAATACGCGTTCGAAACCCTAAAATATAAAAACTTGTTTGCAACAAACGAACGATCGTCTTACTCTTCTCCCACAAACACCAAGTCCTAATATTACTCGGAGACTTATTTGCTGTTTTCTTGAAGCTTCCATTGTTTGTTTTTGCATAATATGAAGAGAAACCGATCAGAGAAAAAGGTAATCTTCTTCTTTTACCACATCTCTCTCGCTCTGATTGATTGTGACTCGAGACGCTGTTGTAATCTGATACTTTGTTAATAACAGACTATATTCATATTTGAGTATCAATGGATCGGGAGAACACGAGCGCGTGTGGTGGAAACGAAGAACACCCATTTGCCTTGTCATCCAAGGGAGGTGAAAACCCTAAGAATAAATCATATGTGGTAGATGAGGAGGAGAAGGTTGTGATCACTGGAAAGAAAGGTTGTAAAACGCATAAGGAGGAGAAGGATGATCACGAGATTGCTTCTTGTGGGGAAAATAAGTTGAAAGGCTTTGCAAGCTTTGATCTGCTTGGTGTTGAATATTACAAGGAAGACGCTGAGGATGATATTAGTGTTGAAGTGGGTGACGATATTATGTTTGGAAGACAATTTACCGAAAAAACTAATACTAAGAGTGAGGATGTTGGAGAAACCTTGAGGATTAAGAAAAATAAGAAGAATAAGAGTGGAAAGACTCCAAATGAAGAAGAGGATTTGGACAAGATACTTGAGATAGTTGCACCTGCAGATGGCTCAAAGGATGGAGAAGAAGAGACTGTCTTGTCAGCTTCATCGAAGAAAAGGAAAAATAAGAAGGATAAGGACAAGAAAGTGTCTGCTTCTTCTGTGGAGGCTAAGGAAGAAAAACAAGAGAAGAAAGATGCAAAGGGTGAAGTAGCGAAGAAGAAAGTTCCTAAACACATTCTTGAGATGCAGGAGATGGTTGCGCGGAGGAAAGAAGCTGAAGAGATGAAGAAGAAGGAAGAGGAAGAGAAGTTGAGGAAAGAGGAAGAGGAGCGACGCATGCAGGAAGAGCGAGAAAGAGAAGCTGAAGAGATTAAACAGAAGAGAAAGATAAGGGAAAAGGAGAAGAAGCAGAAGAAGAAGGAAGAGGGAGGGATTCTAACTGAAAAGCAAAAGAGGGACAAGGCTTTCAAGAACAAGGTTTTGTCTGATGCTGGAATGCTTCTTGTTGCAGCAGATAAACAGTGTGAATCCTCAAAGCGTCCTGTTTATGCCAACAAAAGAAAACAAGCTCGGCCAAAAGCCAACGACTCTGCTTCTGTCCAGGTGAAAGATGATGTAACAGCTACTTTGCATGAAATAGATTCAGCTGACAAGGAAAAGAAACAAGATGCTGCTGATGTACCACATGGGAATGGTGATGAGGAAGATGATTGGGAAGCAAAAAGTGATGATTCTGTTAATATAACGGGTGATTATGATGATGGGGAAGATGTACCTTGGCTTGTGGTTAAGAAAGAGATAAAAGACACTGCTTCAAAGTCCCATTGTTCAGGTCAGGATAGTCAAACACTAGTTTTTTTGGTCCCTTGTCTGTTTTTAATCTAATATTCATTAGGTTTCCATACAGGTTCTCTCACTGATAGACTAGCATTGAAGGCTGGTGTTTTAGACAAGCCAAAAAAACTAGGCCTAAGGTGGATGATGCTACTAAAAGGGGTAATGACTCAGTAGTTAATGAAGTTGCTAAAGAAAGTCTTCGCTCTCCCATTTGTTGCATCATGGGCCATGTTGATACTGGTAAAACCAAGCTCTTGGATTGCATCAGAGGAACAAATGTTCAGGAAGGCGAAGCAGGAGGTATCACTCAGCAGATTGGTGCAACATATTTCCCTGCAGCAAACATCCGTGAGAGGACCAAGGAGTTAAAACCTGATGCAATACTCAAGGTGCCAGGTCTATTGGTTATTGATACACCTGGGCACGAGTCATTCTCAAATCTACGGTCAAGAGGTTCAAATCTGTGTGACCTTGCTATTCTAGTGGTTGACATAATGCATGGTCTAGAACCACAAACCATAGAATCTCTTAATCTTTTGAGAAAGAGGAACACAGTGTTCATTGTTGCCTTGAATAAGGTGAGAGTTGTTGTCATTATGCTCTGGGATTTGGTTTGGTTTTCCTCTGTTGTTACTTGATGTGTGGCAATCTAAAACCTCTAACTTGCAGGTTGATAGGCTATATGGGTGGAAAACAAGCAAGAATGCTCCTATAAAGAAGGCTCTGGCGCTGCAATCCAAAGATGTGGTTATTGAATTTAACATGAGGCTCACTCATGTAAGCTACACGCCTAGAGGTTTGATAAATTAAAGATGTGTACATATATGTTATAAACTGTACTGTTTCATTGGTGTTTCAGGTTATAACCCAGTTCAAAGAACAAGGACTCAACACTGAGATCTATTACAAGAACAAAGAAATGGGAGACACTTTCAGTATTGTACCTACTAGTGCTATTAGGTATGAGTTCAACATTGAGGTAATGAGGTTAACCGTGCAAACTAATGGACTGATTTTGAATATTTGATATTGCAGTGGAGAAGGGATTCCAGATCTGTTGCTATTGTTGGTGATATGGGCTCAGAAAACAATGGTTGAGAAACTTACATTTGTTGACAAAGTGCAGGTTTGTCTCTTTCCTCTTTAGGGAACGTATCATTATCTGCAAATATTACAGCATTCTTATCTTTTGTTGAAATGGTTGAACAGTGTACCGTCCTTGAGGTCAAAGTTATTGCAGGCCATGGTACGACAATCGATGTTGTTCTGGTCAATGGTGTACTCCATGAAGGTGATCAAATCGTTGTTTGTGGGTCACAGGTAAGTTAAAACTTCACCAAAACAGGTCATGTGTCAATTATATCAGAAATGTGGAACGTGATGATATTGTTTTGTTACTTTTTTCAGGGACCAATTATAACAACTGTTAGATCATTATTGACTCCTCATCCTATGAAAGAGCTTCGAGTGAAGGTACTTATAGCTAGCACATTTCTTGACTCTTTTTACTGTTATTCCTAGTGAAACATGGTTTGTGATAATGAGCTTCCTTTTCAGGGTACATATCTGCATCATAGAGAAGTAAAGGCTGCGCAATGTATCAAGATTACTGCACAGGTAATTATCTCTTACATAACACCTTAGTCTTCATTATTCGCATGTACTGTTCATTATGCTTTGAACCAATGCTTCCCATATCTTGTTGTTTATAAAGGGACTTGAACACGCCGTTGCTGGTACTTCCTTACATGTGATTGGACCTGATGTGGACGTGGAAGAGGCCAAGAAAACAGCCATGGAGGATATGAAGTCAATCATGAGTTTGGTTGACAAAAGTGGTGAAGGAGTTTATGTTCAAGCTTCAACACTAGGCTCTCTGGAAGCGTTACTAGAGTTCTTGAAGTCTCCAGATGTGAAAATACCTGTCAGTGGTATTGGCCTAGGACCTGTGCATAAGAAGGATATCATGAAGGCCGGAGTAATGCTAGAGAAGAAGAAAGAGTATGCTACGATTTTGGCTTTTGACGTGAAGATAACTGCAGATGCTCGTGAACTAGCTGACAACATGGGAGTAAAGATCTTCTGCGCTGATATAATCTATCATCTGTTTGATCAGTTTAGGGGTCACCTCAAGGATGTGAAAGATGAAGAGAGGAAAGAAACAGCATGTGAAGTTGTGTTTCCATGTGTCCTTAAGATTTTACCAAACCATGTCTTCAAAAGTGGAAACCCAATCATTGTGGGAGTGGAGGTCATCGATGGTATACTCAAGGTATATGTTATTTTCTCATCAGGGTCTCTATATACACATACATTTGCTTTAGTTGTAAGTTCTAACTATGGTCTTTCATGGTTTAGGTTGGAACTCCCATGTGCATTCTCAAAGAGATTGAGAAGTCGAGAGTGTTTGTGGATCTTGGTCGCGTTGCATCTATTCATAAAGACAAGAAGCCACTTGATGATGCCAAGAAAGGCCAGCAGGTGGCTGTTAAGGTATGAGAACATCCCTTTCTTCTCTTCATCACTTACCCTTTTTATCTCCACCATCTTTTTGCATTTGAAAATTGTATAAATATTGTGTGTTTTCCTTATCAAGATCATTGCCTCTAACCCTGGAGAAGAGAAAATGTTTGGGAATGACTTTGGTATAGACGACGAGCTTGTCAGTCATATTTCTAGGCGATCCATTGACATACTCAAAACACTCTACAGGGTAAGTTTTAACAAGTCTCTTGTTCTCCAGGTTTTTGTCTAAAATGTTTTTTTTTAATATTAATTGTATTTTATTTGAGCTGAAACCTCCTTATTGCAGGATGAGTTATCTGATAACGAGTGGAAGCTTGTTTTGAAACTTAAAATGTTGTTCAAGATACAATAGCTTCTTCTTACCCTCAGATTCATTTTGAAGCTAAACCGAAGATTTGAGGGAGATTTGAGAGGGACATGTTCGGTTTCCTTTGTTCTTGTAATCTTTGCTGGTTTATTGTTTTTTCGCTTTTGATATTACAGACATTTTCTAAATGTTCCTTAACATTTTATGCGATCCATTAACTCTAGTCATGTTTTTCAGTATAGTTATCTTTGGATTGAACTTCCATTGTCAGTTACAACTTTTACAAGATTATATGCTGGCTTATATTGTGGCTGAATGTTTTCACGTCATGTTTTGATGAATGTTGTGACATCTTTAATTTGCTACTTTTAAGCACAAAATGAAAACTAAACTAAAAGGATTTATTTACCTACTTTTTGATATCATAAAAAAAAGGTGAGAACAGAACATAACTTGAGTTCTATGTATTGCTTTTCTTATGATAATCTAAATTCTGTTTGTTTCTAAATGTCACATGTTCCATTTTCCTTTTTACGAGGATATGTGGGTTGGTTTACACGCAATTTAGCAGGTTTACGTTTACAAATCGGAATAATCCATATGAGATTTTAGAACACGACAATGGTTCGCATAAAACTGTTATGCTATCGATCTTTTGTGTTGATATCTTTTTCTTTTTGTAATAGAATTCATTTTTTTTTCTAGTCTAAAGGAGTAGAAAATCGAAAGTAAAATCATCCACAAACCACATTATTTTCTTACGCAAGAACCAAATGGATCAAATATAGTTAGACTCAAGTTTATACTATACTTTTAATTTCTAACGGGTTTTAACTAATTACCAACAAATTTAGCAGTATAATTAGGCAATTTTGGCGAGATTTTTGCTACAAATTTGCTTACATAAATCAAAAGTCCAAGTCACAACCCCATATATTTTAATGTATTTTCTCATATGAAATATTCTAAAGTTCATATGAAAAAAAACGTAACCGCTTAAATTGTGTTGCATGAAACATGAAGAAGGTTGCGGTCGCGTATGTAAAACACACACACAAACTACAACAAACCATGTGATCCAACCAGTCTGGTCAAACCAAACGTAACCGCCATAGCTAACCATCCTCCAATCAGAACCCTAGCTGACGACTTAAACACCGGTGCTTTCCCCAAAACCGCTCCTAACCACCCAAACATAACCAAAGCCAACGTCACCGCCGCCACAATCACTCCGATCCTCACTTCATACGTTTTCACAAACGCAGCCGCTAATAAAGGCACAACCGCTCCCAGAGAAAACGCTAACCAAGACGCAGCAGCTGCTTGCATCGGGCTGGGAAGCTTTTCTTTCTCTATCTCTCCTCCGCTCTCTCTCTTCATTTGAGCCACCTCTATGTCGTACTGAGAGTAAACCGAGACAAACTCTCCTATCGCCATGCTACAAGCTCCGGCTACTAAACCGGCGAAACCGGTTAAAATCATGGTTTTGACGTCTGGCTTAACCGCACCGACACCCATCATAAGCGAAGCCGTCGAGACAAGGCCGTCGTTGGCACCTAGCACGGCAGCTCGTAGCCACTGAGCTCGTTTTGAGTAATCAAAAGACGTTTCTTGATCTTTCTCCATGTCTACGTTCAAGCTGTTGTTCACGTTATGGGACTCCATTGTTAAATTTTTTGATTTGTTTTTTTTTATGTTGAAATGAGAAGATAGAGTATATTTGGTGAAGTGTGGAAGACACACGCTTAGGTTGAGTTCTATTTATGGAGAGATTTTGTGTGAAACAAATTATCTTTTTGTAAAATATAATTATGTGGTAGAGTGGACGATTAGTATGTCCATCATCACCACAAATGGAAATAATTTTACTATATTGGACTCGACAATAATTTTTTCAAGAATATTAATTATCTTAAATACATTTAGAGACAATATAACATTGGTATTAACAAATGTTCGAGAAATTGTTTAACAATATAACATTGGTATTAATACTAGGAACTTTGTAAAGAACTAATGGCTAGACAGATTATTCGGTGTAGACGAGATTTAAGTCATTAACTATTTATTAATTAATTTAATATATATTAGTTTTGGTTTTAATTATAAAATATTTTGATAAATTATCAAATTAGATATAAAAATAAAGTAAATTAAAAATGTGTAGATTTATATACTAACATTATAGTTTAATTTAACTGATTTAGATTAATTTAAATTAATTTAATTGAATTAAAGAGTTTAAACTAATTTATAATGATTTAAATGTATTGAGTAATATAAATTAAATTTATGAAAATCGTTTTGGCTAGCACCGATTTACTATGGTACAAGTACTCTTTAGAGTAATTTTTAGAATCATGGGAATTAGTGTGATAGTGGCATACTTATACCAATCTTTATATTTTTACTATTTATATGCTTATTCTCACATGTCTTGTATGCCTGGAAATCGATTGTTGGAGCTACCGTAAAATGATGAGTTATAGATGTACAAGTAAACCTTAGCATTATATATTTATTTATTTTTGTTTTTCCAAGAAACTTGAAAATTTAAGATCTAAACATTTTACACTATGCATCGGTAAAGTAAAAGTATACCGACGATTAAGTTTTTCTTGTATTAATTAGGGATATCCCGATGGAAAGGTCAAACATAATTCTCGAAGAACGGCGCAACCCAAAAATTCAATTTTTTTATCGAATCAAAGACTTATATCTATATGAATGGGTAAAACAAATATAACTTAGTTTTGTTCAATAGTTAAATTGAATTTGAAATATGTTAGCATTCTAAACCCGTTTTTTTACCATTCAACTAGAAAGTTTTGAATCCGACTAATTAATTTTTTGAAAATTTTAAACTTATAAAGATATTATTCTTTTTAAGAGATGGTTTTGACTAATTCTTCATTTTTGTTTGGTTTTCTTTTAACAACTATATCATCATATTGACTCAAAACACAACATTTAAATTTGGATATGCTTACTTTAATTTATTCTGAAAATCAATCGAGACAGAAATGTTCAAGTTTGTAATGTAATAGGAAAAATGTTTGTACTAGCTTGTTGCTTATTAAATATAGAATTTCAAAAAATCAAACAATAATTTGATTGATAGTTAATCAATTCATGCAATTAATTAATACGAATAAAAAAGTTTCTAAAAGTTTAAGATTTTCTCATCTTTTAGTAAATAAAAACTAATGATAAAATAATTTTTTCATTGTCTTTTATTACTATATTATCCAATGTAAGATTTTTTTAAAAAATAGATAGTGGTTGGCTGGTTCATTTTCGTTCTTTTCAGCATATTTTCTTACTTCACGAAAGCACTTTTCTATAAAACGAAAATAAAACAACTCTATCATTCCTTTTTCTGTCTCTTTTTGCAGTTGTTGGTTGAGCATGCTTTGTTCTCCACAAGAAATAAACTCAAAATTAAAAGGGACTCTTTTAATGGACGTTTATAACTTCGGAGTTCTCAAAATACATATATGTGTATATATATATTTATATTAATATTTAATTGTAGGGTTTTTAATTTTACGGAAACACAATCTAAAAATTCTTCGTAGAGAAACTTTCAATTGAATTTTCCTTAAAGTTAAGAAATCCACAATCAAATATGATTAATTATATATACATATATTTGATAAGCCACTGTTTGATAAGTGCAAGAATAATGTATGTCTTATGATTCATTAGGATGGTATATAAAATAGGTCAAAGGGATTAATATATACCGCACCACTAGTTATCTATAGACGGACACATAATGGATAATTAAAATATTAAACAGTATAATCCAACTAGCTTATATATAAAGGGGATCAAATTTGTATCAGATGCTTTTCACACTACAGATTCTTCGACCCATCTCGACTAAGGCCGTAGGGCCGTTATAAACAACAAACTGATAGTAGATAATATGAGCATACAAAAGTTGAGTTGATGTATAATAAATAAATAAAAATAGGTGGATTGCTGAATTGGATAGCAGTAAGTAATAAGTTTTATAAGGAGATAAAATAACGCAAAGAGTTGGATATAATGTAAAGAAAGAGGGACGAGTGTGGTTGACACACGAACAGCACCACACTTCACCATCATCGTCACTTTTTAAACAAAGACAAGCATATCTACTTATTATGTTTCTTCATATGTATCCATGCATACGTAGTCGCCTACGTACATATATGCCAGCACGTTCTAACTTTCGCGAATATTAAATTTGTGCACCACTTAAAACATATATGTGGTTGTGCCAATTTGCTTTGGATGTTTGCTTGTACAAATGAGCATTGCATATTCTTGAATCGGTTGGGCTCGGGAAGAGCACCCCAAATTATCGATTTTTTTTTTGAAAAGAGAGAATTCGGATTATTATATTCACATATCTATATGGCAGTAATTCGTTATATATTTTAAATCTAAAATAAATCTACCACAATCATTTTGTATAAAGTTCATATTGACAGAAACCATTATACACTTAACTGGGCCAAACACAAATGAGCTTGCAATATGGGCTGAACTTATGTGGGGATAGATGAGAAAACGTACACTAACAAAGTATTTGATTATATAGCCATTCTTCAAGTGTTGAACCACTTGGAATGAGATAATAATTGTCACCTAATTTCATCTTTTATATTCCCCAAACTAATAATGATAACTATTATTAAGTGTTGAGCCACTTGGAATGAGATAATAATCGTCACCTTACTTCATCTTTTATATTCCCCAAACCAATAATGATAACTATTATTAAAAAGTTTAAAATACTTATAAACTTGGAGTGTTTAAGTTGACAAGTCTTGGTGAACAAAAAAAAAAGTTGACAAGTCTTGAATATAAGCTGTGAAACTTCATAGATTCAAGTACTCTTATTTGGTAAAATATCGGCTTGCCATGCGCCATGACTGTCTTGAGTGTTGACCGACACATTTGCGCAGTCAAAACGGAAACACACAGGAAGAAACATCCCCCAACGATATTTTAATACTATGAAAATAATTAACAAAACATTTACACAATTAAAGACATCCCCAATTCTCTATATCAGCACCAAATATCTTTTTACCAGAAAGTCTACTACGAGAGGCGCGAAAATGAGAAGCTCTTTCTTTTGAATCTTCCAATGAACGAATGAATTTATATATCTGAAAGTCTGAAAGGTTGATTTTGTAAAAAAAAAATGGTAGCTGATCAAAAAATTTGTACATATATTAGGGTTTAGGGCTTCTACCAAAAGACTTGTTTAGAAGAAAAAAAAATATTTGTGAACTTGAAGAAAATTTGACCAAGTAAGAATATTAGAGAAAGTATATTAATTTAGTATGTAAGAAGAACTGATCTTTCAATTATCCCATTCCATAGCCGTCTTGACCAAGTCGTTGCTATATGCATCGTTGCAATATTATAATGTATTGATAAGATTTCCTTGTCGATCAAACTGAATAAATACAAAACAAAAACAAATGATTTGTTTTTTTAGTAAATGGTTTGTGGACTCTGGCCATAACAATATAGTTTTTATAGATTGTCCCGTACGTCTATAGTGGTGAAGTTAGAATGAATCAATGCATTGAACTTTGACTAAATCCACTGTCTTAAACAGCAGCCATAAGTGGTTCTTACTTTTCTGCGGTACATTAACATTCAGACTATTCAGCGCCCAAGATGGACCGGCACGCCAACAATATATTTATATGAAACTAAATAAACGATAAAAATATCCAAACTTTTACCTATATAAGGAGAAACGAAGGTGCATCACAAACATACTAAACTATCATCCCAACACACAAAACACACACACACAGAGTCTCTCGCTTCTGATCAGTGTGGTGTGTGGTACCTTGAAAGATAAAGAGAAAAAAATGGGGTTCCCTTTTGAAGAAACCTTGAGCTCTAACCTTAAAACCCAAACTGTTATTGATGATGATAATGAGTTGGGTTTGATGGCTGTGAGACTAGCCAATGCCTCAGCCTTTCCCATGGTTCTCAAGGCCTCCCTCGAGCTCGGTGTCTTTGACACTCTTTACGCCGAAGCTGCTCGCACTGACTCCTTCCTCTCACCGTCTGAGATAGCTAGCAGGCTACCAACTACGCCACGTAACCCTGAGGCACCGGTTTTGTTGGACCGGATGCTTCGTCTACTCGCTAGCTACTCCATGGTCAAATGCGATAAGGTTGCTAAGGGCGAGAGAGTCTATAGAGCCGAGCCAATTTGTAGGTTTTTCTTGAAAGATAACATTCAAGATATTGGATCCCTTGCTTCTCAAGTCATCGTCAATTGTGACAGCGTTTTCCTCAATACCTGGTAATTTTAAAAGTTCATCCTAGTAAAAATTTTAACGCTATGAAATCTTACCTAAATTATCGTTACATGAACTGTAGGGCACAACTAAAAGATGTGGTGCTAGAAGGAGGAGATGCATTTGGACGTGCACATGGTGGCATGAAACTCTTCGACTATATGGGAACTGATGAGAGATTCAGCAAGCTCTTTAACCAGACCGGGTTCACCATCGCTGTCGTGAAGAAGGCTCTTGAAGTTTACCAAGGCTTCAAAGATGTGAATGTGTTGGTTGATGTTGGAGGTGGAGTTGGCAACACACTTGGTGTTGTTACTTCTAAGTATCCCAATATTAAGGGTATCAACTTTGATCTGACTTGTGCCTTGGCACAAGCACCTTCTTACCCTGGGGTGGAACATGTGGCCGGAGATATGTTTGTGGATGTTCCTAAGGGAGATGCCATGATCTTGAAAGTAAGATTATCAGTTCATCATTCATATTTCTTTGAAACTTTATGTATACTTGTATTGTTTTTTTTACTTACATATGGGAGTAACTTTGTTTTAACAGCGTATACTTCATGATTGGACCGACGAAGATTGCGTAAAGATTCTCAAGAACTGTTGGAAATCACTACCGGAGAACGGTAAAGTTGTTGTCATAGAACTAGTCACTCCTGATGATGCGGAGAATGGGGACATCAACGCGAACATTGCCTTTGATATGGATATGTTGATGTTCACACAATGTTCTGGTGGAAAAGAGAGGTCACGAGCCGAGTTTGAAGCTTTGGCTGTAGCGTCTGGCTTCACCCAGTGCAAATTCGTTTGCCAGGCGTATCACTGCTGGATTATTGAGTTTTGTAAATAAAATGTGTAAAATACAAAACTTAAACGTTGTTTATTGTTACTTTATGTTCGTTTTTTGTTTGTAATGATCGTACTTTGTATGTTTGTCCGAGCAACATGAAAGAAAAATAAGCTTTTTGTTTATTGTTTCATTTGTACTCTTCTAGAGCCAGCTTAGCTAATTATCAACATGAATTTTTTTTAAAGAGCTCAGAAGACTCACACAAGAGCTACTTCTTTAATTTATTGTTTCATCTTTCTTGTTTTGCACAAAATTGAGAGAATCCATTTTTGCTTTAATTTAGTTTTGCATTAAAAACATTTAAGGATTATATCTCTATATATGAATAGATATGAAACGAAACTACTATATACCTTGATCGTATATATGGTTTTGGAGGAAAATGAGAATAGAATTTATTTACAAAAAAGTTCCTTTTTCGTACAAGAAATAGGCAATCCTCCTATCCAACAACTGTTTTTCTTAATTTTTAAAATAAAAATTAATAAAAACATCTAAGAGAAAACAAATAATGAAACAATATTTCATTTTGAGATCTTCATTTTACATTTGACAGTTTATGGTTGATTTAATATTAAAAAATTAAAATAAATTATATGTAAGTATTACTCCCTCTATATTAAAAAAATAATGTTATAGGTTTTGATTTTGATTTTTAAATTTTAATTAATGCAATTTGATTTAGTTCAAAAAAATAAATTAAAATCTAAAATTGTGAGTGGTATAATATAAAATTAAAAACAAAACTAAAAGTTATTAGTTTAAAATGTGCATTTAATTTTTTTATTAATGTTTGTGTAAATCATAAAACATTAGTTTTTGTATACGGAGGTAGTAATCAATACCATCAAAATAAAAACATAAATTTAGACTCAACTTGTTTTTAGGTAAAAAAATTTAAAAATATTATATAATATAATTAAGGCCTCTTACAACATTATTTTAAGCTTAATGCAATTATATCAAAATAGAGTATATTTTTAAAAATGCTCAGAAATACAAATATCTAAAAATAGAGATGTTCTAATAACTCCTTGCATCACCTACCAACTAATAGGTATTAACCACGTGAAAAGAAAGTCAATATCGCTTGGATATTTCTTTTTGAAACTAATATCGTTTTGGCACTTACCAACTTGATTTGTATAAAATTTAATTTAGTTTCATTGGTTTAATAAACGAACTAGAGTTTGATGGGTGGATATTTTATATGTAATTGAAAAACTAAAAAATATTATAAATATATTAGGTTTTATATTATTTAAATTACTTTTTGTATATATTTTTTAAATAGGTAGTTGGAAATTTTTTATTATGTGATGAAATTAAATGAATTAATATGAGTTTATATGTATAACAAACAATATTTTGGTTTATTTATTAAATTTAATGTGTAGCCCAAAATTTAAGAAATTTTATCCTGAATACCACTATGCTGGTTCATATATGCTCATCGAGTCCAATATGATGACTACTCATGTTTGGCAAGACAAGCTTGCGACGTTGATTTTAGGTAAAAAATAAAATAAAAAATACTAAATAATATAGTTAATGTCTTTTATAATATTATTTTTAAGCCTAATGCATTTATATTGATAACAAAACTACCTTAATTTCTCGACTTATTTATGGTAATAATTTAAATGAGTCAATTATTAATGATTTCTTTAATATATTATTTTAGAGAAAGAAATATTAATGTCTCTAAATCTTAAATTATTTATTTTAATTAAGTTGTTAACATATCTTATTTTCTCCTAATGATTCAAATTCATATATTCACAATAGTAACAAATAATATGTTAAAATATTTCTTATACGATTCAACATCTTTAAAATTATTCTCAAACAATATAAATAACAAAAATAAACTAATATTTTCATATAAATATTTTTTGTCTTCTCTAATATCAGTTTCATTTTTTAAACAGAAAAAAATCATCAAAGTACAAAAATATAGAAATCTAATAGTTTAAAAAAAAATTATGTACAATTTAAAGTATATAAATTTTTAATTTTAGAAATATTTTCAATTTTATCTAGAATTTTAATGGGTCAACCAGGATTAGAACACATGTTAATGATAATTGTTTAGATTTTTACTGGATTTTATCAGAATTTTAATTAAGAAATTTTTCATTAAATTTGAGTTGAATATATACGGATCACCTGATTTATAATTTAGCCGTAGGTCCAAATCTAATATAAAAATATATATGTATATCAACGTTTAAAAAAATATTCAACTAATACTTTTACCTAGAAACTAAAAGTGCGGATCAAAATCTAGTGTATTTTTGAAAATGCTCAAAATTAAAAATATCTAAAAATAGAGATGTTCTAATAACTCCTTGCATCACCTACCAACTAATAGGTATTAACCACGTGAAAAGAAAGTCAATATCGCTTGGGTACTTCTTTTTGAAACTAATATCTTTTTGGCACTTACCAACTTGATTTGTATAAAATTTAATTTAGTTTCAGTGGTTTAATAAGCGAACTAGAGTTTGATGGGTGGATATTTTATATGTAATTGAAAAACTAAAAAATATTATAAATATATTAGGTTTTATATTATTTAAATTACTTTTTGTATATATTTTTTAAATAGGTAGTTGCAAATTTTGTATTATGTGATGGAATTAAATGAATTAATATGAGTTTATATGTATAACAAACAATATTTTGGTTTATTTATTAAATTTAATGTGTAGCCCAAAATTTAAGAAATTTTATCTTGAAAACCACTATGCTGGTTCCTATATGCTGATTGAGTCCAATATGATGGAGTTATGCATCTTGAACACTTGCCTACATTCACTTTTGTACAAATCATTGCCACATCCTTTAGTCACAGTCGTCCTAATTAAGTTGGAGAGAAGAGCACCTCTAAAATGGGATTCCTAACTTTCCAATTCTCAGAAAAAAAAATATATTATTTAATTATAGAGTTTTTAATTTTACGGAAAACGTAATCTAATTTTTTTTTCAGATATAATTTCAGTTGAGTTTTCAGTGAAACTAAAAACTTAATAATAAAATACTAATATAAATATATATACATATTTTGAGAATTCCAAAACTAAAAACTTTCATTAATAATGCTCTAATGCCTCTCTCATTAATATGTTTTATATAGCTAGTATATAATATTATTATGCTGGTCAAATTGAATAACAAAATACAAACGAGAACAAATATTTCTCTTAAATATTTTGTAATTCATATTACTTCGTGAACATATATAAAAGTACTTTCAATGGAAGGTTATAGTTTCAGGTTCTCAACATATATATATATATATATATTGTTTTGAAAACTTCAAAGCTACAACTCCTATTAGGAGTGCTATAAGATATTTATAGTCAGTTGATCTAAGTGTTGATTTTAGAGTGGCTTGACTTTTGCTAAATAATACTAAAAACTAGCAACAAGATCTAACTGTTTCAGCCGCCAGAACTGGCTATTACTTTTCTACATAGAGACTCAGACTATTCAAGCCAGCCAAATGGACCTGCAACCCGACAATAAAATAAATAAAAGGAGGCTAAGCCTAAGCTATAAGAAGGAAAAACCAAGATCCATCGAAAGTATCATTAACACTACATAGAAGACACACACACACACACACACACTCTTAGTTTCTTTGCTTCTGATCACCGAGATACCTTCAAGGAGACTAAAGAAGAAAATGGGAATCCTTATTGAAGAAACCTTAAGCTCTAACACCAAAAGCCAAATTGTTATTGATGATGATAATGAGTTGGGTTTGATGGCCGTGCGACTAGCCAATGCTTCTGCCTTTCCCATGGTTCTCAAAGCTGCGCTTGAGCTCGGTGTCTTTGACACTCTCTACGCCGCCTCTGTGTCCCTCTCACCTTCAGAGATAGCAAGTAGGCTACCAACTACGCCTCGTAACCCTGAGGCGCCGGCTTTGTTGGACAGGATGCTTCGTCTACTTGCTAGCTACTCCATGGTCAAGTGCAGTACAACCCAAGCTGGAAAAGGCCAGAGGGTTTACAAAGCCGAGCCAATATGCAGATTCTTCTTGAAAGATAACATTCAAGATATGGGATCCTTAGCTTCTCAAGTCATTGTCAATTTCGACAGTGTCTTTCTCAACACTTGGTAATTTTCTATTCAACGGTTGAAAATTATCAAAAAATAAATAAACAATTAATCTTACGTTGTTCATATTCTATATTCGCAGGGCACAACTAAAAGATGTGGTGCTAGAAGGAGGAGATGCATTTGGACGTGCACATGGTGGCATGAAACTCTTTGACTATATGGGAACTGATGAGAGGTTCAGCAAGCTCTTTAACCAGACAGGATTCACCATCGCGGTCGTGAAGAAGGCTCTTGAAGTTTACCAAGGCTTCAAAGATGTGAATGTGTTGGTTGATGTTGGAGGTGGAGTTGGCAACACCCTTGGTGTTGTTACTTCTAAGTATCCCAATATTAAGGGTATCAACTTTGATCTGACTTGTGCCTTGGCACAAGCACCTTCTTACCCTGGAGTGGAACATGTGGCCGGAGATATGTTTGTGGAAGTTCCTAAGGGAGATGCCATGATCTTGAAAGTAAGTTTAACAAACTCTCATAGTTATTTAAGTGTATATGTAGTTATGACTGTGTACTTAAATTTTTGAGATTTTATTTATTTTACAGCGTATACTTCATGATTGGACCGATGAAGACTGCGTAAAAATTCTTAAAAACTGTTGGAAATCACTTCCTGAGAATGGTAAAGTGGTGGTGATAGAGTTAGTCACTCCTGATAATGCTGAGAGTGGAGACATTAATTCGAACATTGCATTTGATATGGATATGTTGATGTTCACACAATGTTCCGGTGGAAAAGAGAGGTCTCGAGCTGAGTTTGAAGCTTTGGCCATGGAATCAGGTTTCACCCATTGCAAATTCGTTTGCCAAGCTTATCACTGTTGGGTTATTGAGTTCTGTAAAGAAACTGTTTAAAATCTATTAACTATGCTCCTTGTTTATTGTTAATTCAATCTATGTTGCAATTATTTTCATGATGTAATACAGCTTCAAGCAATAAAAAAAAAGTGTTTGATTTAGCATTGTCTCTACTCTCTAAGAACTAGTTTAAAGTAATTGCATTCAGATTTACCCACCTTTTACTCCATAACCATCAATCAAAAATAATTTTTGAGATTAAAATATTTTTTTATTATTAATACATTATTTTAAAAAAATCAAATATTACTAAACTGGTGATTTGAAAATTTTTAGCGGTGGATTTTAGTGAATTTGGTAATTTGAAGATGTTTTATGTCAAATTTCTTAGTTAAATATAAAAATTCAATTCATATGATTCTAATTTTTTAATAAAACTTCTCTAATAACGATTAGAAGCTTATCTTATAATATTCCTTTTTTCCATCATTATGTCCTTAATCTGTAAGAAAAATTTAATAAAATTAGTTTGAAAATAAAAGAGGAATCCAAGCAGACGATGACAGAAAAACACGTGGCGAATATTAGATGTTCCGACCATTCAAACATTAAAACGAATAAAAATAAAATAAAAAAACTAGAAGAAAAGGAGGGGTGGAGTTGAAATAGCCGGCGCGTACTTGTCAACGTAACGCGCGTGGTGTGTTTTCGATCTGAGTGTTGCGGTAAAGAGATCGTGATCTGATAATAATGGTGAAGGAGACGGAGTATTACGATGTCCTCGGCGTTAGCCCCACCGCTACGGAGGCTCAGATTAAGAAAGCTTACTACATCAAGGTCTTCCTTTTTTCCTAATCGAATCTCTGATTCTACGATTCTAGGGCTTTGTTTTGGATTCCGATGTAGATTCGTATCTGGGGAGCGACTTGGGTTCGAATTACATGATGAGTATATAAGCTTAAGAGCTCAAGTGTCTATGGCCTCTCTAATGCTTTAGGTTGATTGAGTCTGACATTACGATATGCTGATTGTTTTGACTTGTTTTTCTTGTACAGGCACGCCAAGTACATCCAGATAAAAACCCCAATGATCCTCAGGCTGCTCATAATTTCCAGGCAAGTTCAGATTTTGAGTATTTGGAGTGGGGGGGGGGGGGACCTTGCTGATCTAACATAGAAGATGCTCTCTGCACTGTGTATTATATGCTCTAAACATGCTCACTTGTCATGAGTGTTGTAGTTTCATCTCATCGTTTGTTGTGCGCATTGAAAGGAAGTGGTTTTTTCTTCCATCTTAGGATATAATTAGTGATTTGGGAACTTAAGAGTGGAGTTGAGATTCCTCTTGTGTTTGGTGTTTGCTTTGCTTGGTCTAGTTGTTAATACATCAAGAAGACTAATAATGACTTAAGTTTTGAGGAGAATCAGATTTTCAAGAGATCAGCATAGTTTTACAATGCTCACAGTATTCGTTGTCTTTTGTGATCAACTTTTTTTTTTACTTTGGTTAGTCTTTTGGATGAGCTTTTTGAAAATGTGAGTTGTTATCCAGGTGTTGGGAGAGGCCTACCAAGTGCTAAGTGATCCAGGACAACGTCAGGCCTATGACACAAGTGGGAAGGCAGGGATTTCAACGTTAGTGTCTTTTCTTGTTCTCTCTTTTGATATTTTCCATCGGTGATTATTGCATCACTGGAGTTTGGTGACATGGGTCTTCATCATGTTGCCAAAAATTTGTTCGTTTCCCCAGTTCTTATTTGTGGTGTTCATTCTTGCAGTGAGATCATTGATCCCGCGGCAATATTTGCTATGCTTTTTGGGAGTGAACTTTTTGAAGAATACATAGGGCAGCTTGCTATGGCATCAATGGCTTCACTTGATATCCTCTCTGAAGGGGATCAGATTGATACTAAAAAGATCATAGAAAAAATGAGGGTATACTAATTATCTACATTACGTCCTGCTTAAGAAATGCCTTCCATCCCGTCCTTCCTGACATTTCTATACATCAATCATAAAACAGGAGAAATCATATCTGAATTCTCACACTATTATGTTGACAAGATTACACATCTGTTCCTGAGAGACAGTTGTTTAGATTATCAGGAGAATTAAAGAATTTTGCTTGACATGTCACTTGGACAGAGAGTACGGAGTACCCAGATTCACCCTTTTTCGTAATTTGTAAGCATGTTAGATTGCTTTTGGTTTCAGGCTGTTCAGAAAGAAAGAGAAGACAAGCTTGCCCAGATTCTTAAGGACCGCCTCAACCTATATGTGACGAACAAAGACGAATTTATCAGCAATGCTGAAGCTGAAGTAACAAGACTATCAAATGCAGGTAACATGTTATGTAGCTTATTGTTCCCTTTCATAGATTATGTTTTCCCTTTCAACCAGTGCCATATCTGTTATTAAAAATCAGACATACCTCCTTCTGTATCTTTTCTTCAACAGCATACGGTGTGGAAATGTTGAACACAATCGGATATATATATGTAAGACAAGCGGCAAAAGAGCTGGGGAAGAAAGCTATATATCTCGGTGTACCATTTGTTGCTGAATGGTTTAGGACGAAAGGTCACTTCATCAAATCCCAAGTAACTGCTGCAACAGGTTAGTCACTTAGGAAGAAAGGCGACCTCATCAAGATCATGTTCATATTAGGGCTATAAGTTGTAGACTGGGTTATCGAAGGAACATTTAAGTCAACCACTGAAAACAAATCCCAAGAATATTTTCTTAACTTTCTCTCTTAGGGAGAAACATGTAGTGACTTTTTATTCTGGCTGTTTCTGTCGTCCTAGGCGCATACGCTTTATTCCAGCTGCAAGAGGAAATGAAAAGGCAGCTAAGTGCTGAAGGCAATTATACTGAGAAGGAACTTGAAGAGTACATGAAGTCCCATAAGAAAGTGATGATTGATTCTTTGTGGAAACTCAATGTTGCTGATATCGAAAACACTCTCTCCCGTGTTTGTGAGCTGGTATGTCTAGCTATAATTGCTCACTATTTGGCTTCTTTACAATCTTGGTCAAATTTCTTTGTTCCAACTACAACTACTTTATGATTTTTTCTTTGTCTCAGGTTCTTCAAGATCCCACTGCCAAGAGAGAGGAGCTTCGCGCAAGGGCAAAGGGATTAAAAACTTTGGGGAAAATCTTCCAGGTTATTCTTTTTCATATGGTTCTTGGAGAATACAGCGCATATTAGTTCAAAATATTCCTTCGAGAAATAAGATTGAAGTACTGATTAGAAAAACTCTATAACTTTCCGGTCATATAGAAGAACAAGTTGACCAGTGAGAGTGATCCTTTAGTAAGAGCCGAGCTCCACAAAATAAACGGAAATGGTCAAGACCGTGATTCATCCACATCACCAAAATCCGATGAAGCATCTCATTCTACATATGGGCCTCAGGTACATCTCCTTCCTCTTCTTTATCCACTCCATCTACTACACACACTATGTGCTTCTTACTAGTATGTCACATCAAGCATAACTGACGGAACCTTTTACCTTGTTTGACACATCGTGAGAAACAGCTCCATGTTTGTATTGTATAGAGATTAAAGAATGACCAGTAGATGTCAAAATGATGTGTTGATCAATAGTTGTTAATGTTATGATTTATGAGATAACACCGAGTATGTTTGACTCTTAGTCTCTTACATATATTGCTCCCAAGTTGTTGGATAGCATTGTTATTGCCACTCATGAAAAATGCAATTAATGTAGGAACCGCAAAGCCCTTATGTGGAAGCACCGAAGCTTGGAGATGAGCAATTCGACCATTACTTCCCAAGGCCCGCGCCTCCTCCGGGAGCACAGAGACACTCTTAAAAAACTGGCAAAGGAATGATTCAGATAAGAGACTATGTGAGGTAATCTCCCTTTTGTGCTATATATAATATTTACAAATTTCAAGCCTTTATTATGTATGCAGTTTGAAATATTTGCAGTCGGTGGTGAAACATTATGTAATGTTGTTTATTGTTAGTAGAAGAAATGATTGGATGTTTGAAAAAGCACATGAAATCTCATCTTTGGGTATGTATAATGGTATTGTTTTTCTTCTGAAAATATATCTATGATATGCACATGAAAATATATCTATGAGATCATGTGTTGTGATTCTTATTCTTTTGATCACTATATGAAGAATCCTTTGAGAAAGTGAATAAAGCACATAAATATATATGTATGTATGTATGACTTTTTTAAGAAATACAAGTACAAGTCCAGATACATGTAACAAGAGGTCGGTATTCAGATCGGACTCGGATATTTTGGTACTAGAGGTTTTGGTACCGATCGGATATTTTCTAATCTTGGTTCGGATCCAAATTAGCTCGGATATATGTTTAAAAAAACAAAAAAAATGGTGTTCAGTTAATTAGTTCAGATATATGTTTAAAAACATTATGTAATTCTAATTAACAAATTGAGTTGGGAAACATTTATCATAGAAATTGATTCACCATCTAACGATGTAGCTTATTTGTGGACGTTGTTAGACTTCTTATGAAAACTAAAGGCATGAACGTAAACGAGAAGATTGAAATTAAATTATACTCCCTCCGTTTTTTTATATTTGAAATTCTATGATTATGTACATATATTAAGAAATATTTAATTTTTTTATCATTTTTTAAACAAAAACATTAATTGTTTAACTAACCACAATTCAACCAATAATAAATAGAAGGTATAATATTATTGGTCATCTAACATTAACTACTAGTAAATTTTACATAGAAAATTGATAACGTCAAATAATTTAGAATAAAAAATTTTCTCCAAAACGTCAATTATTTAAAAAAAACGGAGGGAGTCTAATTTGGTTGGGTAATTAAATAAGAGAATTAAAAAAATGTTCCAAAAACGGAAGCATGAGGTCAAAATACGGTAAATCGACAGTACATTTAATTATGTTTTTTTTTTTAACAGAAAGGGTAATTAATTATGAATAATAAGAAAAGGTTAAGGAAACGCATCAAATGCTTACTTGTTATAGCCACGAGAGTGAGTGAGGATAGCCACTGGAACAAAGAAGATACAGACACATTAACACACCTTCTCCAGATCTCGTTGAAGCTCTCTTCCGTGTCTCTGATCTGATAGTGGTGGATCCATCAAAATCATTGGGAGATGGAGAAGGCAGAGAGCGAGAAGAAGGCATCTTCCGTCTCCGACGTGGGTGCATGGGCAATGAACGTCACGAGCTCCGTGGGGATCATCATGGCTAATAAACAGCTCATGTCCTCCTCTGGCTTCGCCTTCACCTTCGGTTCGATCTCCTCATCTCTCTCTCTCTTTCCCTAACATTCTCTCTCTGATTGTATTCAATTGTTTTTCCATCAGCGACGACTCTCACTGGATTCCACTTCGCTCTCACTGCTCTCGTCGGTCTCGTCTCCAACGCCACCGGCTTATCGGCATCCAAGCACGTTCCTCTCTGGGAGCTTCTCTGGTTCTCCCTCGTCGCTAACATCTCTATCGCTGCTATGAATTTCAGCCTCATGTTGAACTCTGTTGGATTCTACCAGGTTAAAGTTTTAACCTTTCCCCCCATTTGTGTTGCATAAACCAGTTTGTAAGATTCTCTTCTTGATTTGCCTTCGTATTAGATATCGAAACTGAGTATGATTCCGGTTGTGTGCGTGATGGAATGGGTTCTCCATAACAAGCATTACTCTAGAGAAGTCAAGGCCTCTGTCATGGTTGTCGTTGTTGGAGTTGGGATCTGTACTGTTACTGATGTTAAGGTTAATGCTAAAGGTTTCATTTGTGCTTGCACTGCTGTTTTCTCCACCTCTCTGCAGCAGATCGTAAGTGCTATCACCATAACACTTGACTTGTTCAATCCTTTATCATATATGATTGCTAGAACTCTTGATTATATGCGATCTGATCGCAGCAAGTTTGAAACTTTTAATCGGATAAGTGGCAATCTGGCTGTGACTTTGTCCTTTTAGTCTCTGAACGTTACAAGTTGTCTTCTTGCTTGTTAGCTTTTAAGTAGAATAAGCTGACTCGTGTTCACAAATTGTCAATATTTTAGTCGTGTTTGTTATCTATTGTTTATGATTATGGGAGATAAGGATGTCTTGGTACTTTAAACTCCTTATGTTTAAGTTTTTTTTACCTTGAAAAGTTTCTTTCTTGATGATGATGTTCAAGTGTTAATGATAACTTCTATCTCTGGGACACAGTCAATAGGTTCACTGCAAAAGAAATACTCAGTTGGATCTTTCGAGTTGCTGAGCAAAACAGCTCCAATCCAAGCCCTTTCACTCCTCATTTTTGGCCCGTTTGTTGACTATTTCTTGAGCGGCAGATTCATTACTACTTACAAGATGTCTTACGGTGCCATTGTAAGTAACTAAACGTTTACAAATCCAAAACTTTGTTTCGATACAGTTACTATCTAACCGTTGTTCACCATCACACACGTACGCAGTTCTGCATTCTTCTGTCTTGTGCATTGGCGGTTTTCTGCAACATAAGCCAATATCTCTGCATCGGGAGATTCTCTGCTACCTCATTCCAAGTTCTTGGACACATGAAAACAGTTTGTGTCCTAACCTTAGGATGGCTTATCTTTGACTCGGAGATGACATTCAAGAACATAGCAGGGATGATCATAGCCGTGGTGGGAATGGTGATTTACAGTTGGGCGGTCGAATTAGAGAAACAGAGAAAGACGAAAGTGACACCGCACGGTAAGAACAGTATGACAGAAGATGAGATTAGGCTTCTAAAAGAAGGATTAGAACATATGAATTTAGAAGACATGGAGCTTGGAGATAACAAAGCATAAACAAATCTCTTCAAGACAAAAGTTTTTTCGGTTTTTTCTTCTTTTCTTTTGCCTTTTTATTTATATACTTCGTCTCAAAGAACCTTTATTTGATGAGCTCTCCTCTGCAGAGCACATTCTTTATTTTTTCTATAGAAATTTTATCATTTCCTACTTTTTTGCATACAATGTTACATATGAAGATTCATTACTAGCAGAGCATTCTCTTATAAAAAAAGGTAACTTCCATTACAAGAACGTAAAATCCACGGGATTACAAAGCCATTTTAAACATGAAGAGAAATCTCTAGATACCATTGAGTGTGACCACAACTCTGCGTGCTGTTGGAGCATCACGATGTTCACATAGCCATATTCCCTGAAACCCCAACATACAAAAAAAAGATCAAAATGAAGTGTAAGCAATGGCAAGTGAATGTGGTAATGTATTAGTAAGTCAGACGGAAGAAATTGATTACCTGCCAGGTTCCCATGCTAAGTTTTCCTTTTGTTATTGGGATTCTGCAGAGACAATAAATAAGAGTTATCAAGTGAAAAATCCACAATATATTGTGCAACACACAGGCTCGTGACTCACGTGAGCTGACATCCAAACATTGATGATTTGATATGAGCTGGCATGTCATCTGGACCTGCAACGATGATTTACACAATTCAATTTCTCAACACATGAGATTTCATGATATGAATTGCCATATAAAATCACATTTTCAGAGGATAAACTAAGTGATCATCATTGGATTATCAATGTTTTCATAAATTAGCTTGATGGAAACCAACAAAAAAATGGTAACTAGTAAACTAACCTTCCATGGTATGCCTCCAAGGAGCTGACCTCCCCTGAAATTGCAAACGAGAAAAGGTGATTATTAATCCAAGCACCAAAACGAGGATACGAGAAGGCAAGAACATACCTCAGGAACAATGGAGTTCAAGAAAGTCTCAGTATCAGCCTGAACATCTGGATCATAATTCTCATTGATCGTAAGAGAAGCACTTGTGTGTTGTACTGCATTAAAAAGATCCAAACTTTAAATCATGGATTCAAGCAGAAGCTGAGAGATATTACACAGAAAGAAGAAAACTTACAGAAGACATGAGCAAGACCACAGTTAAAACCTGACAGATCTTGTCCAATCTCCTTCAAAATCTGTTTCAAAACTTCACAAAGCTTGATTGATATCAAATAATAAAAAAACACAAGTCGAATCATTTGATGAAACCTTAGGAGTGATGAGATGACATCCACGGCGTTGCGGTGGAAGCGTGATGGTTTTCTGAGCCCACTTTGGACCACCAGAGGGACTCGCCATGGAACCTCGATCAGTTGCTGGATTCGCTGGAGTGAAGACCGATCTGACACGTAGAGAAGGAGGAGCAACACCAACACCAGAGAAGAAGATCGTCGAGCTCTGCATAGCTTTTGTTCTTTCTCTAAGCCCAATAACAATGGCCGACAATACTCCTAACTCCAATAACGAATCTCCCAAAAGGGCCTTTCACTTTCACCATCATCGCCACTCATTTTTTTTCTATCACTTCTGGGCCTTGGAATTATTCGTGTGGCTATATATCCAATTGTTAAAACGGCGTGTAGTTCAACTCTCCTTTGATTAAAATAAAACTACGTTCCGTTTTTTTAATGTACATTTCGCTTTACATTTTATAGAGAAGAATCATATCCGTCTTGATGATTAATGAGTAAGTACATAGTTTTCCGCTGAGAATTCAGTGTTTCCTGGATTGAGATTATAATGACCTTTGATATATAGATCATCGAGCATGTTGTTATGTATATTTCTCTTACAAAATTTAGAAGACATGTACAATAATTCTAGCTAACTCTACGTAAGTTTGTGAAGACAAGAACACAATAAGAGAACAAGTATGGAGTTACATAATTGCATAATTTTATAAAACGAAAGATGCTAGGAAAGCCATTACAATTATCTCTCGAAGAAATTGCAATTTTATCATAAGTTTAATACCACTTTATAAATTTACTTTTAAAAATGATGATTTTCAAAAATATTTTTAAATTATGATGAAGATATATTAAATTACTTTTCTAAATATTTATAAAATATTTAGAAATTCAAACTCATCCCTTCGACACTAAACTCAAAATAATAATCAATAAAATATAAATTCAAATGTTAATATATTTTTGATTGTATATATTTTTGCAAAGTGATACTTAATTTATGTTATTATCTCTTTACCAATTATTTCAAAGATTTAGAGGCGGCAAATCTGACAACATTGAAAAGCTAGTTAACTAAGCTGGTGCTGGACCAACTTAACATTGCCTTTCTCTGTCACTATTTAAGCATTTAGATTAATTACTCTTATTCGTAGTTCTATCAAAATCGTGATAAAATTTGATATAAATGATTCTTTCAATTTCTTTTCTAAACACATTATAGGCTTCTTTTTCTTTCTCTACAAAAGGATGCATTGATTGTACAAAGGTTTTTTGAAGTGAATAAATTTAAAATTCTTTAAAAAAAAATTGATATAATAATATACCAAAGCAACTATATCTCTTTAGCAAACCAAAAAACAAAGGAAATATATCAATATCACGTTGATCTAGTCAAATATGAGGTTTATGATAGAGTTATATAACGTTCTTTTACATAGTTGTCACTTTCTTTATATTTAAATTTTGTAAGACTATGATACTTAACGATGCTATTATTGATGTGTGATCATCCACAATATAATATAACTTTTTTTTTGCTAAGCTAACAAAACTTCTTTACGGACGGAAAATCATAGTTCAAAACCTAAACTGATCTTGGATATATAGAACACATGCGGTGACACATGAATTAGAATCCGGGTGCACATGATAATTAACACATCAATTACAATAATACAAACCATAAATGTTCTGGCAAACATATGATATTGATATATATCAACATTTTTATTTAATAATGAGGAAAAGGGAACAATGGGGACGAGAGTACACGTGAAATTAGACTAAAGGAGATGGGTTGTGGAGCCACTATGTTTATATGTTAGGGTTTATATTGTACCCTCGTGTGCATCTCCCATTTCTCTATACCTACTCATCCATCCTTCTTCTTAATTTATTTCCTTGTTTTCCATTATTTAATCATACATATACAGAAATAAAATCTTAAGGATTTTGAGAATCTATAATGGAGAACAAGAAAGTGAGACAACCAGTACTATCTCACACAAAAAGGAGACAAAAGAACATATCAATAAGACTATAAGAGTCTCACATACCTTGCTGGATATCACGTTTGTGCATGGCTCTGTCATTTTGTGGGACGTCGCCTTCTATTCAATTACTATAGTAATTTTCCTTAATTAGTAATTTAGTTTTTAATCAATATTATTTTGGTGCGGTGAATGTATTTCAAGATATCATTAACGGGAGAGTGTCTCTAGTTTTTTTTTTTTAATCTGAAGTATTATGTGACATTCTTTTTCATTAATTGATTTTCTGTTAGGGATATAATTCCGTGATTGAATACTGATTTTCTTTGTTTGTACATGTTAAAAGGTATTGTCTACATTCTATGAACAAACACAACATAATATTTAATAATCAGACTTGAGCGTGCGTCTATATTATAATGTTTTTTTTGTTTGTTATTCAAGCCAAATCTTAAATTATTATATCCAATCAGAGATTCAACAAAAAGAGAATGCGTTTTGTTTTTTTAAACATTATTATAAATAAAGGGAATGAGTTGAGCGACAAGTAAACAAAAACAAAAAACAAAAGCAAAAAACAGAAAAGAGAAAAGAGATCCGACAGTGGCACTGAACCAAACACCGAAGCTAAAACCAAGACCCTCAATCCTGTGGTTCCCTGTCTGGTCTCAATCGCACACTGCTTTTCTTTTTTTTCTTTTTGGGTTCAAATCGCACACTGCTTTAGCATGGAAGTTCACGAGGCACCGTACGTGCAATTGACATGACTGTGTACCCTTAGAATTTTCAAGGAATTACAAAATAAATACTTGAACCATCTTAAACGGTTTAGTGTGTAACTCTGATAACATTCCGAATAGCGGACTTACGTTTAGAAACACAATTCCGTTAAGTATTTTACTAATCGAATATTCTGTAAATATATTTTACAACTTAATTATTTTTTAGAAGTTTAATCATTTTTCGCGATTTTATGATTAAGCGTTTACCATTCGAAATCTTAAGGAATGATTAATGTAAGGTTTCTAGGGTGAGGTTCTTAACGAAATATAAAAAACTATTTCTTAGTTTTTAACTAAAAAAATTAAAAACAATTTATTATATTCTGCTAAGAACTCACTTTAAGAACCGTGCATTAATCATGTTTTTATATTAATCTATAAAAAATGTTGAGAATTAACCGAGTTAAGAAACGTGTAGCCTAACTTCCTTTCAATCTTTTTTTTTTTTATGTTCAACCTATGCTGTAACCTAATTTTGAATGTAAGATCTCATGGTGTAAAATGAATCATTAATAGATCAAACCGATGTAGTAAAGGGCTTCCACGCTTCCTTTCAGTTCAAACCTACGGAAAATACACTCCATATCTTATTTTAATCGTCATTATCTTATTTTACAGTTTAAATTTATTATTTCTAAGCCCGAAATTTCGTAAGAATAATATATAGCTGCCCTTAATGGATTTTAAGAGATTTAGTACAGAGTCTTATTAGCGAATGATTTAACGAATAGATGGATCCCAGTACGTTTAAAGCGAATCCAATTATATAAAAAAACCTTTAAACCACGACAAATTGTATATACATATTGTAGTTTTACTTTACAATGTACATGAACTAAGACAAGAATCTTATTATAATATAACCACATGACCATACTCATTAGTCTCACGATCTCAAAAGAAATATACTAAGCTCCTGTCCATAACTACCACCAGGATTCATCATATGAAACGATTCCGAGTCACTCGACCCAGTGACTCGCTCGAACCTCGCTCTCAAGTAAAGCGTCTGCTCCTCCTCATCCAACGGCACAACTCCAGCTCCCACCGAAACAGACCGCATCATCTTCAAGAAAACGGCGTCGTTCTCCGTCACTTTTCTCCTCACAGCAGTCCCCATCTTCCTTCCGTTGCAGTACATCGACCACACAGGAACGTCAAAGATCGACGTCGAGAAACGACTGTTGCTGCTGCTTGTGCTTCGACGTCGGTCACACTCTAGGGCTATGCGCAGAACACCAGCTTGGTCCATCTCTTTGGCTAAAACTGCCGTGGGAACAGCTAGTTCAAGGAGGAGAAGCGGAGGAGATCCAACGGAGGCGTCCTGGAGGCAGAAACTGACTCTTCCACGACGGTGTCCGAAGAAAGTTCCACTTACGATGGTGTTACTATGAGAGGAGGAGGAGGAAGAGTGGTCTGAAGAGGAAGAGGAAGAGACTGAAACGGTGTCGTTATGGTATGAAGGAGAAGGTGGTTGGTAAGTGCAACAATATGGGAGCATGCATTCGATGAGTGAACGGAGAGTTCTTCGGTGACGGAGTTCACTAGCGCAGTCGACGGTGGTTGAAGTATTTATGGTTTGCATGCGATGATGATGATGATCTCTTTGCTTTCCTAAATCAACCATCGTTCTCATGGTTTCGTTTTTTAAAGTTACTAAGTTGAGAGGGAAATTAAAGAAGAAGAGAATATTGTTATCTTTGGTGTGAAGAAGGAGAGGACGTTTGGTGACATATATGTATAGGGAGGTGGTGGTGGGTGGTATGCTCATGGAGAGTGGCCACTTTTCTTTCTTTGTTTTTTATTTTAATACTTTTTTTTTACAAATATTATTATTATAGTATGTGCTTTATATCTCTTTCATTTTTTATTCTAGTGCAAATTTCTGTAAAAAAGCGAAAAGATTGAGCTTATTTGTATAATTATTTCATCTCGTGGTTATCTGTGCATTTAAATCCAACCACAAGATCATCGCGGTTTAAAATATTGGGAAAAAAAGTGAAACATAAACAAGGTAAAATTTGGCATGACTATTGCATATAACTTTTTTGTTTAAGAAGTATTCTTTATTTGCTATCATCAAGAGCTCGTAAAGGTAACTTTTAAACCTAAAAATTACAAAATGTAATATCATCAAATTTCAAAAGTGAGTTAAAAAAATCTCCTGATTTTTTATCATACAAATTCTAAATAATAGTTATCAAATACCGATGTGAAATTAATCAAATAAATGTGCAGGAAAAGAATAATATCACACACATATATGGAAGGAGAAGAGGAAAGTAGCAAGCGTTTGGGGTCCACATGTCTGTATTATAAGAAGAAGATGGCCCAATAGTTAATGTAATATCCAATCAGTGCGTTTGGTAGTAAGCGAATGCCCAATGGTGCGCGTGCGTCAGTCCAATTGACACTTCCAACCTTTTTCCTTTTTATTTATTTTTTATTCGAAATATTATTTTTAAAGGAAAATTCCATAAAAATACCCCAACTAAATTTTATTAAGCTTTTTAATACTTAAATTTTTTGGCTATCCAGTTTAATACTTCAACTAATTATTTTACTCATTTTAATATACAAACTTTTAAACTATGCCCATTTTACTACCCATAATTTATTTATTTTAATTAAAATACTAATAAATTTCAAATAAAACTTAGAAAATCTCAAAAAATTACAAAAATACTCTCAAAAATTCTAATTTTATTGCTTGTTTGAAAAATAAAAGTAACTAAATTTTGTATAATATTAAATTTCGTAATATAATTTTAAATTTTAAAATATTGAATTTAGTTTGTTTTCTGAAATAGAAAATAAATTTATTTTTTTGACATTCAAGTTTAATTTTATAAAAATTAAAAAAATTCTGATAATTTATTTACCTTATTTCCTAAATATTAAAAATAAAATTAGAAAATTTACATATTTTCTCTTAGATTTTGGATTTTTTTTAAATTTTGTTTGAAACTTTGTAGTATTTTTAATTAAAATAAATAAAGTTTGGGTATTAAAATGAGCATAGTTTTAAAAGTTAGTATATTAAAATGAACAAAATAATTAGTTGAGGTATTAAACTGGGTATCGAAAAAGTTTAGGTATTAAAAAGCTTAACGAAATTTAGTTGGGGTATTTTTATGGAATTTTCCCTATTTTTAATGTTCTACTTTTTATTTCTTTCATAATCAACTGTATTAACGTTATACTAAAATTATTCAAATCATATCAAGTAGATAATCACCCTAAAACTCACGCTTTATTTGCTTTACATCATTTGCTGATGTTGGAAACACACTCCCCGTCTCATACTTTTAAAAATATTATATACTTACTCATCTTTTTGTAATATGTGTGATGGGCATGTATATTGTTATTGATAAAATGGAATGTAAGCTCTCGAGATATACTGTCATCCGTCATCACTAACATGCCTTTACCAAGAAAATGTAACATGAAAAAGGGTGTAACATGAAAATAATGATGTAGGGCGTGAGGACTTAAGAACAAGCATGCATAGAGCAATGATCAAACCAAATCATGCTCCAGTATTTTTTTTATACCATTTCGTAAGATGCTTTATTTAATCATTGCTTCTAAACTTTACTTATCGACTCATGATAGTTTTGCATAATGAATGAATTTATAATATTACATTTTTTTAACCTAACTTGTTAAAAAAGTGCATCATATAGTATGGTACCTTGGAAAATTAAATTTCAAAAATAATTTTTAACATCTTTTTTTGAAAGAATATTAAATTATTCATATCAAAAAACTTTTGTACAACTTGTGTGTGACTCTGTTTCTTAAATTGAATTAAGAAAACTACAAAAGCTGAATTATAATCAAAAGATCAAAGAAACTTCCAGTGTCTACTCCCGGCTTGCAAACCACGCTTGCATTGCAGTGGCGAATCTTCCACTTCCAACCATGTGTAACGATGTAATACGGTTCCGAACTCCTTTGTCTATAAACTTCGATAGAGCTGCAGATGTCTTAGGCCTTTTTCCATGCTTTCTCCCATTTCTCTCCCTCCAAATTGTGTGAATGGAGATAATTTTTGACATCATCTTTAGCTTTTGTTTTATATAACTATTAATTTCGTACTACCTAATTATTAAGTTTTTGACTAATTTATATAGGAAGCTTCATATATCGACATCGTATTTGATATTCATATATATATTTATAATAAATATTGATGGTAAAGTTTATTACATGTTTAATTTGTTGCATCTCGTTTATAATCAAACTTTCAATAAATAATACGATTGTATTTGTTAATCACGAACGAAGATGATGAATGTAATAGAACAATTATAGATAACTACAGTCATGTTAATACACCATACGTACAGTCTAATCTCTTAAATCCATAATGTAACAAAGGTAGATTCTCTAGTCTTACTTAATCATGAGGTTTAATGTGGTTAATTAGTCAGTAGAAGTTGTAGAAGCAACGTTTTTTTTATTTTGTAAACAATGAACAAGCTACGGTACAACCGAACTTTTTCTTCAGTTTTGTTTTAGTATCATATACACTTATTATCATACAAAACATTTAAGTTAGTGTTTGAAAGTCTTTTGTTCTAACAAAAATATTACAATTAATCATTACCAAAACTTGAATGATACAAAGCTCTTTTTGGTTTTGGATCATATGAAAAAGGGGAAAACATGAAAAGCCAATGCTTTTGTGAATCCTTTGTTTGCATTATCACTTTTTATCCTCGCTTGGAGATTGTTGGCTTACATTCGTTAGTGTAGTATGTCCAATCTCTCCACATCAATAGAGGTTTGGTTACACATTTCTATTAACTTAAGATATCATCAAAGATAATCATATAATCAGGAATTTAATGATTTCTACTATTTTCATTATTTTATTTCAACAGTTGACACGAAACCAGTATCTACTATATATATTACATCATATTTTTATGGATACGCTAGCTACTTACAGCATCGACTACACATCTGTACCATAAAATTGCCAAACCGAATGATCAGTAAAGAAAAATCCACAGTCCACTTTTCACACTCTTTTTACATGTCAATTCCCCACTCTACCACACATCACGTATGTTTTTACTACATATTTGTTGTCCTCTAATAAGACGCCTGTTTATTCTCTAAGTGGTAAGTAAGATTTAAGTTGTTTAGTCAAGTTAAGGGCACACTTTGAAGAGAGTGAATATGCTTTAAAATTATTGTAATCGCACCATCTTAAAAGTGTTAATTCTACTTTCCCTCTTGTAGCTGTGAATATTAAATTTATTATATAATATTATCAGCATTCTTGATCACTGGAACCATATAGACATATAGAGCTAATTAACAATTCGAATATATGTAGTTTATACTACAAATGATTAGTGGGCAATAATATAGGGTTAATGTTATAACTATATAGTGCCTTAATGATGGCATGAATTATTAAGCGATCATATGTGCATTGAGCTAGATAGTGGACTTTACATACTTATTAGTCAAATATTCTTATATTATACAACATTTTTACCAGCCAAAGCCTAATTGACTGGCAATTGATATACATCTGCAATGATAATAAAAATTATTATTATTGTATTACTCAAGGCACTAATCAACAATAGTTCTGAGTGATAATTAGAAGTGCGTCCCCTACATCCAAGAATTCTAACCGACTTTAAAATGGAAATAGTATCTAGAAAGTTTATCTAACTAACTTTTTAAATGGAAAATCGACCTTATTAACATGACATATTTATATGACTATATCAAACCCTAAAATGTCAATTAAGATTAATTATTATCAGTGCAGCATTTATAACGCTTTTGATTTGTTCTTTCACCGAGAATTATAAAGAAACGCATCATTCAAATTTCAAATAGATTTATATTGCTGAATTAGACCCATTATAGCGATATGAACTGCAAAGTTTAATAAGAATTAGTATATTAGTTATCTCTAGGTTTCTTCGACTCCATATAACATAATTTATTAACATAATTTCTCAGAATATAGAACAGTATTTCCAAAAATATATAACCAATATTATAAAATATTAAGATATTCTTTGAATTCTATAACTGAATGCCATATATTCAAAGTTTGAGTTTTAAACATAGAAAACTGATTAATATGATTAGATGTGCAAGTATCTTCAAAATATAGTAAATTTCCTTAGTTGTTATCTTAGTCAGTTAGTCTCCAAGGCTAAGCTTGATACTCCATGATTCCCCATTTGATATACATTCAGTTTAATTATATTAAAATTGTTACAAAACTAGTTTCAGCTTATACTTACTTATACATTCAGTAATGGAAGGCAACCCATACAACAATCACTTTAAAGGTTTATAACTTAGTATTAACCTTGAGTATGGCTATAAATTATGATTGTATAATTATAGTAACATCGCCAATCACACATATATACACACACTTTGTTTGGTAAGTGGTAACATATATGCTTTTCTATAACTTGAGGTACGTAACCAAAATATACAATCAAAGAAACAAATAAAGAAAAGAAATATACAGACTCACAAAATGTTTTCTTCATCTTATATTATTTCATCAGTCTGTAACAAACGAAAACAAAATTTCAAGTAATAGTATTGCTTATTCGAATACAAGTTTTCATTGTTTATTCCTTAACAAAATTAAAGAGTTATATAAGCCAATTTAAAAGTCGGACCCTTCGTGGATCGTTGAAAGTTTCAGCTTAAACGATCGAACCGCCAACTTTGCTCGCTTCGAAGAATATCTTCTCAAATTACGTACCGAACCGGACCGGTTATAACCGCTCGAAGCTTTAAACGTCGCCGTTTTCTTCACCAACGGTCTTCCCTTCCTAACCGTTGACTCGCTAGCTTTCCCGTTAACAGCAGCAACGGAACCGTTAGGCTGAGTAAGCATCCTGATCGGCGAGATCCTCCTCTTTTTACGCCGGCGAATTTCTTTCCCGGCGGACTTTCGTATTGCGACGCTTGCTTTCACGGCGAGAGCCGCCATGTCAGACGCCGTTAGACGGTTCCGCCGTTTAGATATCGGAAGGACGAAGTAGATCTGCTCGGCGTGAAGCGGCGCTTCCGAATCGATCGCCGGGATGAAATCGTCGTAACGGAGAGAATCCGAATCGCAGATGAAATAAGAGGAAGACGATGATGCTGACTCGGCTTCAAGGACCTGAGATGCTACCACCGGGACGTTGTATTCACGTAGATCGCCGTTGATCGAGACGATCTTCACCGTCGGGGCAGAACTGGAGTCTCTCCGATTGAGCGATACACAGATTCCCATTTCATGAATGTTAAAAGTCCAGAAGAGATTTGAAATCGATAAGAGCGAGTAGAGGAGAAGAAAGATTCAAAACAGAATCGGGTTATTTATAGAAGAAGGAAGAAGTAAGCCGAATTCTAAACCGGTTATTCAAATTCGGAATTAAATAACCCGGTTAGGGTTGGACATGATTTTCGGTACTTATCGAATTCATTTGTCTTCACACGGTATTTGATTTTCTTTTTTTGTCGGTTCATTTTTATAATTAACAAATTAATTAAAGAAGAATACCAGACTTAAAAAGTTTTTATCATTAAAATAATATTTAAATAAAAAAATAAAATTTATTAAAAAATATAAATATATATTTATATATTTTGGGTTAATTAATATAGATTTAAGATTTAGAGTTAAGTGGTGGTTTAGAGATGATATTAAAATTTTCAAGTCATTTTTTTCTTTAAGATTTATTTTTGTAACAAAAACTTCAAAAATGTTTTTGAGATATTTGCACTTAATTAAAACACATCAGTGTATAATCAACATGTATGAAAATTTGAAAAGTATCAATGAAGACCTAAATAAGCATATAAATATATCATCAACATGTATGTAAAGTATCAACAAAGACCTAGATAAGCATTTTAATATATCATCAATATGTATATAAACTATCAACAAAGACCTCGATAAGCATATCAATTTATCATCAACACGTATGTAAAGTATCAACAAAGACTTAAATTGTATGTAAAGTATCATCAACAACTTTGTTTCAGCAACTTCGTGTGCATTAAATAATCACAGGAAATCCACACGAGAAAAAAAGAATAATCTTCACACGAACCAAATCAATGCATAATATTAAAATTTCATGGCCAGGAAAATTAATGTGGTTAAGTGTTGATGTTCACATGTTAACGCGACAATGAACAACCATGTATATATTTATATCATACAAACAAATTTAAAATAAGGAGGCATATATAAACCATTGTGTCGACAGAACCTCCTTTACCAGAACTAGTATTCCTAATTTTGCCTTACATAAATTCGTGTTTGATTTCTCACTCTTAGTTACGTGTTCCAATTTTTTCTAAACATGCTCTTATTGAAGGTAGTTAGGGTTTGAGATCATTAGGGCCCACTATTAACTTGGGCCAAACTGGGTCAATAGAACGTATCTTTTTTTGCTGAACCCCGCTCAAGTACAAGACATGAGACTAGATTGTATTCTTGTGCCGTTTCAATTCATCTCTGATCTATAAGCATTATGTTTATTAAGAACTTAGTCCTATTCTTTTTACTATCGCTGCATCAGCCGTAAGCAACTACAGTTGTAAGTGTTGCTATTTTCACAGGGTCACTGAGAAGTGAGAACACTAGCAGTCTTTCTGAAAAGTGATCGCAGCTAGACATTTCTTTTCTTTATTTTGATGTGTAAATTTTGATCTGTTACCGAACTTGGCCAAATATTAAACAAAAGTATCACAGTTCCAATAACGACGCCAAAATACTAGCTAAATAAAAGGACACTAAACTCCTCATTCGACCACTTGTAGTGTCGTTAGCGATCCTACTTATGGAGTATTACTTAACATCTTCGGAAACAGAACAAGATAACTCCACCCAAGGCCTCACGTGGTCCTTTCATACCCTTCCTACACACGTGTTCCCGAAGTGAATGGTTCATTATCATATTCATAGTGACAAGGACGCTCAACTAGTTGGAAGTTCGACCAATTGAAAAGTTAAAAATAACTCCAGCCCTATGGCTCAGCGGGGCGGACCGTCTGAAGGATTATGAGCCAAAGCCACCGTGCTTGGCTGCAATACTCTCTTGTGTACGAAAAAAAATTAATGTGCGTACATATATGTTCTTTCTATTTAAAGACTTGGACAACGATCAACCAAATATGCATATATACTTGTGGTGGCCTCCACAATTTCAGCTATGCCTCTGAATGTTCTGAAGAAGCGAAAATTTATCATTTTAGTTTTTTTCTTTGATAATTTACAAATACGAACATGATCACTAACAAGCAGAGTAATTAAATGATCAAATAGTGAAAATAATCAAAATAGATTCATGGATTACTAAAGCTATAATATGACACTGAGTCACTGAATAAGGCCATGATTAACCCCGATTTCTTAAGATGGAGTTCTTAACTTAAAAATTGTTATTTTTTTTTTTTTACATTTTTCTTAAGATGAGTTTCTTAAAAAACGTCTCTTTATGATTCTTATTTAAGAGACGGTTATTAGGTTTTTTTAGTTAAAAGTTAAAAAGCATCTCTTAAATGCTAAGAACCCCACTTAAAATACCCATGTTAATTCTACTTTAAAATACCATGATAATGGTGGCAGAGAATCGCAGCCTTTCAGATTCCACACGGCTCTATCCACTAGCTTACTTTTTTAGAAGCATATTGATCGTTGATACAAGTAACATTCCTTGGCGTACTATTTTAATATTCTTCTTGATAACGTCAAGCTATAACAAATCAATCAACACTTTTGAAAACAATATATTTCTGTGTCACTCTTATGACTTTTAAGACACAAATGCATATATAAGTATATGATGACCTAACCATTTCAATTATATATTATCTCATAAATTTGTTTTAAATCAAGTTAGGATAGGTTGACTATTAGGTATGACCTCACCCTTTAAATTCTATACACAATGGCGAAGACATTAGCTTGCAGTAGACAACGCATCAGCGTCTGTATATACTCCAGTTATTACAGTTTTACTTCATATTATTACAGTATGAACAAAATTAATGTACAGATTACATTACAACACAAAGCCATACGCTTTTAAGCAAAGCTAACATCAAACCCTTAACTATATAACCCTAAATTCTTCTATATTTATATAAGAATGTATTTGTGTATGTGCCTAATTATGTTTACTTTTATCTTTCAAGAAAAAACTATAGAAAAGAAGAAGACACTGGCCCATGCACAACATTATGACTACATCCTAGATTTTTACCCCCAAGAGTTATACATTATAATATTGATGCGTATTATTAAATTTACTATTTATCTTTTTAATTAAATATTAATATGGGGTTGTAATTCAGTAACTTTTTAGAACGGAGCACGGTGTGGGATCCCTTTACGTCTGCTTGAATTCCGGTGATTGAATATCGGAGGTGTTCCCGGAGAGAAACTGAAACCACCCTCATCGCCAGAGCTTGAAGACCGTTGATCACCACCTTGACCATAGTCATCAAATCTAACGGTAGAGATCGAGAGTCCACTCATCAGACGGTTAAAAGCATTCGTCTTACGCATCTTAGTCGGTGTAGTAGCCTCATCCGACTCCGACCCACCTTGGTACTCTCTCCCATGCTTCCATCTCAAAGAGAAGGTTAGACTTTGATCTCCTCTCTTCATTCCCCCGAGCTGAAACAGTAAAAATAACCAAGAACAATACAATCATTTCACGTGTAACATTCTGGTATCCACATAAGAATAGGTTTATGTTTTTTTTTTTTTACCTTGCAACCAAGAGAGCAGAAACGAAAAGAATCAAGGAGGCTTCTACAACATATTTCACAAGTGTTTGTAACACCTCTTCCGATTCTTGGCTGAGGTCTCTCATTGAGGAACACGATCTTTGCACTGTTGATGATATATGTCTGAACACAAGAGATGTCTATATACTTTGTTATCTCATTCACTCTCACCACGTTGTGGTAAGAAGATCTCCTTATCTGCAATTTTATTCCATTTTCCTTTTTCTCTAGTACATCATAAAATAAATAAACTGATTTTTTTTAAAGGAAATAGAAAAAAAAAGATTGGACCTGAACAACACGATGGTCTTTATGCTTGACCAAACAGTAAGAGCAAAAGGCAGTTCCAGCACAATCGAGACAGAACATGTTGCATTCGTTTTTGTTGGAATCGGCGTGGATCAAACATGGGATGAAGTAGCTGCCTCGTAGCATTGGCATTAGCCACGGTGGACTCGTATAGTCTTTTTCCTTCTCTGTTCTTATCATCGGACACTGAAACTTTGAAGTCAGAAACTGGAGAGAAAAAAAAAAGATAAACTAAACAAAAGAGTAAAAGAAGTATATATCACCATGACTTTCTTGTGGTTGGCCTTGAAGGCTCTGAAGTTGAGCTTGTGGTTAGGTATAGAAACAACGTACGAGAAGAAGAAGGTAGAAGAAGAGGTAAGTGAAAGCGGCAGCTGAAGAGAGTAATTAAAGAGTTTTATTTTTATTTTATTGTTCTTAAGACGGTCTCGATAAGTTTATAAGTACGGTTTATATTTCATAGGAAATAATTTTCGAATATATTTCAGTTATTTTATATTTTTGTTAATTGCTAAAGGTATCTTTTTGTTTGGTCGGTCCTTAATAATAGTTTCTCACTTCATTATCTAGCTTTTATTTTCTAAATCATCCAAAGACACACGTATCTATCTATGAATAATATGCGTGTCTGTTCAGTGTGTATCTAGAAGACCTTAGAAGTTATTTGTAAAGGTTAATTAATAACGTAGAAAATGCGATATTATTGTTCCCAAATGGCCATAATTAACTGAGTTCCTTGATATTTCCATCATCTATTATTCAACGTCTAGTATTCAATATATTTATATCCTTCATACATTCATGCTAATCTTACTACTGAACTTTTGTTATATGATGATCAATATTTTACAATTTTCTTTGTTTTTTTATCATATTATAGCAGACAGCCACATGTGGTTGTCAAGTCTAGTTAAGCCTTGAGAGACTGATACAACAAAAATAAAGGAACAATCACACTTGAATTTGAAAAAGTCAAGTAGGAAATGGAAAATTAAGTAATGGTCACAATTAGAAAGACATTATCCTAATTCTTTGTTAAGCAGAGGTGATGGCGATAGATGAAAAGCCAAACAGATCGACGGGCTTGAGAAGAGACAAAAGACAAGAGACTGGTCTAGTCAGATCTGAGCCGTTGGATGAGAAGAGCCTTCTCGTCTCATCTTTTTTTTTGGTGGGACGTGGCCGACGCTTTTGTCCCTCCGGTTCACACTTTAACAGTCGTGGCAAACTCAGAGCTGTCGAATTAATAGTAAGTAGGACCTGCCTCGAGTCCATACCATAGGTTAGAGAATAGCTGCCACGTTATATGTAACGTGATCCAAGAAATAATAGTAGGAATTAGTGTAGAGCGTAATTAACCATAAAACCTCATTTTGAATCTTTATTTTTTTGATTAAAAAAATTAAAAACGAACTAATCGTGGATTGTCACGTGTCAATGGGGCATATGAACAATAATCATGCTTTTAGAATGTGATTAGTTACAAAGTGGAGTAAATGGGTAAAGAAATAAAGTGAAAATGAAAAAATGATAAATGATAAAGTTGGAGTAAACTTTTCCACCTCATAAAGTTGAGGAAAAATTTATATTTTTTTCATCTTTTCAGAGTAAATGAGATGAAACCATTTTCACTTGATTGGATAAAATTAGAGGAATGGGCTGAAATAAATTTCTACCTAGTTGATTTTACTCTAATTATACCATTCAGTCACACCTTATAGTAGTTGAGTAGCAAATTTAAATTTCAAAAGCAGTGATTGTAATGTGTGTGTGTGTGTGGCATGGCAGCGTTTTAATTAGTTAGAATCTCTGGTATAAGTCAAACCATGTCGGCTTTGAGAATCTCTTTGGGCTTAGACGTCATTATGGGCAACAATGCTTTTCAGTTTTATATGGTGACGGAAGAGTTATATATTGAGATAGATATATTGATATTATATAGTAATAATTATCTACTAAAATAATAAATATTTTTTTCACTAATTAAATTATCAATTATATTATCGTATAATATCAGTCTATTATATATGATATGATAATATACATATATAGTTAAGATATCGCTTCGTAAAGAATAACAAAAATTAATATAGAAAATTTTAGATTTTTATTAGAGATAAAAATCAAAATAGACCTAAAAAAGTTTTTGTCCCAAACATAACACTTAAAGAGAAAAATGACGAAAATAGATTTTATTAAATGATGTAAATATATATATTTATACATTTGGGTTAAGTAATCTAAATTTAAGATTTAGAGTTATGGGGTGGGGATTTTGGAGTTGAGGTTTAATTTTTTTTTTAAATATTAAAATTTTAAAATAAAAAGTCTATTTTAGTCATTTTTTTTTCAAGTGCTATTTTTGTGACAAAAACTTCAAAAATGACTATTTGAGAGATTTGCCCATAAATGAATGAAGTCTCACATCGGTAATTAAAGAATTAATGAACTAATACATAAATAATTAAAATCAAAATAATTATCGTTAATTGATTTTAAGTTGAAAGTCAATAATAAATCCAATTTTAATAATATCATATTGAAAATTAAATTTGCAACATCGCCTTATTCGAAAAGAGAAATATAAATCCCAGACTAACAACAAAAAAGAATCAAATTATCATCAATTGATTTTAAATTGAAAGTCAATGATAAATCCAATTTTAATAATATCATATTGAAAATTAAATTTGCAACATCGCCTTATTCGAAAAGAGAAATATAAATCCCAAACTAACAACAAAAAAGAATCTAATTTAAATCAGAACTTATGAACATGTACAGGCCCAACGTATACATCGTTTTGAGCATATGGAACATGTTATAGGCCCATCAGAATAATTTAAAGTATATTGTCTAAAAGGCCAATTCATAAAAGTCTGCAACCATCAAAACCATTTGTCCTAGTAATATGGGGCTGGGGATGTGGAGTGGTGTCCCCAGAATTGATAACTACTAAAAAAGGTCAACTTTCTAAACAGTGGGAAGCAATCTCGAGGTGAGATCCAGTGGCTCTTTAGTAAATAGTCAAGATACTTTGGGACAAATAAGAGAAGTCCAAATCTGAAGAAAGACTGACGACGAGACCAAGAAAATAGTTTTACATGTATGTCTGCAGAGCATATCTTTCGTATAGTATTGTTTCCTTATTTGGTTTAGGATATACACTTGACCTACACGTGACCTTTTGTACTCTTTTAAATAAGACCAGGCCCACCTCTCTCTCTCTCTAACACTCACTTCACCGAACACACTTCTTCTACACAAGAACGTAACGCCCATGGATTCAGACTTCGGAATCCCCAGAGAACTCTCTCCTCTTCAGCAACTCCGTTCTCAGTACCAACCTGAGCTTCCTCCTTGTCTCCAGGTTCTTCCTTCTTTCTACTTCATTGGGGATCTATTTTGAAGACTTGGCTTTTCTTGTTTGATATATATTTATCATGGACTTTTGCAATGAATCAAACAAGCTTTCTGCTGTTTGTTAACTGTGTCTTTCCGGAACATTACATTATCAGATCTAAAGTTTCCAGCTTTTAATGCTCTCTGATATGTTTTGTCCGAAGTTTTCAGTCTGGTCCGGATTTTGCTGTTTCAGATTCAACTTGTCAGATCTCATAGCTGAGGTTCTATTTTGGATTACTATTTTGAACTTGCTTGTTTTTCCTTGTTCTCCCCTTTATGTTCTTTTTCAGGGAACTACTGTCCGCGTGGAGCTCGGTGATGGAACCACTGTTGCGGAAGCTTCTGATTCCCATATCATAGCTCGTGCCTTCCCACATACTTTAGGACAGCCTTTGGCTCACTTCCTCAGGGAAACTGCCAAAGTTTCTGATGCTCACATCATTACTCAGCTTCCATCAATCAAGGTTGGAATCGTGTTCTGTGGAAGGCAAGCTCCGGGTGGACACAATGTTATCTGGGGTCTTTACGAGGCTCTTAAGGTGCACAATGCTAAAAGCACCTTGCTTGGCTTTTTGGGTAAGTTTCATCATCTCTGATACTCATTGGTCTGTGAGAGAAGAACCTGTTTTGTGATAACTATCTTTTTTTTTTTTGTTTCTTCTGAAAATGTTCTATAGGTGGTTCAGAAGGTCTATTTGCACAAAAGACTTTGGAGATCACAGATGATATACTCCAGACTTACAAAAACCAAGGTAGGTTTGTTTGATTGATGAAGGCGTTGTAGAATCTTTGTTCATTACCTTATTCTGACAAAATTGGCGGTGAAATGTATGTTTTAAAGGTGGTTATGATTTGCTGGGAAGAACCAAGGATCAGATCAGAACCACTGAGCAGGTTAACGCTGCACTCAAAGCTTGCACAGATTTGAAGTTAGATGGCCTTGTTATCATTGGAGGTATACCTAGCGTTTTTATTTATATTCACTGGCGAAGTTCTGGTGTGAGTTTCTACTAAACCAAGAGTTTATATTGTGCTTTTTTGAAGGTGTAACATCAAACACAGATGCCGCTCATCTTGCTGAATTTTTTGCTGAAGCAAAATGCTCCACAAAGGTCATAAACTTGTTCCTTGTCGCCTTTTTTGATAGTTCCTTTTTATCATCACTCTATTGATACTTTAAGCCACCCATAAAATTTCAGGTAGTTGGTGTTCCAGTTACTACAAATGGAGATCTCAAGAATCAGTTTGTTGAGGCAAACGTTGGTTTTGACACCATATGCAAGGTAAATCTCAACTTTAACCCTCTGGTTACTTTTGTCTTGACACCATATGCAAGGATCCCTTTGTGTTTTTACTACAGAAAGATATGTTATGTTTGGCTAATGATATCTTGCTTCATACAGGTGAATTCTCAGCTCATTAGCAATGCATGCACTGATGCTCTGTCTGCAGAGAAGGTAAATGCTATTTCTTACTTTACTTTCATCTAGTAAGAGATTTCTAGTCTAACTGCAGTTTATTTACTTTATATTCTAATGATGAGAAATACTTTGATCAAGGATGTGGTACTTGTTTACAAAGTGAACCAAGCAAAGCTGTGCTCTTCATATTTCTGATATCAAGTTTCACTTTTTTTTTTTTAATTGGCAGTACTATTATTTCATCCGTCTCATGGGTAGGAAGCACTCACATGTTGCCCTTGAGTGCACCCTCCAGTCTCATCCAAACATGGTTGGTTATTTTAAATTCGGTTTCTTAACATAGCTAATTGATCTGTTTGTGTGCATTTATTTTTAGACTCTCATTTGCACATGATGCTTTCTCTCAGGTGATACTGGGCGAGGAGGTTGCGGCATCTAAGCTCACCATTTTTGACATTTCTAAACAGATCTGTGATGCAGTTCAAGCAAGAGCAGGACAAGGTCTCATTAAAGAAAACTTTATATATGAAGTATTATGCAGTGATGTATGTTACCGGTCACTAACTTGATTGCTATACCACTGATTGGCACCAGACAAGAATCATGGAGTCATCCTCATTCCCGAAGGGATCATAGAGAGTATTCCTGAAGTTTACGCTCTGTTAAAGGTAATGATTTGATACTTGTAGGCATATGTATTTATCATTAGTAATTGTAGTTATTTTTCTTCTTTCTTGAATATTGAAAATGATCATTTAGTATTATATCTCATGTCTAAGCTGGCTTTGTGTGTTGCAGGAAATTCATGGGCTACTTAGGGAGGGTGTAGCTGCTGACAAGATTTCTACTCAGCTCTCACCTTGGTCATCTGCTTTGTTTGAATTTCTTCCTCCATTCATTAAGAAACAGGTTCGAATTTTCAAACATGAGACTTCTCTTTGTTTTTACTCCAAAGAAAATAAGTATGAATGCTTACAAGATGTTGATTTTTGTTGTTGCAGCTACTTCTCCATCCTGAGTCTGATGATTCTGCTCAGCTATCCCAGGTAAGAAGAAGAAGAAACAAGAACTGTTGCTAATATGTTACAAAAAAGGTGGTATCCAAAATGCGTGTTTTGCTTTCTTCTCCAGATTGAGACTGAGAAACTTCTTGCATATCTCGTGGAGACTGAAATGAACAAGCGCTTGGTATGCTCCACTTCTCTGAATATTCAAGTTGTTTGCTGCATCTAAAAACACTCTTTGCCTATGAAATTAAATTTTTGACAGAAAGAAGGCACATACAAGGGCAAGAAATTCAATGCTATATGTCACTTCTTTGGTTACCAAGCTCGTGGATCTCTCCCATCAAAATTCGATTGTGATTATGCCTATGTAAGTCACTGCCACTCTGACTACAATGTCAATACAAGTTAATAAAAGAATCTTTGGATGTGTAATCACACTATTGAATGGGAAAAATCTGTCAGGTTCTTGGACATATATGTTACCACATCCTGGCAGCTGGTCTGAATGGTTACATGGCAACAGTGACCAACCTAAAGAGTCCAGTAAACAAATGGAAATGTGGTGCTGCACCTATTACAGTTGAGTTTCGTCTTCTTCTTCTTCTCTTTAATGTAAAGATGGCGTTGATACAACCTCTTTCTTTTACTGATCTTACACCTTTGTAGGCAATGATGACGGTCAAGAACTGGTCCCAAAATGCTGGTTCCACATCAACTTCAATTGGTAGACCTGCAATTCATCCGGCAATGGTGGATCTGAAAGGCAAAGCATACGAGTAAGCAGTTTCTTCATGAAGACACTGGCTTACTAATGTTGTTGCTTTCAGTGTTATGTAATATGTAAAAAATGGTTTTTGGCAGGCTGTTGAGACAGAACGCAGAGAAATTCTTGATGGAAGATCTGTACAGAAACCCAGGACCGCTTCAGTACGATGGTCCTGGTGCAGATGCTAAAGCAATGAGTCTTTGTGTTGAAGATCAAGATTACATGGGACGTATCAAGAAGCTGCAGGAATATCTAGACCAGGTAAAAACTTCTTTTTGTTTTCCTTGTACTATAGTTTCATGTTTTTAATATTTTGGTGGTATGGTCAGGTGAGGACGATAGTGAAGCCAGGATGTTCTCAAGACGTACTGAAAGCAGCACTGAGCGTGATGGCTTCAGTGACTGATGTTCTCACTACCATTTCTTCATCTTCAAATGGTGGTCAACAAAGTGCTTAGAACTCAAAAAGAGAGCCAAATCTTACTAGAGTTTCCATGGATCTTTGATTAAACTCTTTAAACATCCCCACATTTCGTGTTCAAAAGCGAGAAAAACAGACAAGTTTTGGATTTATGTTATCCACAGACTTTTTACGCATTGGTTCTCCACTTTTCGAAACGTTCCATTTAACATTACATAAGCGTCGGACACTTTTCTGTTTTGGAACCATTTTTGATTTGGATACGCAAAACAGAAACTCATTTTTTACTTGAAAACTGTTTTGATCACACAACCGTTTGAAAAGTGTGCAAATAACTATTGAAGCTTACACAGATGATAGGGGAAGAAGAAAAAAGAAGAAGAACCTACGCAATCATTTTGGTAATAAGACTATGATTAACCCGGGATTCTTATAGGAATATCAATCATTTTCGTAATTAGATCATTTAAAATTAAGAAATAATTTTTCATATTCCGATAAAAACTTTAGTCTAATAACTCGTGGATTATTTATGCCTTACTACTCGGTGCATAGAAATAAAAAAGCCGAGCTGATTTATTGAGCCCATATTTCACCTAGCAATTTTAAATGATATTATTGGGCCTAAGGGCCCAATTATCTCTGTGAAGAATAGTTGGGAACTCAGCGTTTTGAAACCCATCCATCTAATAATACCTTCCTTCCTCCATTGACACAACACCATTCTCAGCTTCACTAAGTCTCTCTGTATATTCTTCGTCCTTTTTCAATTTCTCCGCCTGCAAAAACCCTAGCGCGCCACCGGAGGTCCCTCGTTCTCCTTCCCCTGTTTTCGTCGCCGTCGCAGAAACAGGCAAAGCATGTATTTATCTATTTATTTTTCCTCGATTTTTTTTCTTCTCTGTTAGGTTTGAGAATGTGAATCATAGCAATAGAGCGAGCTCCAATGATTAATTTGGTTTCCTCCTAAGTAGTGTTTACTTGAAAGCATCAAGTAGAGGTTCTTATGACGTTCTCTTGCTGTGACAGAAGAAGAGAGAAGCTTTTTGATGGCGGATACCGAGATGCCTTGTACTACTGATGATGATGTTCTAAAGGAAGAACCTTCGGAGCCAGAAAAGAATCAAAACCCTAATGAAAACCCCCATCCCCTTCTTCCCGGGGATAACGAAGATGAAGCTGGTCAAGCCAATGGTCATGAGAAGAATAATGATGATGTTGGAGTTGCTCTTCACTCTGAGAAGAAGACTAATACTAATGTCCAGTTTTCGAGCCCCGAGACTGGAGAAGAGAATTGCAAAAAGCGCAAAAATTGGTTGCTTAGTGATTCTGAGGTAATAATAAGACTATGTTTGTACTACATTTGGCTCAAAAGACTGACCTTTCTGAGTAATTCACTGGATTGAATATAATGTTGAAGGGATATGAACTTAGTGGTAAGGACTATTATGGTGATCTTCTTCTTACAAGTTCATGTTTCTCTACAGGCACGAGAAGTTGATGAAGCAGGGACGCCGGAAGAACAGCAGGCGTTTCTTAGAGAACTCGCGACCTTTCACAGAGAGAACTACCTGGATTACAAACCTCTTAAGTTTTATGGGCAGCCTTTAAACACTCTCAAGTGAGTGTTTTTTTTTTTTAAAAGAAGTGTTGCTTTTGTTCTTAAACAAGCTCATATATCAAGTGCCTCACTTTTGCATGTTTTACTATGCAATGTAGGCTATGGCGAGCAGTCGTTAAACTAGGTGGCCATGACGTGGTAATTATCCACTTCTTTTAGTGTAGTATATATTACACTCCTACATAGCCACTTCATTATAATCAAAAACCATGTCATTTAAGCTGGCTCGTATGATTAAAACCTTTATTTCATTAGTTTGTATATCCATATTAACTGTATAATGTGTAGATATTGAATTGGTAAGCTTATCGTTGATAAGAGTATCTATAGGCATGGGAAAGACTTTCAGATACGAGATTTTGTACTAAAAAGTGGTTTAGTTATGCAGATATGTTAAGAGTGTTTGATATGTTGTCTGGAAAGCATTTTGGTTTTACTGTTATTAGCTATATTTGGGAGTTTATATTCTATATTTCTCGAATGTTTATTGGTCTTCGAGATTCTTTTGTTTTTTCATGTAATTTAGGTCACCACATCTAAGCTATGGCGGCAAGTTGGAGAATCCTTCAATCCTCCAAAGTATGGCTGATGTCTCTCTTAGACTCTACGTTAGTCTTTTCTGATTTTTCATGATGGTAAATTGTTTTACATGTGGTTTAACTATCTTTTCCAGGACGTGCACAACAATCTCCTACACATTCCGCAATTTCTATGAGAAGGTGAATTTTGTTGTCGTCCATAGTATCATGTATATATTTTGTCTTCATTTTTACTTATCCTTTTCAGACATTTCTGACTACTTATTTTAGCACGTTAGATATAGGTAGATAATGATTTGAATCTTTGCTTCAATTTTAGGCACTTTTGGAGTACGAAAAGAGTTTAAGGAAAAATGGTGAGCTTGACCTTCCTGATTCAACTCACAATCTGTCTTCAGGCCTTGAGAAAGAGGTAAAAACTCCCCTTAAATGGTAGCCTTTGGCTTTTCGACACTAAATACATGGAATGTTTGGATGAAGATATCAGCTAGATTTAGCACCATGGAAATAGAAGTAAACTATCTACTTGTTAATGTATTGTAGGAAGTGGGTAACTGAGGGAATAACAGTTTCAAAGTTCTTTCAGCATTTATTTTACGCATAAAGGAATTTCTTGAATGTGCAATACCAGTTAAACATGTTCAGCCCCACCATATGCAATCTGACTGAATACAAATTATACCCTTTTTATGTCTAATATGAAAGCTGTCAAGAAACCTATGTGCATAACCATGTTTTCCTCTTCCCTGATTTTAAGGACTTTGATGTAGGTTATTAGTCATCATGGTTCAGGATCAGGCAGGGCTCGGAGAGATTCTGCAGCTCGTGCTATGCAAGGTTGGCATACCCAGCGCCTTGTCGGATCTGAAGAGGTTAGTGAGACTATTGTTAAGATTTCACTTCAATCTTACTGCACTCTGTGACTTCGCCTGCAGAAATTTTCCCTGTACCATAACGATGTTCTCCTTTTGTTTCAGGATAAGGGCTTAAGCTCAACCCCAAAGCATAAGAAACTCAAAAGCATTGGTAAATCATTTCTCTCGAGGCATTAATATTCTTGTCTACAAGAGTTGCTTAATGTTGCGTTTCGAACGGTTTTTTTCAGGCCTGCATAAACCCAAAATACAAACTTGCATGGACCTTGTTTCAGCAGAAAAACAGTTACGGAAAGCTAATCCTCTCCTGCTTATTTTCTTGTAACTCTTAGATGGTTATTCTAATTTTTTTTTGTTTCTCTTTTAATCCTTCTAAGCAGTTATAGGATGAAAACAAAGCATTTCTTGACCTTTACATGTTACTGTAACTTTCTTTTTCCTAATATGATTTTGGCGCCTTAGGTCGGTTGCTGATATTGTTGAAGATGGACCCCTTGCTGACTGGGTGAAGATAAGTGTCAAAGAAACTGTGAGTAACTTCTGCCATGTTTTCTCATTGTAACTGGTGATCAAAAGACCGCTTTAATAAACGCCAAAAGAAAATTGCAAACTAGATTGTTGATTGTTTACAATCTGAATCTTACCAAATCTGTTTTTTTTTTAAACTCACAGAAGGATTCCTTTGAGATATATGCTTTGGTACCTGGACTTCTTCGCAAAGAGGTGATCACTCCCTTGAACCCTATTTTTGAACTTTTGAAGTCTTTCACTTCCGTTTGATAGCAAGCACATAGAGATTTGTTAGCTGCCACAGCAGATCCGTTGACTACTTTTCTAGGACATAGATCCTAATCAGTGTACATTTTTTGAAGGTTTTTGACTTTTAGTTACAGAACATAGAAACTGCTCCTAGCAATACCTGTTTTCTGGCGAAATCATAAGAGAGTTCAAAGTCCTGAACATCTTTTGTTTGTTATTTGTTCGTAGATTCATATTCAATCAGATCCGGCTGGACGACTGATCATAACAGGCGAGCCTGAGCAGCTTGACAATCCTTGGGGCATTACACCATTCAAAAAGGTAAAACTTTCATGAATATGATAATGCCATTAACTGATACATAAAGCCCTGTTGTTATCTAACTGAGAACCGTCCTGTCATTTTGATATGATTACACTAGATTGTTGGCTTATCAGCAAGAATCGATCCGCTTCACACATCTGCGGTCATGAGCATGCACGGTCGGTTGTTCGTACGAGTTCCTTTTGAGCAGTGACTGATCTCAAGAGTGAACTCGTTGTTTGCTTTAAGTTTCTCTTAGGAATTCAATTGTATCAGAACAAAACTGCTAGGCTGCTGAAGCGGGTTTAACTGTAATCCTAGTCTGAAGACCGAAATGAAGAGCAGACAATCAGACATCGTATCTTGCTGTAAGGTTTTCTTATGTAGAAGTTGAGACTAAAGCATTTTTAGGATGCAACGAACCAACAATGATATATGTATCTGTCCAACACTGGAATGTTAAAGCTTTTCTTATTTATGTTTCTTTATAGATATGAATAGATTTACCTATCCCATCTACTATAGTACTATGTATAGTATAGGTTCTCTAATGACTTTCGACGTTCTCATGTTTTTTTTCGGTATTCAAAAAGTACTGGTATGATTTGTTTTCAAAAAGTGAAGTAAAAGTTATAAGGGAAAACAATAGTAACAAAAAAACATATTTGACATTTTTCAAGAATCTAAAAGGTTCATGATTATCCATTTGGGGGACATGATTAAAGAATATAAGTTTATGATTTATTTCAATATTGTTATCATGCAGACACACATACAAAATGATATTTTTTACATTTCAAAATGTTTACACTTTTGACACATTATTAAAAATTATTAAATTTTAATTTTAAATAAATTATTTTGTGATCAACTATTTTTCATAATTTTTAGTTAATAATAATTGAATAAACAGAATTAATCTTTTAAAGTTTTATTTTATTATTAATAATAATATATTAAAAATATTTTTTGGAACCACTTTCTTTAAAATATAAATCATTTAAAACGGATGGAGTACATGGAAAGATGAACACATCTTCTTCTAATCAACTTGGTGTAGCTCAGTTGCATGTAAGGCAAATGACACGACCACATGGGAATTTGCTAATGTATACAAACATAGCTACAAACGCTTTTCCCGTAACATGTTCCAAAGCCCCAAAAAGCAACATGAAATAACAAAAGTAGGTATTGTATTCTATTTTATTTATTTTGGCAAAACATTTTATAAATTATCACCCTTCTGTTTATAAGAACTCCAAATTCCATGAGACGTAGTCAAAAAAAAGTTCAGGTTTTAGATTCACAATCTCTTTGATCAAAAGACTCACAATCTAAAATGTATAAGCTAGTGTTTGCACTCGTTGTGATATGCTTCTTGAAACATTGACTTTGGTCATGTGCATGTTTGTAATGTTTATCTATCAATCATTATATATACATGTATAAATAAAACAAAAACTTTCCCTTTTGGAGTTTATATTAGTTATCTGACAGTATATGTGTTTGTGTTAGTATTAAGTTTTAAATTTGTGTTAGTATATTGGTATCATCTAAATAAGCTTCTCCACATTTTTGTTCCTAGTCAATAAATTTGTCCCTAGGGAATTGGAACATTCCTCTTTTTCACATATCTTGGTAATCAAAACTCCTTTTGTTGTCTTGCAGCAGAGACTCTTAACTGACACTACAAATGGTTCATGTTCTTAGTTGATCTTCCCATGTTAAAGTTCACAAATTCATATGTAACTGACGTGAAACACCATGTACTTCATGTTTCTATGCTTTGATGTAACGGTTGTCTTTAACCATTACCTTAGTCGTTGGCTAAAATTCGAAAGCAACACCCTTCAACATGATCTTGTCACCAAAACCATTTTGTGTCTTTTTTGTTATCGAAAAAAAAAACTCATATTCGTAGGATAAAACTAAAGTATTAGCATCTAAACTGATACAAAACCAGAATACATTTGAATTTTTGGTTGAGACGCATAGATTCTTCATACACGCCAATGTTAGGGCGTGTATATGTGACCTACAATATATGTCCAAAGCTACTTATTGCCAAACCTGTCTTAAATTCTTAATGGTGTTGAATTTGCAATTCTCACTCTCGTTGGAGCGTTAATGCATATATTTTATGCATGCAATTTGGAATGGACATCATTATAACATGGCCACTCAAATTATCTGATTGTTTTTTTTAGAAGCACACTCTAAAATGCTGCATAAACGAGGACTTTATAATTAAGCAATAAACGTTTTGATCAATCTCTATATGTAAGTTAGTGTTTTATCCTTATAGATGTAATACATTGAAGTTTTTTAAAAAGTTGAAATGAATGTGCATTATACGGCAGATAGTTATGGGAAATACATTTGGCCTATATACGTGGATATAAACATCAAAAAGTATTATATTTATACTATGACTGGAAACATATAGAGCAACTTCTGAGACGTATATTATATATTTCATCAAAATTTCTTAATTATTAAAATAGACTTATATACTATGATATATCTCTATCAAATCGAGCTTATTATGATAATAGTTGTACGGTATATCACGAAACCCTAGCAATGAATAAAAGAAAGACATATGGAGAGGTTTTTCTAAGTAACAACAACACGAGAGACAAATATGGATTCCTCTAAACACCAAAGCTCAAATATGCATATCAACTAAAATATAAGTACCAAAGATCCCAAATGAAAGACGACTCCACAAATGATTTAAACACATAAAATTATCCATTGATAAATATGTAAATTCAATTAAAAGGTGGTCTTGAAGGTGTACCAGCTCCCCATCCAAGCAAATGAGGATCACCGGAAAAACCATAGCCACCCACATTACCTCCTAACTGTCCCTGACCGGTCACTCCCGACGGTGGAGAAGCTGATGGAGCTTGCTGCATCTGCGGTGGTCCTCCTCCTCCTCCGCCGCCGCCACCACCTTCTTCCTCCTCCTCTTCAATAGGCAATCTCTCGAAAACCGCATTGGAGAATGAAGCAGCCATTAGTATAACCGGAGCTGATGCAACAAGCGGAGCCACGACGCTTCCTCCAACCACCTGACCTTGCCCTCCGGCTAGAAATATCGACAAACCACCCGCACCAGGCGGTGCAGGTGGTGGCAAAACGGTACCCTTTAGCGAAAGAATCTCAAACCTTCCATGTAAAGTCACAACTCCACCGGCTCCAGACCCAACACCACCGCCGTTTACGGGAGTGACTGGCTGACGGAGAGTGACGTTAGAAACGGTGCCGTTTCCTCCTAAAACGGAGACTCCTCTCCCTCTCCTCCTAGCGTAAGTGGAAACACTCTCAACTATGTCAGCTCCAGGAGATACTTCAAGGACGTGAGATCTAAGCGTGTTGGGGCTATCGCGCGTCACTATGATCGGTGCCTTTGGTTTGTTCTTAGATCCTGGTGGACGTCCACGTGGACGTTTCCCATGTGCTGAGCTTGATGTAGCTGGATCTGAATCGGGTTGACCCGTTTGGTGATGATCTTTGTTTGAGTGATCAGATTCTCTTGAATCATCAGACGGTTGCTGCTGCTGATGTTGCTCGTGTTGTTGTTGCTGATGATGGTGCTGGTCAAAAAGATTGATTCCGCCTTGCGGTTGAAGCTGTTGCTGGTGGTGAATCTCCGGTCTGAAGAGGTTATGAAAGTACCTAGACGCTCCACCGCCTTGCTCGTAACCGCCTTCCATCGCTGCCGCATCTACTAGTTCCCTATCCCACCACTGTTTATTCGCCAGCTCAAATAAATTTTCTTGATTCTTGGCTCTTGAATCTCGATTCTTGGTTCTTGGTTCGTCTCGCTGTTATATTGAGAGGTGAGGAAGAGCGTGAAGAGAGAAAAAAAGAACTCAGATCGAGAAGTCAAAACTCAGGATTTTGAGGAGCCACTAGCTAAAGAAGAGGTGATCAGTTACACAAGCCGACAAAACCAAAACAGACCAAGAACAGAACTAAACTAAACTAAAGACCAAAGCAAAGAGAAAAGGGTAACTTATGAATCTGAGGTGAGGAAAAGGTTAGAGGAAACCCTAGTTATGATCTTAATTAGGGCAAGAGGAAGAAGCAGCTCCTCCTTTGTCTAAAAGACCACGTTGTAGTTCTGATGTGCTCTGGAAGAAAGAGAGAGAAGCTTGAGATTCATGTGCGTCTCTGCAAATAAATGTTTGGTCCTCTCATTGAACGAGGAAAGTAAAAGCAAAGACATACACCGAGAATTTAGCGGATAAACAGTCCCTTTATTTTATTTTAATAATATTACTATATATTGACGTTATTAGTATAATATTATGAATATATGTTATAGAAAAAAATAATATATATTACGCACACAAGCCGACAAAAATATGTATGTAACTAGTTATTCTTACATTAGATTCCAAAGAAACTAGGGCTCCAATGGGATAAAATAAAAGAAGGAAATATTGTGAAGAAGTTTTCTAATTTGAAAGCCTGAGATAAGATTAACATGATAAAAAGGTACATGGACAATTTGCTTATCTGACACTATAGACGAAATGTATAAAACGCATCATTTTCCAACACAAAATGTCAAGTGGAAGTTGGGTACAAAGATAATAAACGAATCCCACAACTCTTTTTAGGCGCGTGGAATTACTTTAAACAAAATTTGACTAATTAAGTTTATCGTGTTGCTAATTGTTTCAAGTTTTATGTATTTAATAAAGTGTTTTGGGTGAAAGGCAAAAATGGGTAAGATTATTGAATATTTCATTTACTTGAGAAAATATTAAATCTGATAGTTTGTTAAGAACTTAACTTCATTAGGATGATCTCTTTGTGCTAGTTAAGCTGATCTTATATTAAATTTTAGTATAGAGTTACCTTGTTATTACTAGAGGTTTGTAGGCTAGTGTTTTTTCATTAGTGCTGGTATATTCTTATCTAGCTCACCTACTGCATTCATCAATCCTGTTTGAATATGAATGAGCCATATAATTTTGAACTCTATGCATGTTTGTGTGTGTTTGCTATTACTGTATGATCCTGTTGAACCCGAGCTAGTAAACTAAATTACAAAAATCCATGTTCTTATTAAGGTTTCCCATTTGTTATATTTGATATCTATTTATATCTACTTTTATTGTCATCTGAGAGAGTATATAAGCCGCATAACTAAGAAAATCAAGATAATGGTCCTTTATTTACATTACTTTAATTATCATAAAATAGAGTTGACCCTTTTTAATGATAAGTTTAGAGAAAGTTGATGGTTCAATAGTGTGAGATTGTAACTAATACTAACTCTAGTGTTATCACGATGTCAATTAGTTGATGATTTTGGTTTTCAAAAATCATTGATAGTCTTTTAACCTTACCTCGAATCTGGTGTAGTACTAATTTGATCTTCGTTTTACATAACACGCGTAATATCAACAAAAAGTGCCACTCAAATAATCTTAAGTGTTTATAGAAAATACCTATTTACCTACAATATTATTTGAGGAAAACGTGAATGAACACAAAATTGATAAGAATTCGATAATATAACAAAATTATAATATTGATGTCAAATATTTAAACAAAATGGATAATTTTAAAATGAATAGTTAAAGACAAAAATATATTAAAAGTAATTCTAGTACGAGAATATATATATAATAGTTGAGTATATAATGAGATATAGTTTGAACTGGCCAAGTTATACCTATAAATAATTTAGTCTGCAAATGAGTCAATCAAATAGATTGATCTCCATTAGTCAAAAAAATAGTGGTCAGTGTAATTTACATCCAAATATACTCATTTATAAAATTAAAATTCTTCTATTAGTTTGAATGTCTGACTAACTTCCGAAAAAAAGAGGTTTTGTAAATATAAGTTTTTTCATTTCCATTCACCTATAATGTACAGAAAATTTTGATATATAATTTCCATTCAATTAAAATGAACGCTTCAATTTTGTCATAACTAATTTGCTGGACCCAAAATGTCGATAGCTCCAAAAATAATTACTTAACATGGCATAATACATTCGAATAATTGCAGATTCATTGAAGTGACTAAAGTTTATTCGACCCATTTATGCGTGGACCTCATCGTATCGTAGTTTTTAACTGCACCACCCATATAGTAACACCTAAAGCTCCTCATTCCTCAACGTGGACACATGTGCACTGAACCATGTGGGGCTCTCTGAAAACAGTTCGGAACCGTCTAGCTTCATGGCGCACGGGACCCACGGACCGTCGTTTTCATCGGCGCAACCTGCCGAGTCGTCAGGGATCGGTGCAATGTACATGTAGCGGACACGTTAGCTTGATCTGCACGTGCACAGACAAAAGTCACGTGAGTCAAAAGGGTCAGAGTATGAAAGTGAAAGGCAAGCATTGTGACCACGTGGAGGCGGTCGGATACATCGGTACTTGGTTAATAGCTTATCCAGTCGCACCTCTCCCGAATCTATCCGGCTTACCCATATAAATTATAATCACTTTTCCTTAAGGTTTAGTACTTTGGTTCACTTCTGCCATATTTTCAAAAATAAAAATGTGAAGTTTTGTGTGCCAAAATTTGACAATGTCGTAGCAAAAAAAAAATGAATGTAAGTGGAAGGGGTCTAGCGTCTGAGCATCGCTGAGTCCGGGACAGAAGATCAAGTCAAGGACGAGAAAGCTTGATTTGTCGTTGATGAGAGTAAATTGCGGACGATTCACCTTGGTGGATATCCACCATCTTGTCATTATTCATCACTACTTTCATTTAATTCAGTCAATTCATATAAATGTAACTAATAAAAACAAATATATATATATATATATATATATATATATTAATTACTCATTCTGTTTTTCATTATAAGTATCACTTTAGTTTTTTTACACGGATTAAGAAAACAATTAATTTTGCATATTTTCTATATAAAAACACAATTACCTATGCAATTAACCATATTTCAACCAATAAAAAAATAAATTACAGCATAAAATTAATAAATTTTGCATCGAAAATTGAAAAAGACACTTATTTTGTAACAAAAAAAAATCTCTACAACGACACTTAATATGAAACGGAAGGAATACTTTTTAATATGAGTAAATAATGTTAAATTGACATTTTTTGCGAAACTAAATCGTAAAGTTCTTATGAGTTATGACTTTATGGCCCTACAGGTGTAGAATCAAACGTGATATAATAAAGCTCTTCTGTATACTGGTACTTCCAGTTAACTATCGCATACAATCAAAGTTGTAACTCGCCACACATGTGTTATAAATTCATAATATAACTCGATCCTTGTGCTCCTGATTAACTATATCAACAAACATTGAATAAACTAGTTCTAATATTTTCCGACATAAACTGAAAATAATCAGTTATGGTGATAAGGATGCAGCTTGTTTGGAGAACAAATTCAAATATATATATTTGAAGGGTTTTTCGTTATAATATATTTTGAGGATGGGAAAACATTAAAAAGGATCTTGAAGCTAAATTTCCTTCCCACTTTAACAATAGTTAACAACCCTACTCGATATGACAACATTTCAATTAAATATCTGGAAAAATGATAAGATGGCCAAAAACTTTAGTGATTACGTGACACCCATTACTCAGTCCGCTTATTTTATTTTAATTTCTTATATCAATCAAAAGAAGCACCACGCGACGATTACATATGGGATAGTAATCTATCAAACAAAATTTACATCTCAATAGTAATCTCCATGGTACCCTTTTTGACATCTCAGTTCAATTGAGAAGTTCCAAGTGTTGCGATGCATGGTACTTTGGAACAGTTAAAAATCAACGAATATAATCATGTTTTCTTTTAGACAAAGGAGAAAAGAAAACTTTAAACCCATATGTTTAAGAATTTTTAGAGATTTGTATTTGATAGTTCAACCCATCTGTTTAAGAATCTTTAGAGAGTATTTCCAGAAAAAAAAAAAACTAAAGAAAGTGATTTTATATCGATACTATACTAAATCTAGTAATTTAAATTTGAATATATATTTTCCAGAACAAAAAGATCAATCAACAAGTCTAATCCAGCTGGTAATCAAATTATCAATCAAATCATACTTTATCTGGTTTGTCGCACGGAATCTAACATGTCCCGCTACATTGCTTTGTATGAATAGAATTGTCTAAGTTAGCAAAAAAAAATGAATAGAATGATATGAATGAATGATTGGTTACATACAATACCAATAAATTATAAATGATGGTATATTATTACTATAACCGCTTACCAGTTGCTACATACTCCAGTTTTATTATATTGACAAACATAAAGAATTAATTCTTACGATCGATTGACTTGACATTCTGTTACATAAATAATTTATAGGATGGAACTGTATTTGTATTGCTCCTATCAATTTGGAGAACCTGGTATCCCAAATATACCTATGTTACTATAAAAATAATTAGTGTACAATACTTTTTTTACTAACGTAATGATGGTCACAACTCACAACTTAAGAGGAGCAAGTAAAAATTAATTAAAATAAGTGGTCTCCACTAGAATTGTATAAACAAATTCAAAAGCAGATTTGATTAATCAAAAATTACGGGTCACCTTTCCGATAATGCCCAATCCCATTCTCACATCTTTGGCGACTTGTGATCTGCCACCACCCCATCCACCAATGTTTTAAAATATAAATTATAAAGCAAGGAAAATAAAACAAAACCAAAATGTCTTTTCAACCTTTAAAAGTCTCTTTCATCATGTTTCTACTCGTTTTGAATTTGAGCATTCATAGTTTTTTTCTTTTGAAAAAGAATTTGAGCATTCATAGTTTACCCTATGTACATATATTAAAAGTTGATGCAAAGCTATTAAACTGTAGAAATGTTTTTTTTTATGCTGCCGTCAAGATATAAGCTTATTATATTACAAACTTTTGATTATAATGTGATTTGTATATAGTGAAATTAAAGGTGATTTATTGATTAGACATTACTAAACTAGTTTAGCAACATGGGCAAATTGCCAAATTGGTTTTATAACGGGCCCACATGCCCACGTGGCCGTTTTGGACTTTCTGAGTTTGTGTCGAAGGCCCCTAAAGATGACCCCGCACAAAGACATGACAAAAAATTCTTAGAAATCGTCCACGTAGACAATTCTGTCCGACCACGTGTACGAGTGACGTGGACGGTCAGGATATGCTGTTACTTTCGTTTTATCCAAGCTTCTTATATGGCAACTCACATGGGCTGTCCACTTAAGATAAAGCCCATTAATAAGTATAAGCCCAACATAACAGTTAATTGAATCGATTTTTCTTATAGGACTTCTGGTTAAATCATATTCTTGGTATGAAGTCAACACAGCCTGATATGAGATTCCAGGAGCCCTATTCAAAATATTTTTTTATACTAAATTTTACTTGTTTTGAAAAATATTTTTTGAACAAAATCTTAATTAAAATAATTTCTTTAGATATGGTGGTAACTTAAAAGTTTAATAAACATTCTAATCTATTATAAAATTGTTTATATATAAATTTTAAATTTTTAAAAAACTGTTTTTTTTGTCATTTTCTTTCTATTTAATATTTTATATATTAATATATAAATACATATATACTTTTTAAAGGGATCTCATTAAAATAAAGGCTCCGTTAAAATGTTTCAAGAGCATGGGGTCAAGCCCGGAAGACCTCATATTCAGCATGTTTTTTTGGAGTAATATGAGGTAATTATTTTTCTCTCGAACTTGTCTATTACACAATGCCGGAGAGAGAATTAATAAGAAATAAAGGAAAGATGTTTTATAATTATGATGATTGATGAACCAAAGAAAACATGAATACAGATAAGAGTTTTATTATTAGTTAGAAATTGAAACTCTCTTACATAATTGACATAGTCTTGGACAAAGTCTCCTCTGTCCCATTAGCTTTCACGAACACAACCTGTAATGGCGAATACCTAGCCCAGTTGCTAAAACCCAAACACGGATAGTGATTTGGTTTATGAACTATCCCAACATCCATGCATTCGTCATAGTCATCAGGACAAACCACAATCTTGTAACCCTTAAGATTTTCTCCAGCTTTCTTGATCTGGAAGAAACTCTTGGACAACTCTTCTCCATGTTCTGGCTTAGGACCACCCGTGACGTACGACCCCTCAGCGTTCACGTCGCCCGCAGAGATCCACCAATAGGTTGGCACACCGCAGGTCGTAGCTTTGATGTCCATCTCGATGTTGAGGCTCTCTGATTCGGGAACGAACCTAACTTTAGAGTTCCAGTTTGAGAATTTTACGGGAATGCCCCTGTCGAGTTCTGAAAAAGTCTGCCCGATATAGAGGGGACATTGGTGATCAAGGTCGGGCAAGAGAGCCAGACCGCCACGTATAGAGTCGGAGGGAAGAGCGTAGTAACTCCCGTCGAGTATGATATCACCATCAGTGTCCAGAATTGGTGCGGCGGTCACGGCCAAAACAGCGGTTAAGGCAAGAAGGAAGTAAAACATAGGATCCATCCTCTTTTGAGTTTATGTAGTTGATTAGATTTGATTGTTACTGAATGGAGAAAATGTGAGTGATATACACAAACGGCTGTGTATACATGCACATACAACTTTTGTATAAGCTTCGCTTAGGCGTTGTATTATTAAGTACATTGAGATTTGAGAAGATGCCTTCCCTCCACTATGGAAATCATTTTTAAGTACATTCTCTTTGAATGATTAATACTATGAATAAACTGTTCAAGCCGGAAGTTTCTAAAAGAGAAATAAAATAATTTTTAAAGAGAAAAGTAATCAAAATATGTTTTATTAAAATGTGTAAATATATGTTTATACCCATAGAGTTAATTAATATATACTTAAGGTTTAAAGTTATATGGTGAAATTTTAAGGTAAGTTTTAAAATTAAAAAATATATATTAAAATTCTAAAAAAAAATGAATTATTTCGATCATTTTTTTAAGAGTTATTTTGATAACAAGAATTAAAAATTGATATCTAAAAGAATTGCTTTTTTTAAAACGTTAACTTCTTTACTAAATACAATAAAAACTCTCTACTATATATTCCACCTTCCAACCACCATTCGTAATTGTTTTTCTTCCTTTTTTATATTAGAGGTCAACTTTATTAATAAAATGGCCATGTCGTTCACGAGATCTGTTTATTGAAGGCTATTATGATGCGGCCAAAATAGCTGTTAAGGCAAGAAGGAAGTAAAACATATGATTCATCTTCATTTGAGTTTATGTAGTTGATTAATAATGTTACTGGATGATGAAGAAAATCTTCATGTGATCGGCAATTATACACGGGGTTGAAGCTAAATCGGATAAGGAGATTACTCAACACTGAGAAATTTATATTCACGATCCGAAAGTCTTGTACAAGTTAGTAACAAGGTATTTGCAACCATCTTCAACCAGTGTTCTTTAGCTTAGAAAGAATCACGACTCCAAGTCCTTGAGTCTTTTTTTTTTTGGTTTATGATTTAAGAGGGATTGTAGGTTTTGGTGACGGTGCAACCAGAAGGAATCATGGCTACCAAAGTTCAAAGACCGGTGCAACCAGAAGGAATCATGGCTACTGTAGTACTTGCTATCTCATCAGTTTTCTTCTTTTCACAACGTAAAGCCTGTAGTGAGTCAAGTGCTTCTTTTAAAGTCCAAAACTCTCATGGTGACAGTTTGTGAATAACAGCTTTTAGGCATCACATACGCTGGTCACTGGTGGTTTTGGTAGTATTTTGTCTCGTGGTCGTCGCTGATTCTTCCCCGGTTTCTCCTATTTATGTTCTAATCAAAGATGTGGTCGCGCTGATTCTTGATGGTTGTTCATCCAATTCGGTTTAGATTGAGTTGTATCATATGAATATGAGTTAGGTATTTTAGATATTTATGTTTCTTTGAAACTTTGACGTAATTCTTTTTCTCTAACTTGACTATTAGACAATATGTAGACTCCCACGACAACTATATGCCAAAAAAGCGTAAAGGATCTTTAAAAAATTACAGATATACTTGGGAACAAGATAACACAGATATGAATCCATTTAAATGCTTGGAAAGAGGATTTATCCATGGGATGAATCTTCACTTAGGAATTAGGAATTAGTTTGGATCTCTTTATAGGTGTGGAACACTCCAACTTAATAAAAAAACAATAGATAATCTAGTTTTTCTTTGTAAAATATCTAATTTTGTATGCTTATATTGTTATACATATAATTTACAATGATTTAGACAGATGTGAAAAGGACACATAACCATTGCCGAGGAAAGTCCTTTTCCTAACTTAATTGATTTGATGGTATAGTGTAATTTAGTAGGTAGATGGTCTCATAAGAGCACGATTATCCCAAGCTCTTAGGAGGGGTTCTTGTACTGTTCACGGGTCTCACTGACACGTGGGACCTATGAACAGTGTAAGAACCGCTTCTTAAAACTATTAAATAAGAACCGGTTTTAAAGAGTTTTTTACACTGTTTACGAGCTCTCCTGACACGTGGCGGTCCACGATTGATTCGTTTTTATTTTTATTTTTATTTTATTTTTTAATCAAAAAAAGAAAAAAATAAATAAATTAAGAACTCCATTTTGGGGTTCTAGGGATAATGATGCCCTAAGGCTTATCCATTTCAGTTTCTATCCAACAAATATTAAAAACAAACAAATAAAATTCTAAAGTACAACATGGTATATATATATATATATAATTTGAGGGAGTAGGACTAATTCAAAAGAAAAAGAGGCAAGAAAGAGAGTAGTTCATGGCATTTTTACCACAAGTTGAAGTACTTACCTAAATTTGAAGCAAAAAAATCGAAACTGGATCTAAACTGCTATACAATAATATCTAAATGAGATTTATAAACTTAGTATTTAGTTGAATATTATAAAGTAATTTAAATATTTTTATAATATCTCAAACATTTTATAGATTGTTTTATTTGTTATTTTGAATATTTTTTAGTTAATTTAGATAGTTTAACTAATTTTAGTTAAATTTATGAAGTTTATATATTTTAAATTTTCTTTGTCAACTTTTCAGATAAATATTTTGGGCAATTTTAAATACTAATTACAATTCGATCCGAACGAAAATTAGAATGATTATTTAAATCCAATTTGATAATTGGTAAAAATTGAATGAGACTTATAAAAATTGACGGGTCTAAACGTGAAAATTTAACTAGAGAGTGAACAATTTTAAATAACTAATAACTAGAAACTAAAATACATGAAAACTCAAAACGTATGTAATTTTCAAGGCAGTAACATTAGTAACTTTACTACATTTCAAAATTTGATTAATTCACGAGGGAAACACTCATTTTATCAGTAAATACAGCATTAATCAACATAAATGAGATGATTAGAGCGGGACCCATTTGCAAAGAAGAACTAAACTTTCTTTGTCTCTCTCGAACAATTCATGAATCGTAATCACGCATCATCGTCGTCGTCACACACACACCACCTTCTTCATCATCAATGTAAAATTTCCTCAAACAAACCTTACTTTCCTTTCACACTGATTCATCCCTCTCCCACTTTTTCTCTCATCTCCCTCAACGCTTGATCTAAGTTCATCTGTGAATCGTCTCTATCTCTTTTCTTTTCTCACCAATTCAGAAACCCTAGACTCAACCTCTACACACCGATCTTCTTCCTGCCCCCATCCATCAAAGTTAAAAACTTTTTCCATTTCTGTAAATTTTCCCGGGAAATTTTCTTCTTTTTTTCTTCTCTGTCATGATCATTACGTGTTAGTATGATCCTTTATTAGGTTTCGTTGGGGTTGTTCTCTTTCTTCTCTTCGCAGACCCGAGTAAACCTTAGAATCTCCGCTTCCAATTCGATCTGCTCTGTTTCTTAACCTCTAAATCTTTCAAATTTACGTCTAGGGTTTACTGGGTCAAGTTTTAGTCATCACTAAGTTACTTAAAATCGGTTCTTATCCATACCTTTTGCTTCCTCGTGAAAAAAAGTTGTAGACTTTGTCTCCTCTAAATCATGGCGTATCATTCGATTCCGGGGTCTGGGTTTCATTACTTGAATTCCCCTTTTGGTGATACAACCTTCACCAAGGTCTTTGTTGGTGGCCTTGCCTGGGAGACTCAAAGCGACACTCTTCGTCGTCATTTCGAACCCTATGGTGAGATTCTTGAGGCGGTTGTTATTACCGATAAGAACACTGGTCGATCCAAAGGTTACGGCTTTGTGAGTTTCCTATCCTTTATTTGTTCCTATATTGCAGCTTGTAGTGAACAAACATCCTCTGCTTCCTTAGTGTGCTGAGTTTTGCTTTAAGAGTTATAGTTCTGGTAATACCATCTTAGGGGCTCTGCCGATACAATATGTTTAGTTAGGCCTAAGATGAGAGCTGTTTTCAAGATTGTTGAATGACTTAGCGCTCTGTTATTGATTTGTATGGAGGATTTTAGGTGACTTTCCGAGATCCAGAGGCTGCTAGGAGAGCCTGTTTGGACCCAACACCTATTATAGATGGCAGACGTGCGAATTGTAATCTCGCTTCTCTTGGGAGGCCTCGGTTTCCCATGCAATATGTGGTGATGCCCAATATTCCTGGTTAGTCTGTCCTCATTGTTCATCTGTTCCTTGTTCTTGCATTACTTACTGAGACTTTCATATTACGCTGTTTTTTTTTGTTAGGACGGATAAGACCTGCTTCCCCATATGTTGGAAGTGGGCAGGGTCCTCGCGGTTCATTTTTTGGTAGCCATCCGTATCAGCAACCACAAGGTTATAGCTACCAGCAAGGAGTGATGTACCCTTATGGGTGAGTCACGCAATTCGGAGTTTACAAATTCTTGTTGCTGTTGTAAATCTGCTTTACAGACATGCAATGACGAGTGTAGTCAGTTGTATTGTCTGTCTACTTGCTAGTCCATTTCACAAAGGTGGAACCTTTGTTTAGTCACTTTGATTACAGCATGGACAATCACTTATAGATTTCAACTGGCTAGGGGTTGATAGTTAGCTTCTGCCACATAGGGTTCTTGAGTGTAGCACTGGGATGTGACATGTTATGATTGGTAATCTTGCAGGAAATACAGTAATTCCAGAGGATTTGTGGCCGAGCTTAATTGGTTTTAGACAGGCAAGGTCATTGAATGTATTTGGACTTTTTTAAGGCCAAAATGATCTGAAGTTTAGGCAAAATGATCTGATAGGAATGAACATTTAGGCTATTTCTCCAAATCTAGTGTTTTCCTTTCCTAGGATATGTATTTTTAGTCATGGTTCCATATCTGCTACTCTTTCAGTGCCTAGCAAAAACTTTTACCCATCTGTCTCTAACTTTAGTTGTTCTTTTTGGTGCTCTCTCAGGGTTACGCCATATGGACCTGAGTACATGTACTCACAGTCTCAGGTAGGCTTCTGAAATTGTTGCAGTCTCTTCTTGGATTTAAGCATTTAAAACTATTTTGACTTCGGTTATATTACACATGGCCTCTCTTCATTGTCTTTCAGGGCTTATATGGTCCTTACAGTGGTCAACAGTACCTTCAGGTTTATGGAGTACCTGGGGGAGTTAACTCACCCGGCTACCAATACGGGCAATTGAGTCAAAATATTCCAGTTGGTCACGGCTATGCAGCGGCACAAGGCTATTCAGTTCCAGGAAGTCATATTCAACCTCCATACCCTTCAGCTGTAGCTGGTCCTACCCCAAGGCAGTCCCATATTATTGTCCAGACTCCTCAGTATATGCAGAGTAGCGGTTCTGAAACAACAGGGTGAAAACCTCAACCAACGCAAGGGTTTTCTGGATGAACTGGTAGTAATTAGCTTGGTGTACAAAAAAAGGCATATATAGAAATTAGGAAAATATACAGATGCATATAGAATGGTGGAATCAAAATCTGATTCTTTTGGTAGTTTAAGTAATCTTCTTACTTCATACTTTCTTCAAGGCATAGGAGTGTGTGTTAGTAAGAAGAGTGTTAGGTAGTTTTTTCTATGTCCTATTGAGTCGAGTCCTCTGCACTGTAAATAGAATTAATGTCTATTGAGCTCACTTAGCTTCTTGCTCTCTTTTTCCATGTACAGTTTCTAGACTGATAAATTGTTATCCCAGGATTTTTCTTATTGTTTCTGTCTTTGACTCCATCTTCTTCTGCGTATCCTCTATTTTTAAGCTTATCAGTAGAGCCGCTTCGTATTGTTGATTCCACAAGGTTTTCATGTTAAGATTGTCTGAGAGTAGTAATCTCACGGAAGCACTAATGTAAGTGTTACCTACTACTAGTGAATCAAACCGACCAAATGGAATTCGATTCAGTGAAATTCTTGAAACAAGTCTCATATTATCTATAATTTTTTTTTGTTACTGTATACTAAAACTATGATATCATAGACATCTCCTGTTGAGAATTAATAGCAATAATATTCCTCATGGAGCCACGTATGAACATAATTGACACCGGTTTAATCTGCTGGCAGATTACAAACAATGTAATGTTGTGCCCATAGTGACAACATAAGAGGTAATAAGAACAACTGACCAAGTCTTCCTCGGAGTCAAATCATAAGCATATTCCATTCTCCCCAAAAAAAAAAAAAAAAATAATGCAACATAAAGACAGCAACTTGTTGTTATAAGGAATAGTCTTTGTCCTGTTTCACTTTCATCTCCTTACAAAAAGAAAAGCTCTGGATTCAGAATCGCAGAACAAGAAAAAGAAGATGCCAATAAAGTTATTGTCATCACTTGATGCAGCTCGAATACAATGGTACCATTTCAAAGCCATCATAGTCGCAGGTATGGGACTCTTCACCGACGCTTACGACCTCTTCTGCATCGCACCCGTCATGAAAATGATCAGCCATGTTTATTACCACGGTGACTCCATCAACACAGCCGTTCTCTCCACTTCTTACGCCATCGCCCTCCTCGGCACCGCAACTGGTCAACTCGTGTTCGGTTACCTCGGCGACCGAGTCGGTCGTCGCCGAGTCTACGGCCTTTGTCTTATCATCATGATCATAAGCTCCTTCGGTTGTGGCTTTTCCGTGTGCACCACTCGTAGGTCTTGCGTTATGGTTAGCCTCGGTTTTTTCCGGTTTATTCTCGGTTTGGGTATCGGTGGTGATTATCCTCTCTCGGCTACTATTATGTCGGAGTTTGCTAATAAGAGGACGCGTGGCATGTTTATAGCTGCGGTGTTTTCTATGCAAGGGTTGGGGATTCTTGTGAGCTCAGCCGTGACGATGGCTGTTTGCGTGGCGTTTAAAAAAGGTGGCGGCGGCGGTGGTTCGGAGGAGGTTCCGCCTGAAGCTGACGTGGCGTGGAGGCTTATACTAATGATCGGTGCTCTTCCTGCTGCATTGACGTTTTACTGGCGAATATTGATGCCTGAAACTGCAAGGTCCGTCCAAATTTTAAATCTTTTTTTTTTGTTACACTTATATATTAATTATTATTAAGTTTAAATGTCATTTTACTTCATTAATTATATTATATATATCCAATCACAAATCAGAAAGGACTTAATGTATAGCGTTCTCTTGTCTCACTATATTTTTATTTGCTACTTGACTCACATTGTTAATTCTTGAAAGCTTTCTTTAGCTAGATACATGGGACCTAGATACATTGCATTAAAAAAAACATTTGTTTGTCATTAACGAATATTTTCTTGTAATTGACTGTTTTTATACAACATTTCCTATCAGGCACACACATAAACATATGACTGAGGATAGAAAAGGATTTCTATTTTGTGAAAAATGATAGAGATGGTGGTAGGTTTGGAACCATAGTTTGATAGCATTTAATTTAGATAATTTCTATTATATAATATGAGATTCCTTAAAGAAGTATAGTTATTATTTTATATTTTTGGGTTTGCTGATAGATCAATGATTTAGAAAGGTTGCAAAATAGTGATATGTTTCATTGACTTTGTGAGGGATACTCGGATAGATACCAAACATATACCTTACCCGCTATATTCTTATCCTTTATACGTATTCACCATTGGCTATTCCAAGTCTCCATCAATCATTTTAACTAAAAAATGTCTTCACCGATCATGCATTTACATTATTTTAAAATCCTTTATTATTCTTTCATCTAATATTTATATATACATAAGGTATAAGCTCCAGCTAATCCACATATTAGTTTTCATTTCAAGTATTTAAAATTATCCCCACACGTACTCTAGCTCTTCCAACACCCTAGTCTCTACGGCATTCATTTAAAAAGGTCAAAAATAACAAAAACTAGATTTTGTAAATATATAAATTGCGGGTTATTAATTAAAAGTTGTACGGATGCATGCAGATACACAGCACTTGTGGAAAACAACATTGTCCAAGCAGCAAAAGACATGGAAAGAGTCATGTCAATAACTGATATCTCAGACGAAACAACCACCGAGCCACCACCACCACGTCCTCCTTTGCAGCCTTCATACACACTCTTCTCCCTTCGCTTCCTACGCCTCCATGGCCGCGACCTCTTTGCCGCATCTGCTAACTGGTTCCTAGTAGACGTCGTCTTCTACAAAAGCAACCTCCTCCTCTCCCAAATTTTCAGTCACCACTCGGACAAACCTTCTTCCTCCACCACTGAGAACGTCTACGACGCAGCCTTCGAAGTGGCGGAGCTAGGAGCCATCATAGCCGCTTGCTCCACCATTCCCGGTTATTGGTTCACAGTTTACTTCATCGACAAGATAGGTCGTGTAAAAATCCAGATAATGGGGTTTTTCTGCATGGCTGTTGTTTACTTGGTCGCGGGGATACCGTACACTTGGTATTGGTCAAAGCATGAGCAGACAAAGAAAGGGTTTATGGTTCTCTACGGTTTGGTTTTTTTCTTTTCTAACTTTGGTCCCAACACCACAACTTTTATCATCCCCGCAGAGCTTTTCCCGGCTAGGTTTAGGTCGACTTGCCACGGGATATCTGGCGCCGCGGGTAAGCTTGGGGCTATCGTGGGGACTGTTGGGTTCTTGTGGGCTACGAAGAAGGAAGATGACGGCGATGATATGAACCGTATGAGAGCTGCTTTCGTGATTCTTGGTGGAGTTTGCATTGCTGGAATCTTTGTCACTTACTTCTTCACCAGGGAAACTATGGGAAGATCGTTAGAGGAGAATGAGCACGAACAAGAGCGAGATTAATAATGTTGAGAGCCAAGATGAGCCACAGGGGCAATCATCGGAAAGCACTTTGATTCAGACACAATGATGATCGGGAGACAAAACACATGTTCAGTTCAAGTTTAGTAGACAGAGGAAGCCACTTTTGTATTTCTGTTAGTTTTTTTATATTTATTCTTACAATAACTTCTTACCCAAGAAACTGTTTAATGTCTGTTTTCTTTTTGTACTTTCTAACAATGAAGTTTCAATATATATAGTCGTCCTTTGTTTTTCTTCAGTTTAATAATGGTTTCTGTTTCTAAACCATAATTTTATATTCAGTTTATTGGTCACAGTTCTTGCAACATTTCTATTATAAATCAAAAGTGAACACAATAAAAATTACAATTTCATGACAACATTCATAATGATCAGATGCAGATAAGATAAAATGATATATCATCATCATTTAGTTTTGGTTGGGAAAGAAGCCATCTTGTTGATTCCACAGAGACCTTCTGGTTTGCCAGTGTTCCTCTTCATCCTGATGTAACCTTTCTCTCCCCATTTTGGTCCCCAAGAATTCTTCACAATTATGTAATCCGAACCCTTGCTTGAACCATACCCAACTGCAGCCACACCATGGTCCAAACCGACCCCGCACCGTCCATCAAAGACACCCTTCATATACCAAAACACAATGATTCAAACATCAAGAAGACTAACTAACGGACCATATGTTCAATAATATACTTACTCCGCTATAAAACTGGAACTCTCTACCAGAGGCATCTATGGCCACACAGAGAGGTTGATGAGCTAATGCCTTCAAGAGACTTTTCTCATCGTTTCTAGGTACATCTTGGTGCCCACTGATAGTCACCATTTCAGATTCATCCTTTTGCGTCTCGCAAGTTCCTTCTTCCATGGAGTAAGGATAATCCTCTTCCTTGCGAAGACCTCCGTTCTTGACAATGTATTCAAAAGCATAGTCCATGAGACCACCATTGCAACCATTGTTGTAGGTTGTGTCACAGTCTATGAGTTCTTGTTCAGACAATGTTGTCAAGTTTCCTGTCACAATCTTGTTTATACCTTCCACTGCAGCTACTGTCGAAAACGCCCAACAACTTCCTGCATACCAATTCAAGAAACTTAAAATTTAAATGAAAATTTTTAGAACTGTAACACATCATAGTCCAAGATTTGAGATTACCACAAGAGCCCTGGTTCTTGACATAGCTCACGGCTCCTTTCTTTCTCCAGTCAACAGATTTAGGCAAAGCCTCAACGTCCACGTCCTCGTAAGCGAACTCTTGGTAAGATCTTTCATCTTCACGTCTCGCTATATCAGTCTTGAGCCCCAAGTACTTGCTCTTGAACTCTTCGTGGCTCAAATCCGCAAACTCGTTGAGACCAAGCCAGTAGCTTTTCACTTTCTTGTTAGTCTCATCGATGTGCTTTAGGTTATCTTTGAAAACTTCGAACCTACGCAACTTCTCTTCAACGGTTTCGTAAGCTTTCTCGAAGTTGGAGATCCAGTTTTCGAAGAGTTCAATGAGTTTGTCATGCGACTCCAAATCCTCAGGGGAGTATCCAACGATGGAGAAGTCATGGGAAGCAGCGAAAGAGAGGGACAGAGATGCAGCAGATAAGGCAAGTGCAAAACAGAGGATTCTTGTAGGAGAAGAGAGAGCCATTAGGGTAATTTTAGAAGTTTTGTTACTTGATGGAGTAATGGAAGAGAAGGGTTAGTTTATATAGGCTGAAATTTTGGATAGAGAATGATATTTTTGCTTTGGAGTAAAGTTGTCTGAATCTGAGTCTTGTATAAAGTCTGTGTCTTTAAGCTTAGTTTTGTCTTCCCTGAGGTTACTTTGAATCCAAGTAATGTATATGTTTGTTTAGTAAGTTCTGTGCAGCACAAGAACTCTCTACTTGGGCTAGAAGGCCTCTGGAATGATATATGGTCATGTCCTAATCAAGTTCATACTAGGCCCACTTATTTAGAGATGGCCTTTGGAGTGATATTTGGTCCCCAAGAATTATTTAATCAGGCTATCTATATAATTAATAAAACATGAGATTACAGTGAAGTGTTTCTTTGGTCTTTTGTAATATTATTGTTCTGTAAAGAACAAAGTTTGACCTGTCAATCCACCAAGATATCTGATAACAATGTCAGGAGGATCAGATCTTCGTACTTAAAACCTTATTTTATTTTGATGACCACCAAGCACTATGAAGTAACACACTATGTATATCACAAAGTGGATCATTTAAAACATGAATCATGTGAAAGTTCAAGCTGAAAGCTCACTGGTTCTATCTTTACAGGACATCTAGCTACTTGTATAAACGAAATAAATAGTTGGTAACATATAGTTAGTAGTTCGTTTCTACTTTGTAGGGACAAAATAAAGTAAAAAGAATATTATAAAAATGAATAACAAAAACAAAAAACATGTCTTAAGATCCGTTTGAGGTGGAGACACGTGGTCGGAGATGATCGAATGATTTGGGAGCACGAACTCTACCAAGAATAAGACCGTTGTCTATGTTTCTTTAGGAGTAGTTCTTCTTATATATATATATATATTGATCTATCTATTATTTTGATATTATTTCTCAGTTTATATTGCCGCAAAGGAAAATAAAATCACCAATTTGTCGCAAAATTAGAAAAAAACATACATAAATGTTATAATTATTGAAAATTTAGTAGTGTGCTGTATCATGCTGCCGACTAAACTTTTCATATTTATTTGTAATATAGTGGAGTAGTAAAGAAGTAACTAGTAGGGCACAAAAAGATACGTGAGGAAGTGACAAAAGCACTAATAGTATAATATCACGTGCCCTCTCACTAATGCCATGTTCATCTCCCATTGCAATTTACCCATCTGTCTCTTGATTATAACATTTTTCCTTTTCTAACAGTAATTCTAACGTTATTTTATATCAAATTTCCTCCAAAATATCATAATTTTTAAGAACATCGAACCATTGTGCGTGTATATATTCTTTCTATCAAAAGTATGAGCTAAAATATATAACTAATAAGCCATATAACTCACTTGTGAATTCCTGCAAAGTGAATCATTATTTGTATGAATTGTTAGCTCCCCAGTCCCCACCAAGGTACGACTCAGAATGCGACATCTGAAAACTAAAATATTACATTCGATGTAACAGAAAAGTTGTAAATGTTTTTGTTTATTTTGTATTGTTATTAACTTGGACAACGAATGGAATATTGTTTTATAACGTGGATCCTCTGTATTTGCATGTTCCACATTGATCTGGTCGTAATTTATTAGGAAAAAAGTTTACCTTCATTGCTGTTTATTTTTGGTTCTTCTGCTATTGGGATATCATAAATAAAAATAATACTTAAATTATATACATAGAGGTAATTGTGTCAACTTCTTAAGATTCCAATTCGTGATATAGAAAAAGATTCCAATTAGTGATGATCAATCTATAAACGGTGCTATATATAGATATTGTTTTTTTTTGAAAAATATATATAGATATTATTTCTATGGGAATTCAACGCTGGAAACCTATGAGTATAATTTTTTTCTTAGACAATATATACATTATATGGATTTGAACTTTGCGATCTTAATATAAACCAATATACTACTAATGTTGGCAGATAATTACTAGAGTTCAAAATTATTAATTAAATATTGTTATAAGGAAAAATCCAGCATACTTTGTACTTTCTAGTAAAAAATAGACTACATTATAATATATAATATTTATATCATTGTAAATTGATAATTTGAAATAAAATTGGCTTAAATTAAAATATAGGGTTTTATAAAAGAATATAAGTAATTAGCCTTGTATGAATATGAGTTCAGGAAATATTTAGCAACAAGTACTAAATTTATTAACTTTTGGGTCATAAAGTTTTGGACAAGGTTATTTATGAAGTAATGATTGTTGAGATAAAATAGAGAAGTTTCTAAAGAGTATATAAAACAAATGAAAAACATTTCTAGATATTCCTTTATAATTTGATAAGAAATAAATGAAATGAATATATTCTCACTTTTAACATTTTTATTCATCTTATTCTATCCACATTCATTCCACTAATATCAATTTTATTATTACCATTTACAACCTAACTAAAAAAATTCAAAATTTTCATTGTAAATCTATACATTTATGTTTTCTGTATATATTACCGTTGAACTGTATACATCACTTTCAATCGATTTTTTTGTATACTTTATAATCGAAAATATTACACAATCCTCTTAGAAAGCTCTTCCCCCACAGATTTTTTAGCCACCCGAAGAAGAAATAGTGATGTAAATTCAATTATTGCCTTGCTTTCACTTTCCCAAGAACATAAGAGTTAGATCCCGGCGGTGAGAATATTCTCTTGGGAACAAAAAAAGAAAAAAGTTACAAAACTTTTGTTTGGTAGCCAATAAATTTACTTCATTTTGTAGTAATAAACCATATTACTTCACAGTAACCTCTGTTTGTACATTAAAAATTAAATCTTTAAACTTGGACAAATATCAAAACGAGTCTAAATCATTCATCCCTATTTCAACGCTTCTTGCTTTATAAATCTGAGACGAAAAGGCAAAGAAAAAAAGAAAAAAAAAAGAAAAAAAGAGAGCTCAGTTCCTCGTTACTGTCGGAGAAAGAAAAGGTGACACCTTTTCCTTTTGGGTTCTTATCTCTTTCCTTTCACATACGCTTCCTTTACTCTGCAAAGCTAAAAATCAATCCTTTTCACCTCCATTGATGTTTTTATGTTAAGGGTCTTGTAGTTTAGTCGAAGTAATCTTGTGGGCTTTATCATATTTGTGATTTAGATCTGGATTGTGACTAAAAGTTTGAAACTTTGAATGTTGATTGGTGTTTAAGGTTGGTTGAACAATGAAGGGAGCGGCGCTTGTTGCTCTCGTCGCCACGATCGGCAATTTCTTGCAAGGATGGGACAATGCCACCATTGCTGGTTTGTCTAACTCTTTCTCTGGATTTGAGTTTGTTTGTATCAGACCATTCCTTATTTGAGATTTGGTTGCAGGAGCTATGGTTTATATCAACAAAGATATGAATCTACCAACCTCTGTTCAAGGTCTTGTGGTAGCTATGTCATTGATCGGTGCAACGGTCATCACCACTTGCTCAGGACCCATCTCTGATTGGCTAGGGAGACGCCCCATGCTGATTTTATCATCTGTTATGTATTTCCTCAGCGGTTTGATAATGTTGTGGTCTCCAAATGTGTATGTCCTGTGCTTAGCTAGGCTTCTTGATGGGTTTGGTGCTGGTCTTGCGGTTACCCTTGTCCCTGTTTACATCTCTGAAACAGCTCCTCCGGAGATCAGAGGACAGCTCAACACTCTTCCTCAGTTTCTTGGCTCTGGTGGAATGTTTTTATCTTACTGTATGGTTTTCGTTATGTCCTTGAGTGATGCACCTAGCTGGAGAGGGATGCTTGGTGTCCTCTCGATACCTTCTCTCGTCTATTTGTTTTTCACTGTGTTTTATTTGCCTGAGTCTCCTCGTTGGCTGGTTAGTAAAGGTAGAATGGATGAGGCTAAGAAGGTGCTTCAACAGTTATGTGGCAGAGAAGATGTTACTGGTAAGGTTTCTTCTCACTATCTTTCTTCGGTTTAATCACTTTGTTGCCGTTATTAATGGTTCTTTTTCATGTTCTTGCAGATGAGATGGCTTTGCTTGTTGAAGGACTAGACATAGGAGGAGAGAAAAAATTAGAGGATCTCTTAGTGACTTTGGATGATCATGAAGCACTTGAAACCGTTAACGAGGACGGACAAATGAGGCTTCTTGGAACACACGAGAACCAATCTTACATTGCTCGACCTGTCCCTGAACAACAGAGCTCACTGTTTCTACGCTCTCGCCACGGAAGCTTAGCAAACCAAAGCATGATCCTCAAAGATCCCCTCGTGGATCTGTTCGGCAGTCTCCACGAGAAGATGCCTGAAGCAGGTGGAAACACCAGGAGTGGGATCTTCCCTCACTTCGGAAGCATGTTCAGTACTAACGCAGATATGCCTCACGGGAAACCAGCTCACTGGGAGAAAGACGTAGAGAGCCAATTCAACAAAGACCATGATGACTACGCAACTGATGATAATGCAGCTGATGATGACTCAGACAACGATCTGCGTAGCCCGTTGATGTCACGCCAGACAACGAGCATGGACAAGGACATGATTCCACATCCTACAGGAGGAAGCACGCTCAGCTTGAGACGTCACAGCACGCTTAACGGTGAAAGCAACATGGGAATTGGTGGTGGTTGGCATATGGGATATAGATATGACAATGGAGAATACAAAAGGTATTACCTTAAGGAAGACAATGCAGAGTCTCGCCGTGGCTCAATCATTTCTCTTCCTGGTGGTCAAGATGGAGGCAGCTACATTCACGCTTCTGCACTCGTAAGCAAATCAGTTCTTGGTCCTAAATCTATCCATGGATCTGCCATGGTTCCCCAAGAGAAAACCGCTCCTACAGGACCACTCTGGTCTGCTCTTCTTGAACCTGGTGTCAAACGTGCGTTGGTTGTTGGTGTCGGCATTCAGATACTACAGCAGTTTTCAGGTATCAATGGAGTTCTTTACTACACTCCTCAGATTCTTGAACGTGCTGGTGTAGACATTCTACTCTCAAGCTTCGGACTAAGCTCCACCTCCGCGTCGTTTCTCATCAGCGGGTTAACAACTTTACTCATGCTTCCATCTATTGTCGTTGCCATGAGACTCATGGATGTCTCCGGAAGAAGGTAACTACTCAAAAGCCATACCTTTTTTGTCTCAAGATCCTCTGTTTTCTAAAACCGTCCTCTGTTTTCCTTTACAGGGCATTACTTCTCTGGACCATCCCTGTTCTCATCGTCTCACTTATCGTCCTAGTCATCAGCGAGCTTGTCCACATCAGCAAAGTTGTGAACGCAGCGCTCTCCACGGCCTGTGTGATACTGTACTTCTGCTTCTTCGTGATGGGTTACGGTCCAATTCCAAACATCCTCTGTTCTGAAATCTTCCCAACAAGAGTCCGTGGTCTCTGCATTGCTATCTGCGCTATGGTGTTCTGGATTGGAGACATTATTGTCACTTACTCGCTTCCTGTTCTCCTAAGCTCGATAGGACTCGTTGGTGTGTTCATCATTTACGGTGCGGTTTGCGTTATCTCGTGGATCTTTGTTTACATGAAGGTCCCGGAGACTAAAGGTATGCCCTTGGAGGTTATCACAGACTACTTTGCCTTTGGAGCTCAAGCTCAAGCTTCTGCTCCTTCCAAGGATATGTAGTTTGTAACCTTGATTCCTTCATTTGCTCTCTGTACTTAGAAGATTTCGACTCTTTTCTTTTGGTTCTGAGATACCTTCATTTCGTTTTGTCTCTCTTTCCTCTGTTTTTGTTATCAAGATTAATCTAATAATTACTCAATTTTCTCTCTTTCTTTGACACTTAACATGATAATCTCGAAGAGTTGAGATTAGAACTCCTGAAAGCAAATGAAACATAGATTTAGGGTTTTTGAAGGTTCACTGTAAAACATATCTCAAGTTTCTTGGAACGCAAGTATGATCACTAAAGCTATATTTACAAAGCTTAGTGCGTCTCAGGACTTGTGCGTCTCCTCAGAGGTTGAATTTCCAGTCTGATTCTCCTGAGAACGCTTCTGGACATTCTCGTCTTCAAGCTTGCCTGAGAACTTGAATGGCCTCTGAAAATCTATGGCATTTTGACTATCAATTGCCAGATTATTCAACTTCTCCTCCTGTATGAAACACAACCTAGCAGTCATTATTTATCGAACTTGTTGATTACCTGCAAAATACAACACTCAGCTTACATTTTGTAAAGCTTCAAGCTTTTTCTGCATAGCTTCATGCTCAGCACGAATCCGGAAAGGAACACCTTGCTTTTGGTACACATTGTCCTGAGCAAGGTCTTGATCGATATCGCTAACCGTGGTTGCAAACGGATGATTCGCAGGGATCCATCTAACTGTATCAGGATCAACATCAGGTGGTATTGAGTCTCCTTCTTTGAGGAAAACCGTTGGTCTTTTCCATTGGTAAGCTCTTGACCTTCTTTTCTGATGAATACTTTGTTCTTTCTCTGTAAGTGTGACTGGAGCTAACTTATAAACCTTCCCGCACATCTCTACCGTTGAGCTTCCTTTACCAACTTTAACAAAAGGGTTGTTAAATGGGTCTTCGTAGCCAAGAGCATTTGAGCTGATAAAGAAAATGAAAAAAAAAAACAACCATGAGAAGCTAAGATCAAAAGCAACTACTTTGGGAGTGTATGAGTTACATACATGCCTCTTCTATCACCAGATCTCAGCTGGCCACGTCTCACAAGATCAGCAACAGAGCCAGCAGGACGGTTGTCTCTCGACTTTCTTATTGAATAAGCACGTATAGAAGCGACCAAAACAGTAGCTACGATGCTGATCCCGATCCAGATGCTGTTCCCTGAGCACTTTTTCATCTAAAGAGAGAAGATTTTAAAGATACAACAAAAATTAAAAGAGTACTGAGTGATCAACTATCCAGAAAAGTCGAGAAAGAATCATACCACGAAGACGACAGGAGGAAGCGTGGTAATCATACTACGGACTCTCGAAACTGAGTTCTGAGAATCATGAGCAATGGTGGTAATCATACTCCGGAATCTCGAAATAGGCTTCTCGGGATCACGAGCGGTGTTACTCTGAGTCGTGGTAACATCAACTTCTTCATCATCATCGTTCTGAACTTCTTCATCTGGAGTCGAGGAATCATCAGCGATTGATTTGCAGACAAACCTTGGGTTGGTTTCGGATTGAACCCAGTTCAGGTTCTTGTGTCTTCGTCTGAAAAGAACCAAGCTTGAACGAATCTGGAGCTTGGGTCTTCCAATCGACGACTAGGGTATCAAAGACAACAACACAAAGTCGCGAGCTTTAAGCTTTCAATCACTGAGGAAGAAGAGAACGGAGATATCGGTATGTGAGATGGATGGAGTTTACCTGGAGATTGCACAGAGAATTGAATTGGAGAGAAGAATCAATGGATGCCATTTCATGCCTGAGGGAAGACCAGCAACACTCAGGACATGCGGTCCGGTCTTATTCGACCTATTTTGTAGCCTTTACATAGTGAAAATTGCATACTCTTTCGTGGGGATCCGTGGCGCAATGGTAGCGCGTCTGACTCCAGATCAGAAGGTTGCGTGTTCGATTTACGTCGGGTTCAAACTCCCGAAATAATTCGGCAATCCCCATATTTTTTTTAATATAATTTATCTTCTTCTGTACGGAAACGGCACGCATGTCCATCACTTTTAGGAGAATTCAATTAAGCAAAGGAAGTGATCACTCGGCCACAAGGTTGGGCCCGTTACGAGAATCTAATATAAGACCCAAATATATTCCTCCGTCAAAATGCTCCGACACATCAAAATTCTCACTGATGCTTTTTAACTACACACCACTATCATCAATATTCGCAAATACTTTTATGATCATTTTTTTAACATACATAGGGGATCAATTAAAGTGTATATATATATATATATATATATGTAGGCAAAATTGTCGAACCACCAACTGTAAATGAATCTTCTAGTTGTGTACTAAAAAAGGTCGACATTCAGTACAAACTACAGAGTTTGATAGATTCTTTGTCTTTGCTATTTTGATTTTATATGTATGTTTGTATACACGCATACACATATTTTCAGCTTGTTATAAATCATATGTGTAAACAGAAAAATATACACTGTTTGCAAACTGCATTTACATGCCAAAGAATAATTAATTGTATAAAAGTATTAGTCTTTATTTTTCAGAATGGAAGGAAACATACTAATTTTAATAGATAAAATCTAATATGTTGTTTGAATCCATTAACAACGTTTATGTAATAATTAACAATCTGAATATGGAATTCAGAATCACATTGAGATTCAGTTTATACCTAATTCATTCCTTTTTTTATTAATTAAAATAATTAAAAATATATTTTTTTAAAATAAACTGTCACATCGTCTATTTTAACCTATTAATGAACAGTATCGATCACAATTTTGATGTATGAAATAAGTAGTTTTAATGGTTGATATGTTATTGAAACAAGTTTCGATGTTTAAAGTGGTACCATTTAAACTCCACGGTTCTATAGCAAACTAAGACGCCTAAATTCATAAGCAATCAATGGTATAAGAATATTAGCTAGACATGAAAATGAAATACAGTTCCATTTTGGCACAGATTTATTTCGCAACACCCATTTTTAAAAGTTGTATTAATCATTCACGTAGTGAACAGACAAAATATTCGGTAATGCACAAACTAGTGCAGAACAATAAATGTGGGAATCTCCAGCCTCATTGGTGAACTGTTTCTCTCATCATTTTACTATGCGACTTTATAGTCCTTCAACAAAATACAAAGCATCTCCTCTTCTTCACTTTATAGTTTCTGCTTCTCTTTGTTGGTCATGAGATCATTTTATTTTCGTTATGATTCTTTGTGGGCTTTGGCATTGGTACAGCTGAAAGCTACGATGAGATTACAGTTTCATGTCATGTCTAACACATTAATTATACTTTGTAATGCTAGAAATAAAACAGTGAGAAGAGTGTAATTTCCAATCCCCTACAACAAATGGCCTTTATCAACAATTATTTTATTTTATTGGGATTTCTTTTTATGTTTGTGATAAAAGTATGATTTCTAGTACATTTAATTTATTATTCGCATGCATGACTATTCAGTAAACTATCTTTTTCTCACTTTTCACTATAAATTGAACTTTAGGTTAATGGTTGTAAGTTCTTGTTGCACTTCTGGTTAATGGTCGTAATTTTTTGTTGAAATAAAAATGTATTAAATTAAAATATATAAAAATATGTATATAGTATGTGGTTAACAGCACTAAGCACAAAGACATACTTTTTTCCGTAGTGGAAATGCTTGTGATGGGATTACATGGTGGACCATTTGCCATATTTAATTCAATGGCTCACATAAGAAACGAATAATATTCAATATAAATAACTGAACCAGTGTTAAAATAGCTAATGTAAACTAAACCATCAATTTATAAATATACAAAAAAAAGCATTATACTTAAACTCTAAATATATATGTGTGTGTGTGTGATACTGCAATCTATTTGTCAGGTCAAAACTCAAAAAGATAGAAGACAAAGAAAAATGATTTCTTGGAGTCATAGTCACTCTTTCAGTTATACTATATCCTTATGATTTAGTATATTCAATTGAATGATATTTCAATAGTCATTTTGACTAACTCTATAATATAGTTGTTGAAGGAAGGAGACGTATGAGGGATGGTTTGGATTTACATTTTTAACGTTTTTCTTGTTCAAAAGTCACTACAGTAATACACAATTTATTCGATTCATCTGATTTAGTGGGTCAAAGCTCGAGACATAGAATATAACCCGTAAACTTTTTAAAAGTTGTAGAAATACGATGGTTTTTGATTTCTGATTTATAAATATAACAGTATTAAGTGATTATCCGCACTTATGTACATGGTGAAATTTATATACTAATAATTGTTTAATAGTAATTTTGATTATTCAATCATCTCATCAAATATATAGTTGATGAGTATTGTCATTTTTGTTGATATTTTTTTAAAATCTATTTGTTGATGGAGGGTATAAAAATTGTTATCAAATTTGTATTATTTGAAATTATTAATTGTCATATATTTGTTAATCATATTAGGTAATTATGTAACTTTTATTTAAAGAAATAATGGAGGATATTTTTCTATACATTGCTAATTAATTTGATAGTTAGTTTAATAGAAAATATATTATATGTTTAGATATTCCAACTTATTTTTTTTAAATTATAAACATTATTGTAGTGATGACATGTGACTACCAAAATATGTTGTAATGCTCTAGGATTAATATATAAGGGAAGTGAATGAAATGTATAAACTTAGCCAATACAATACATATATACCATTTGTATCACACTGGCCAGATTTTCTTTCCCATTGATTAGGGTATATTCCCATAGTTAGCAAGAAACGCCCAATGGGTTATTTTTAAAGGGAAACATGTTTGACAAATCTTATGATTTTAGAAGTTTAAAAGATTCAAAAAAGTAGAAAAATATTGTGTGATTGTTATCAAATGTTTAATCACTTTGTATATGTATCCAACCAATCAACTCTTAAATACATAAATACAAATAGTATAAATTTCGATTTCATACAAGATTTACACATTACAATAAACATATACATTAAGAGAGTAAGCAGTATCCACTAAAAATGATCTGCTTTAACTTATGGAGTGATCTAACAGACGAAGAAACTAAAAAGAACTTAGTGCAAGGAGGAGTTAGGATCATCTTCGCCTTGCTTGATTCGGATCAGGATTTTGGGTTCGGGTTCGGAGCTAGAGGTACCGGGCAACCCGCCACACTTATGACACCTGGCAACCACCAAGATCTGACGGCAAGAAGGGCAAGACGAGTGAGACCCGAGCCACGTGTCAATGCAAGACAAGTGGAATCCGTGACCACACTGCGGCAACACCCGGAGCTCGTCGCCGGCGGAGAACTCCGTCAGACAGATCGCGCACTCGGCGAATTTCTCCGAAGAAGGTGATTCCGGCGAGAAAGTCAGCTTCGGGAGAGATTCGAGCACTTTCTTCTTCAATCCTTTGTTCGCCGCTGCCACCTGCGGTGGAGGAGATTGGCCGGAACCGCCTTGAGATCGGGAGGAGGTTCGGTTACTGGCGGCGAGACGACGGAGCCAGAGGCATTGAGAAACAGCGATTAAACCGAGAAGGCAAATGAAGGCGCAGAGGAGAGCAGCTAGGATGATGACGAGATCGGGGTTCAAAGCGGCGGTGGAGGTATCCGCCACGGGAGACGGAGTGCTTGATTCTCCGAGAAGACGGAAGAGAAGCCGCGCCATTTTTTTTGTTCTGTTGTTTGAGAAATTTGAAAAAGAATGATTTTCTTGAGTGTGAGAGGTTTTTGGAGAAGGCAAAATTGCACGGAGCTTTATAGAGCGATCGGCTAAGGTTATTTCAGTCATTTACAATAGAGCCTTTTTGATTTAAAATAATAATTATTTTTTTATAGTTTACACTTTAGTTTCTGTCCAAGTCTAATGAAAATAGTTAGTATTTATTTGTTTTTCATAATCTACTTATACGTACTGATAAGTTAATCATTTATTCTCAGGTTACTATATTTAAAGACTATTCACTGTATTAATTTATTTAACTCAAATCCATTAATTTGAGTAAATGGTGAATTTGGTCGTGAGTGTTCATTTTAAATATCTATATCATAATCTTTTGTACAACATAAAATAAAATATTTGACATAAGTATTATAGCTTTAAATACGTGTTTTACGAAGGTCTCAGAAAAATGTTATAGGGGTATTCTTTGTACTTAGATACCGTATGCATTTGGTGTGGGTGTGTGACCATGTTTATTGTAACAAATTAGGATTATGGACCATTGGAACCAATAACATTCTTTAAGTCAAGCCTTTTACTCGTAAACACACTCACATAGTCACATAGAAACGTGACAAAGTAATTGTTAACTATCGCATTTTGATTAAATTAAACGTAACTAAAGTGTTTTTTTTTCGTTGCCTTTTGAATTAAATTAAGCTTAGAGAGTTATTGTGCTAATATCGTTATAATATATGGAAATACCTCATTTTTATATTTGTTAAGAAACGAACTTGGGTATATTTTTTCCTTTTCTTCACATGGTCCATTCAAACTGCAAAGGTGATTGTTCTCTTGACCGAAAATTAATATAAAAAATCCATGGATGGTTGTAAAATGAAAGTACTATGACAAAAAAAAAACAAAAAAAAGTTCAATAATAGAGTCTGATGTCCAAAAAGAAGCTTGAGTCTTTGTGAAGAGATCAAACCAAAGATGCCATAGGTAAAGAAACGTCACTGCAATATGTTAATAGATGCTGAATTAACTCGAACCGTCCATAGTAAGATTTTACAATTTGCACTCAAGAAACTTTTTAATGTCTAGTGGTCTATAAGTGAATCATTTTCTTAATAAGGACTTTAGTTAGGCTAAACTAATTACTCGATAGTTTAAGTATCTGCCCAATTATGATTTTGGTAGTAGAGAACTTAATGACGACTGCCCTTTATACGTGGAGAAATAGTATGATTCTTAATCGTTAATGCTAGATGATTAATATACAAAAGTCTAGATATTTTGTTAATGAAAATATCTTAAGCTCTTTAATAAAGGCAATTTTCAATGTAGTTAATCTACTTTAGTTTTTAATATGAGTATTCTACGAGATTTTGTTAACGTATCTACTATCTTACCTTTGATAGCTGATTAGCCGAAGGAGATATAAAGTGTGGAGAGTGTTCGAGGAAACATTCCGCCATCAAAATGATGTCACCTGCACACTAACTAGACACATGTCAACCCTACTTAAGAAAGTTAAAGATTGCGCAAACCGTAAGTGTCACAAAACGATATTTTCATAATACGAGTTAGTGATAAGAGACTTTTTTTTTCTTGTAACACTAGTGATAAGAGACTATACACATAGAAGTGATATGAAATAGTTTTTAAAGGGATGTACATAAAAAGGTGACACCATCTTAATTTCTTGAAATATTGTGATACTTATGAAAATAGAAACAAAATAGTGGAATTTTCTAAACATTGTGTAATGCATGGCATAGTATACACATGTGACATACAAGTACATATTAGTTACTCTACGAAGAAGGCTAGCTAATCCATCGAATTTTCTATGTATACACTAAATCAGAGTAGTAGGTCTCAATTTGAATATATATATTATCCATTTCGGTAAATATGAATATGTAGTACCGACGTTATTCCAAGTTTTGTAAGATTTGAGCTGGATTATATATGTTCTAGACATATTATGAATAATAATAACAAAAAATCATGTGGAGAATGCCAGAATCGGCCGAATATTTGGTCGTTCCCGTGTTACTTGTCAATGGTTTTTAAAAATTGTCTCAACGATGATGATGCATAACTACCTTTACAATAGCAGGTGTAACACTCAACGATTTGGTGAAGAAAATGATAGACATTCGTCAAATTTTCGTTAGGCTTTAGTTTAAATCTTATGCATATAATTATTTGTTATTGCGTAGAACTTTAGGACTTGTTTACTAAAATCTTGGTTGCAGAAGGGAAAAACGGAAACACCTTAAAATGTAAGAGCACCATTAACGGTCGGTTCTCACTTAATTTTTCATCATTTAATTAAGAAAATTTTACTAGAAAATAAAAGAGAGAGACAAGTCACAAGTTCTCTAAATCAAACTTTTAAAATACTTGTTAGAACTTCAAATTCTACGTGGTACTCTTCTATTAATCCACTTGATTTTCAAAAATGAAAGAAATATATAATTAAAACAGTATTTTTATTTTCTTAGAAACTTAATAGGTTTCTAATGAATGGAGGTGCTTATACATATGGAGATTACTAATAATTATCAGATAACAAGAGTGTTGCTAATGATTAACTCAAAGGTTATATAGTCTATACAGATCATTTAACATATTTTGACTTCCGAAGAAGTTTTAAGAACAAGGATACTAACACATTAGATAATGCATATGCTCGGAGAGGTATGTGAGGAGGAAACGTGTGATTATAGGAGTTTCTAAATATAGTAAATCAATAAAAAAATGTTAGTATTAATTCTCTGGTTGACTCTTTCTATTCTCAGTGCACTCTCCACCGTCCATTTCCTTTCTCCACACATGCTATAATATTGTGGATAATTAATAGGAAGAACATCTAAACATTGTCACTATAAAAAACCTTTTCCAGACCATATATTAAATGATTATTGGTAAGTCTATAAATCATCTCCCACTACTAATATATAATTTAATCAATTGCGAGTTTAAAAATAATGAAACTTCAAAGAAAATGCATTGAAATTGAACAAAATTCAATCAATTGTGGGCACGAGATATCTATATGCCACATCTTCGATGTTTATGACAATGACTCTGGCAATCTCCCACGTTGTCGAAAGACCAATCTAATACATTCTTTATGTCTTACTTTTCAAAATGGCCTCGAGTATTTCACCATAAATAAAAAAAAGTCAAAACTATTTCTGTTAATAAAATTGAACATATATTAATAAATATAGGCTATTAAGTATCAACAAGAAAGATAATAGACCATACTAAGTGTATAAACTATAAAGTGTGATTTTTAGTCTATGTTTATTTCCATCTACTGTTGACATTGAAAACTATAGTTTTCGATTCTTGGTCGTTGTGGTTGTTTATGCACAACAATCTTTTATTTATGACCATCAGAAGCAAAACCTTTAAAGATAAACATCTTATTCACCTTTATGAGTGGGACTCAATTTTGAATTGAAACTGATGGTGATGTTCATGGCTCATAATAGCTGCATCCCGGTCTCGAAGTCAACCAAAACCGTGATGCAAACCAAACTATAACATTTGGTATGTGAACTGAGTAATACTCCAAGCTAGTTTAGTTTGGCTACAGCCCAGTTTGTTTTGGTCTAGTTTGGTATGTATTTACCGGTTAACCACAACGAAGTGGGGTTTTAGACCATACATAAACTCTATTCGAAGAAAATAATACCGGTTATTTAGTGTACCGGAGTCGAATCACCGAATATAACTCTAAAAGTTTACATTTTCTCCTGTCTAATGTATATTTTAGACAAATGATGGGTGAAAGCTTTCTGTTATCAGTGTTTTGCAAGAATCTTGTTCACTTCTCTTCTGGGAGCGTCACCTTAAGCAGCTCTATGTTTAACTCAAATGTAACTCCAGCCTGCAACACCAAACACACATGTTTTCCTTTTTTTTCCTCTATACTTATTAGATCATGAATAGCTTACCTTTTCATCTCATGGAGGAGATTCTCTTCAAGTTGGATCCCAAATCTCTAGCCATCATGCAATTCGCGGTTAAATCTATCAACTCCCACATATCCAACGACCCGTATTTCAAGTCCAATTCGATTCCAAAGCATTGCGGTAGTAGTCGAAAGTTTACACCAGCTTTGTCCTCTTCTACGGAAGTAGATGAGAAGGTGGAGGTCATGGAGATGGCTCATGATGATAAATATATCTCTGGTCTAAGCATGATCATGAGAGTGATTTGTGATTATATATATATATATCTCGAAAATCGATGATTGGATTAAATTTTGGATTCTAATTTAAGAAATGAGAAACACAACTTGGAGTAGTCGGCTGAAAGATAAACGAAAACTAATGCAGAAGAAGCAACAAAACTAATGTTCAAGATAATGAAAGTCTTTCAATCTCTTAGATGAACCAACAAAAGAAAGTTGAGTAGACAAAGTTGTATGAGTCCATGAGGATGTCCAGGGGTGGCGCTAGGCCTAAGGTCGCAACAAATAAAAATTTTAAGAACATCATATTTTTAGTGGATTATAAGCATAAAATAGTTTTTATATTTTTTGACGGATAAGTACATAGGATCGGAAGGACCGGGCATTTGAGGATGAAATGGTTCTAATTTGGTTAATGAATTTAACATGTGTTTGAGGTTCTCTTCTGGATTTTACAAATTTAGAACTGTTTTTGTTTTAATCAAATGGTTCACGGAATTACGATGTTGGACATAGTTTGGATTTAGAACTTATTAAACAGCTTGCTCAAATGTTATTAACTTCGGATATATTTTTAATTCAAATATGTATTTAATTTATACCAATAACAATGCAAACATGTGTAAAATTAAAGAAGATGCAACTAATTATCTTTGTCAAATAGTGTTGAAAAGACAGTCAGTTACAACACTGAACTATTATTGCATTTCTACCAAAACATGGTAATAATATATATACAATCTTATGTTGACCATAAATTAGATTTTATTCTGGTTACTAGTAAATATCATTTAACGATCGTTAATTGTAACGGTACTCAAAACGACACCATATAACTCTAATATCATTTTATTTTATTTTCAGCATGTTTCATGTTTGATACTACTTACTATGTGTTTCCATATAAAATAAGTTCATGTGAACTAAAAAGAAAAACAGAAAAACTAAAGAAAAATTAGAAACTATCATTATCATGTTCTTAAAATAAAAATTTGACATACAGTTACTCACTTTGATCTATTCTTGAAGTGAAATTCAAAACTTTTTCTATCATTTCTTACGACGACGTTTTAACTACCGTTTGTTTATAATAAACGACGGTTAAATCAATTAATACTCACTAAATGGTCAACAATATGACTTAATATGATTTGAGATTATTAAGAAATCTACTAATTTAGGAGTATTTTAATGATTTTATTTCTAGAATAGATTTTCTTTAAAAATTATATATACAGACACCTAATAACAAGAGAAAATCATCTAAGAAACTAAGCATAAAATCTATTTCTCCAGTCATGATTAGCTTACCTCAAAGTCTCCAAGAGGAGATTCTCTTAAGGTTAGATCCCAAATCTATTGTGATGATGCGATGCACAAATAAATATATGGAATATATATCCAAAGATCCGAGTTTCATATCTCTATACTGGTCTCAGACCGCATCCAGTTTGCTTCACATCGGGGTACATGGCTCCAACATGGCATGTTTCCACCCTGTTGGTGAAGTTATGCCATTCCATAGCCAAGGTCCCTCAGAGAGCATATGTTTCATCCTCGGTTACTGTTCCGGCCTTATCCTAATCTTCGTTCATGGATGTTTTTGCGTAGCCAATCCCATCACAAAGAAGTACCGGTTCCTTGACTACCACATGTTGGAAACAAAGAAGAGCATCGGGTTTGCGGTTGATCAAATCGATAAAACCACTCAGAGGTTTAAAATCGTGTGCATAACAGAGGCCAATGCTTCAAATCCAGGTGAAACCATGTATGGATTTCATATTTACTCAGGGAATTCATGGAAAATATCAAAAACCAAGATTACTTGTCTCTCAAGCGATCTCATGAGGGATATGAAACCGGTTTACTTCCAAGGAAGTCTCTACTGGTTTAGAAGCGACGGAAACATTATAAGTTTCAATCCAGAAACAGAGAAAGCACGTCTGATTCCGACCAAACTCGATCACCAAGTGGGAGCGAAAGTTTTGCTCGGTGCTGGCCATAACTGCCTGACATTGATCTCAGCAACTGAGGAAGTGGTTTATGTTTACGCCCTTGAGAATATCTTCACTGATCCTAAATGGATCCTCGCGAGACAGATCAAGAACGAGCCGGTGCACGAAAGAGTGTTGTCATGCTGGTACGTGGAGGCTTTTGATGGTAGGCATGTATTGGTGAGGGCGAAGGATGAAATAGATGATGTGATTTATGGGTATGACTTGAGGGAGAACATGTGGGGAGTCATGGGTTTGATTCCAGAGTGGTGTGATGCAGGTCGTGATCTTTATCTGTTCAAGCCGTCGTGGTCTTCTGTAATCGGACTACATGAAGGGTCCATGTTCAATTCTTTCCCTATGTTTAGATCCCAACGTGAAGTCTCTGTAGAGGGGATTATGGAGCTGATTCATGGTCATTTCAAAATCTAAATCCGTTGATTTAGACAAAGGGAGGGAGGCGCTGTTTCTTTTCTGTTTTATGTTTCAAATTTTGCAATTTGCTTTCAGTACTTTTAATTGTAATCTCATAACTGGTTACATTGAACTCAGTTTCCATTTATCTTATATTCAGATCTTTAATTTCACTCTCTTTTTTTCTTCAGAAAACAATATTCTAAAAAAAACAAAATTGATAAAATAAGAATTTGATTGATCTCATTTATATAAATGTTTGATACAAAGTTTTGATTCTAATTTTTTGAAGATTATAATCATTTGGTCATTTAAAAGTTAAAACTAATGAAGATGTATAAAAACATTGTTAATAAAGAAACATAGGAAAAAATAACTTATTTCAAATCAGAAATATTGTATAACAACAATTACAGAATAACTTTCAACTTCGTTTTAATTTCACATATTAGAAGTTTTTACTCTAATAAACCACTTATATCATGACCAAATTAAAAACAACCGGCCCAACTTAAGATTCAACTAAAAACCGACCAACCTTGGTATCCAAAAATCTCAAATTAATTTCATTAAGAAGAACCTTATAAACAATTGTTCTAAATCTTCAGGAGTTTCTTCACTAAGTACTATCAAAGAGGATGAGAAAAAGGATAGTGGAGATGATAAACAGTTTTTGGTTTATTAAGATTAGGTTGTCTTTGTTTATCCTATCTAACCAGGCCATATTTAGTTTAATAAAGTGTTACCTATTGGTTATGTTTCACAGTAAACTGATCTTAAATTGGTCTTGTGTCTATTTTACTTTCCACTTATAACTTTATCTTTGTTCGATTCCAGTTTTGCTGAATTGAAAAAGTAATTGTGGTTCCATAAAAGTAATCCAGTACGTTTAGTAGATGGCTTATCCCGTCAGCGTCATCAAGTAAGTATCTTCAACCCTTTCTCTACATCGAAACCATCTTCTAACAAGCTTGAAAGAGCTGCAAGTGAGGCCTCGACCACTTTATCATTCTCATGGTCTAATAAAGCGACTAGTTTCTCCTTCCACGAGGCAGAATGTTTCTCTTAACGAACATACTCCCTGGTGGATCTTGCACATACCTGTTACAACGTAAAAGATGGAGCTCAGGCATATGTGAAAGGGTTATAGAGTCTAGCGAAAGATTCTCTAAAGCCATCTGGATGGTGTCTTGACCGTTGGACTGAATCAGATGAATGAAGGAAGAAGCAACATTGTACTCACTGCAAAACGTAATGGCTCGAGTCTCGTTGTTGAATGCAAAAGTAATCCTAGAGAGTATACGCACAAGCCCTTCTAGAAAGTTTCTCACAAACCTCATGAATGGGGAAAGGTTATGGAAGCCAAACGCAAATCATCATTCTGTTTGACCTCAACAAAACTGATGATTGCACCTGAGGTTTTAATCGCTGAGACAACATGTATGACTGTTTTATGGCATGTGGTGAGTCCGACAAGAACCTCCAGTGTTGCTGATTAAGTACAGGAGATTCTCAACTCTCTTGTCTGAAACAAGAGTGGTTTTGTCAAAGTAATATCCAATGTTCATACGTATATAAGCTGAGAGTTACGCACACCTTGCCTATTAGATCGTATACTTCTGCAAATCTGCCTCACATTAATCAAAGCTTGCAAAATATCACTCTCAACGTAATTCCTTGGAACCATTTCTAAATGGCTTACAAGCTCGAATGTTCGTCCGTTCTCTAATACATATGTGACGGGTCGTACATGACCAACTTTGTCAAGGTGCAGATGAATGCTTCGTAGATATGGTCTACGCCTCGTTCGAAATGACAGGTGTCATCTGACTCGCTTCCTTCTCAGCTTCCAACCATCTTAATCCTAAACACTCACTGCAAACACATAATGATTATTGAAACACATCTTAAAACCATTGCATATTATTCGTACGCCTAGGCTACGAATGATATGGTTAGTTGCTAGTTTTCTATAGAACGTCTAGTTACTTCTCATCATAGAAAGTATAGTCTAGCGATTTCTTAAACATTGTCTATCTAAGCAGCTAGAATCAAGAAACTGAACTCTTACATGCATGGCTCAAGAGTTTAGTAAGAATTAGACAACAGAATCTGGGATAATATATACCAGAGTTAGTTAAGTTCCTTTGGTTCTTTCACACGAAGCGAAACAAAAACCATAACCTTAAGAACGCACGAGTCGCTGACTTAAATCGAAAAGTCTGTCTATGTGAGAGCCACCAAGCACCAACTTGATGAACAGCCTGGCGAGTGCACACGCTAGGTTCCTAACCGGACCATACGAATAACCGAATTAAAGGGCTTTATAAGATGAACTAATGGGCTTTCATGGGCTTGTTATAATTACGAAAATAGCCTCAATAATCACACTCTCTCTCTGGGGAGATCGCCTGAACCACGTCTGGTGTAAGCTTTGATTTGGATCATTCGTGGGTGTTAAAAGCTAAATCGAGATGGCGGGAGATGAAGGGATTGAGATTTACGAAGAAGGAGAGGATTTGAATAACGAAGCAGAAGCGAAAACTGAGGGAGGAGATGAGCAGGTGTTGCAGTTCCTTGATTCGTTGGATGAGTATTTAACGCTCATGGATTCTCTCAATTCAAAGCTTCGAGAGGTAATGAAAATGTTAATTTTTGGATCTTACGGGTTCGTTTGTATTTCGGATCGTTAAAAGACTTGAACTTTGGCATAGATCATGACTTTATAATTAGGTGATTGTCTACTCTCTATGATTACCATCTAAACAAGATGGTACCTAGGGTGCATTTAGTGGGCTAATTGGTTCTCAATATCATTTCAAAGTTTAGATTTTTGTATGAAGTTGTCAGATTCCTGTGCTTTCACGTTTGGTTGATTAGCTAGCTCAGGAAGCCATGAGAAATCACTTTAGAATGTATCTGCTTCCCTGTTATTATGTGAGAACTCTTATTTAATAAACTCACTGAGTGTAGGAACTTGCTGAGAAATGTGTTCTTTTGCAGGGATGGTTTGATCTAGCTAGTGCTCGACACTCTATGGGAACTTTACGTATTAACAGCACTCTCTTAGACCTCAAGGATCATCCTGCTGCTTCAACCTTGAAAGTCACAGACCAAGAGGGTAAGTTTGGTTTCAAATTAAAACTCACAAAAGTATTCTCTGACATTTATATGTTATGAGTTTATGGTAGTCTTATATTCACAAGCCTGTGGAACTCTTGTAGTTGAATCTTTGGGATCAGTGCCTCGTTTTGCTTTGTCCAAGTGGGCTTCCAAGGGGAGCAAAGACTTCTCCGCTGATGCAGATTCCGAGATGGGCTCTCCTCGTAGCCCACAGCTACGGCATCGAGGCATTTCTGGTAAAAAAATAAGAATTATCGGTTGGTTAATACGTGCCCTTTGTGTGTCTTATCTCTTGTTTTTGTGATTCCTTAGAAGAGAAACCGTCAGCCAAGGGCGAGACCGTGTTAGCAGCTGATGAAGAGGTGAGCAATCATTTAATCTTGGAAAGGTACAACATGGGTTTTACTAATACAGATGTGTGTTAATCACCAGATTAAGAAAGAACGAGCCAAGTCTCTGTCCGTATTCGGAGGTCTAGTCTCGCCTAAGCTGCGTGGTGCTCAACTATCTTTTGAGACAGGTAATGATCAGACCACAACTATACTCACATAAGAAAAGTTCCAGGTTTCAGCTGAAATAAATATCGTTTCTCTTTTGCCTTGGGACAGCTCTTGAAACTCTTGTTGAAATAGCCAACACACGATCATCGATGTTAGCTGCCTTTGAGCAGATCACAAAGAAGTAGACTGACCCTGAAACTTGCTTCAGTGGATTCAGCCGAACCAGAATGTCGAGCCCTTTTTGAATACAAGGTTAAGTTCATAATGAGACTTTGGTAATGCCTTTCATCGAGTCAGTGAGACAGAATGTGCCAATGCATTAGCTCAACTTTTCAATTTGTAGCTACCACATTGTGTATACACAGTATCTGTTTCCATCAGAATTGCTTGCTGATATCGAGTTAAAGAAAAATCAAATAATATACAACATTATGGAGCAGAGACTTAAGGAACATCGAGTAAGAGAATCCCAACAAATAGTTTTTTGATATAAAGCAAATGAATTCATAACAGAACAGAGATTAACAGTAGGGAACCCATGCAGAGAGAAACGGTCTTCTAACCAAAACATTTGGGAGAAAGCTTTACAAGATTTTTATAAAACAACCATAAGTTCATCAACTAAAAATATATGGAAAAAAATATTTTTGAAAAAAGAATATATAAATCAACTGTGGAACTGTGGCTAGAAGGAATTCCAGTTATCTGACTTTTTCTTGGGGCTTTGATCATCAGAGGCGACTTTGAAGGGACCTGTGGAACCAAACGGGTCTGCATCATCAAAGGAGTATCCATAGCTCCCACTGAAATCCTTTGTACTATTCATTGAGTCAAATCTTGAAAGCGAGGGACCACCAAAGTCTCTGCTACTGTTGATGGAATCAAACCTCGAAAGTTTCTCAGCACCACCGAATTCTCTGGAACTGTTGATTGAGTCAAACCTGGAGAAGGCACCTCCACCAAAGTCTTTGGAGCTGTTGATGGAATCAAACCGAGACAGTCTGTCGGGATGGGAGGAGGAAAAACCGGCGCCAGCTTCACTATGGTTGAAGGAGTCGAATCTGGAGAAGCTATCAAAGTTGTTATCTCTGGTTGATGCGTCGCTGAAGCGAGGAGGAGAGTTCCCCAATCTCGAGAGTGGAGTGCTGGGAACTGAATCATCAAATGCAGATGGACTCTTTCTCTGACCTGCAAAGCTTCTTGAAGTTGGAGAATCTGCACTTCCTGAGTTTTCACCAAAATCTCCACTAGCTCCAAAATAATCTCCATCCTGCAAATGTCAATGTTGTCATGGTAAGCTTGGAAGACTGTGCAAAGGTAACTAACCAGTTTAGCATACAAAAGGCAAATGTAGCAAATCCTAAATCTGAAAGCATGAACATAATCAAGAGAGAAAGGTCTTTGATAGATAGTGTGATCAGTTAAAGCGAGAGACACTATGGATTCTCTACTAACCTGGCTTTTTGATGCATCAAATCCCCAGACTGAATCCACATCATCGTTAGTGTCAAATGCACTTGCCCAATTCGAGTCATCAAAGAATTCAGAACTCTTTCCATGAGAATGATCTGGAGATGGGACCTCAGTAGCACTCCTCAAGACCGGGCTGTCTCTAGGACTTCTGCCTGATTCATCTTCACTGTGAGTTGTCCCATATTCACTCTGATGGTGACGGTCTGGGGTTTCTGAAAAAGGTCCATAATTCTCATCTAAATGAGTAGGCGAATCAGGAGGTCCACTACCATCATCCACCGTATCGTTTTCCTTTTCACCAGACGAGTTTTGCTCTTTTGATTTATCAAAAGTAATCTCATTGCCAAATCCTAACAGTGTGAGGATTATCAGTAAATGTCCGTGTATGTGCTTAACTATAGATAGAAGGATATATAAATGTGTAAGTAATAGAAGGATAGGAAAAAACATTGTACCTTCATCTTCAAACTTATCCCATTCTTCATCCCACAGAGCTGCCCCTTCTTGAATCCCAGGTTGCCAGCCTGTAAGTCACAACAATAACAGTTTCAAATGATTTTTCTTAGAAAATATATGTAATTTGTATGTATCTACAGGAAAAACAAGAAGTGAAAAGGCGACAGAATCATATGTAGTACCAGCTGGAAGGTCGACAAGGGCCTTCGACTTAACCTCCAACCCATGTTTCTTGCAACGTTCAGTTAAAGCCTTCATCAGCTCCTCTAGATCTGATTGTATTCTGTCAGCCCGGACCTAAATATATCCAGTTAAACATCAAATCAGGAATGTACAACAGATATTCAATAGTTTAGGCATCACATAAACATAGACAGCGTGTACCTGAAGTAGACCATCAGCACTACCACCTTGCTCCATGTTCACAATTGCTTGACTCATTCCATCTTCCGCCCCTGGAATGGGTAAGAAAACTTGTGTAACTAACAAAATTCTGTGGGAGATCTGTTACAAAGTTTATTCAAAGTCCTTGCACCAGCAAAGGTGGAAAAAGGGAGAGCTGGGCAATAAAATAAGGGAGCAAGAAAAGAAGCACAAGAAGATCCAGAGAACGTAAAAAGGGAAGAACATTGATTAAGTTTATTAAAAAACGAGAAGACTAGTATCGGAGGAAAAAAGCAGAAAGAGGAAATGAAAAAGGTACATTAGTTGTTGCCACTTTGTGCCAGCTAGAGGAATTAGCCATACCTCAATCTCGCGGAACCTGGCCTCTTCAATAGTTAATTTTGACCCTATTTCGGCAACCTGCTTATACTTCTCTTCGTATTTCTTTGCCAACGTTTCAGCCTGCAGTAGAAATTGTTCTGTAATAAAACAAAGATAGCCTCTGAGAAATGAGTAAACTGATTTTTAAATGTGAAAAGCACCTCACGCTTATCAGCGGAAGCCCTTTCAGAGATCTCATTTAATCTATTGTCACACCTGCTTTTGTACAACACCTGACAGAGAGGAAAAATACAAGAAAAAATGGCATCACAAGGATTGGATCTCACAGGAACCTTACTATAAAAAGTGGCATCGTGAGACAGATAATCACCGTTACTTATAACCAAATAACAAGAGTAATTTATAGTTGAGTACTCACAATATCCTGCATTTTCGTCCGGTAATATTCGAGTTTCTCCCTGGAGTCCATATAGGAATTCTTCTTTTCATCAACCTACGGAGATAAGAAAAAAATGTTTCACAAGCATCCATAACACAAGCATCCATAAAATGTCCACGAAATTGTAACTTACTAGTTACCTAAGCTTGAGAGTAATAGCTTTCTTTATAATCAAAGTGTAAATGTGAAATACCTTTTCCCCTTCAGTTGCTCTTTCTTGAGGATTCGAGCTCGCAGAATATCCGTTACCTAGGTGACTAGCAAAAGGATCATCCAAAGCAGGCGCTTGATTCCTTTGCTGATTAGATGCTCTACCACTGCCAGGTTGAGGGGCTGGTGCAGGGACTTGTGGTCTCATACCAGTCGGTGGAGTGATTGGCCTCGCACCCATCACTGGTTGCTGTACAAAACCTTGAAATAGAGAAATTCTACTTATAGCGATGTATCAGGGGAAGGGAGACGATCACTAAAATGCATGAATTCTTAGCAATACCTTGACCAGATCCCCATCCAGCATTTGCATAACCACGACTAGGTGCACCTGAGATAGATAACAGTGTTTCATCATACATGATGCTGCTAGGAAGTGCTGGTGGGAGAGGACGGCCTTCTTTATACCGCTCCATCAAATACAATGAAATGCAGAACTCCCTCAGAGAAAGCATAGTATCATTATCCTGATCAGACAGTTCCCACACATGCTTCAATACCTCTGGAACCGAGCAAAAGAACAATGTTAGCATAAACAACTTATAGCATAATCATTTACAGATATTAGTCCCAGGAAGGTAGCTAAAAGATCGAAGATCCTTACCCCTGGGTAGCCTCCAACTTAAAAACAGATTCCTTGCCTGCTCACCAGTGATTCTCCCATCCTTGTCACTATCAACTTCAATAAATACCTTTGTGTATTTCTGGACATCGGATGGTTTCATTTTTGGCCACGGAGGCTGATTATTTCCAGCAGGAGTTGGATGGCCGGATCCAGTACTTCCAGGTGGCAAACCGAAGGATGGACCTTGTGAAGATATTGCAGGCGGCTGTGAGCTTGCTGCTGGCCTTGGCTGCTGAGGTTGATTTCCTGCTGGCAGCATTGAGAAAGTACTCTGTAGCGAGTCGAGAGCATTAGGCTTCGGTGGAGGTTGGGTTCCAGCAGAAACAGGAACAATTGCGGAACTGTTTGAAGAATTACTCAGAGTGGGTTGTTGTTTTTGCTGGAAGGAGGAAAACATGTCACCTCCGTTTCCAGATACAACCAGCGCTTTTGGATTAATTTGTGACTCCTGTTTTAAGACAGGAGAAGGTGCTGCTGAGCTGCCCCCTCCAAAGCCTGTCGAATATCCGCTGGTGTTTCCAGCATACAAATTATTAAGATTAAACGCTGAACCACCAGGACCAGATGCACTAGTTGGAACAGCCTGAGGAGGATGAGTAACACTACCAACAGGACCTGGTTGAACTTGACCTGGTAGGGCACTTGGTCTATATCCTGAATCACCAGGACCAGGTGCACTAGTGGGAACGGTCTGAGGAGGACAAGTGACACTACCAACAGGACCTGGTTGAAATTGACCTGGCAAGGCACTTGGTCTATACTCTGGACCAGCAGTTGGTCTAAATGAATTCAGCCCAGATAAACCTTGATTAGGTCTCACTTGCTGGTTTTGTTGAGGTGGAAAATAATTTTGGTTAACAATCGCATTTGGGGCACCTGGTCCTCTAAACCCAACATTCTGATGACCTGTTGAGGAAACCGGACGGGCAGTGGTAGCAGCAGGATTAGGTTGGGGTGTAGGAATAGCCGAAAGGTTAATTTTGGGAGCTGGTATTTTGGCTGCGGCAGGAGTATTGAGTGCTGCATTAACAATCTCAGGTGTCAAGTCTCTCTTGCTCTGCGCTACTGTTACAAGTCTCAGAGAATTATAAAAGTCTTGGCGACCAAGGAAACCACTGCGTGATCGATCAGAAAGCGACCATATCTACAAATGCAGAACACGAGTGATCAGTAGACAACTTAATAAAGCAAACGTCACTTAATAGAATCCCTAGAAGGAAACTTATATGCAAGAAAAGTTTCAGATTCAAATACATAATTACTGCCACACCAAAGAAGGGAAAAAACTTATATCCACACCCATAAGCCATGATATGAGTTGACAATAAGCTGCATTCCTGGAGTATATTCTTAAAATGCCTTAGGAAATCTCCAAGCAACAAGACAAAAGAAACAAACCCACAAAGTAAATGACATGATCCACATTGAGTACTCTAAAACCAAATGGCAATAGTGACTTAACCATCTGAAAGAGATTCTTAGCTGTTTCTATATGCTCACTAAGATTCCTCCGATAATTCAAAGAGATTCCAGCTGTCAGGCGTCCAACATAGAATCTTAATATCATACACAACAGATCCTAGGTAAAGGCTGCTCTTATGAAAGCCAATATCTTTGCAACTTCTTACTCAGTTCATAGGCTATTCAGAATCTAAAAACAAAGCATCAAGTAATAAATTTTACGGCATTTTGAAAACCACAAATCAGGCTTTCTCTGGATAACTCAAAAATCTCTCCAGAAAGAATCAGAAAGCTGGAGAGATCCAAGAAGAGTTTTTTTTTTTTTAAACCTGGGCGAGAACTTGCTTGGGCAAGCCAGATCCTTGAAAAAAGCCAACAGCTTCCGCTCCACTGATCCGACCATCTCCGTCCAAATCTGCTCTCTTGAAGTATGCCTCGAATTGATCCATGTTCGGATTCTGCCCCGCCATTTTGAGGGATCTCCAAAACTTAAGATCCGACCTCCCAAATCGATTAAATGTTTTCTGTCTCCACCAGAATTCTCCGTGTCCGATTCAAACAGATGCAACAAAATAAAAAAAAAAAAAAAAACCGAAAAATTGACTGTGACACAGCAATGGTTCGAATCGTCTTCTCCATGTTCAACACAAAGCCATCGTTGCTGTTTCTTTGTTTGGAATTGTTTTTTTTTTCGATTTGCTACTAAGCCCATTAAGGTCCAATGTCACAATGGAAAGCTCCAATATTGGTTTGCAAATTTATCATGCGGCATGCGAGCGAGCACATTTCCAGCTAGTGTTGCCTGTCTGTGTAGTGTACTATTAAGGTTCATATTCAGAGACGATCTAAATGTATTCGATAAATTTATTTTAAACTTGTAACTGGTTCAAAAGTATAGAAGACTCGTCACGATTACTATGCTGACAATAGTTTGATGATAGTTGAAGTGGTTGTGGAACCAGTCACGTTTACATTTAGTTAGATGTAGAAGCCGAGAAAAGAAAGAGCAAAACATATTTTTTAACGATAAAAAGCTAAATCGTTACATAAGAGCTGCAAATCTCTCATCCAAACATTCCACATTCACTTTTTCCATTACACGTAGAATCAGAATCAGTGAGAGATAATGGCAGCTTACTAAGTTGAAACATCAGTAAATAAGAAAGCAAAAAAAAAAAACATCCGAGGGATCCTGTAGCGTCCTATATTGTGCTACCAGCTTCAACTTCTTTAGTCATCGTCTTCCTCCTACACATATAAAACACAGATTTTTAGATGAAAATGATGCAAATTTAAACTAAAGAAGCAACTAAATAGAGTTGTAATTCATATAAATAATAATGTAAAATTAACTTAAAAAGAACTAACCTCATCACTACCATCATCCGCATCCTCCTCATCATTCACCTCAGACACAGACTTGTCAGATTCCTCCTCGTCCTCCTTTGGACCTTCCTCCTGAGAAACACCAACACATCAATGTTGGTCAACTCTTGAATAACCACGAACATGCTCTCTGCTGATTAAAAGATTAGTTTACTGTTGTATACTGAAAACAAAACCTACCAGCTTCTTGTTGTAGGCTTTCATGGTCTTCTCGTACTCAACCTTGCGCTTATCAGCCTTAGCTACGAAGGGAGCCTTCTCCTAAAGAATTGTACAGCTCAAAGGTTAGGACACACTCATAAGAATATAAAGCATAAACACAATCAAGTTAAGATTAGAAATCGCACAGCGTCAGACAAGGATTTCCACTTCTCTCCACCAGCCTTTCCAACCTGTCAACCATAGAAGATCATAGTCAGTATATAGCTTCAAAGACAAAGCAAAGAAGAGAACACTCACAGCAGCAACAGATTTGTTGTTGGGGTGTTCCTTCTTGTAAGTCTGACGGAAGTCCTCCCTTCAGATCATAAAGCCAGAAAAAAGTATTAACACACAAAAGTTACGTCAAATCGATACAGTCAACGCAACTAGTAACAAAGGATCACATCAAGAACAAACTTATGAACAAATAAAAGTTAGAAATTATGAAGAAATACAAGTTCAATTGATCACAAGTTAGCAAAATAAGGTTGCAACATTCAAGAGAAGGCAGACACCAGACACAAGCTGACTACTCTACACATAAAATCGAGGCAGTGATTACATGAAAACGAAGAAGGCACTGGCAGGCCTCTTGGGTTTGTTAGGATCCTTAGCAGCCGCTTTGCTACGGCCTGCTGCTTTAGCAGGCTTCTTGGTCACAGAGAGCCTATGGACATACGAAATTCAAATCAGAAAACGATAAAATCTATAGCAAAAGTGGATCTGCGCTGAAACTTACTTGGAGCTCCTGGTTTCAGTCTTTGATTTACCTCCTTTCATAGCTGAATCTGCGAGCGTATATCAAACAGATCAGAGAGTAAACATCGCAAACATACGAGGATAAACGTAGAGAATATTTGGTTCGAAAGAGATATCATACGAGGTCAATACACAACATCGAGAAGATTTTTGAGAAACTAGTCAACTAGTGATTATAATAGCAAAACTACAAGGCTAAACCTAGCAGGAAAACAAAAACTATCAACACAGAGAGAATATTCGTCTCAGAACATACACAAAACGATAATCACCAAAAATACACAATCAAAACCTATTCGAGAGAGAAACTAAGAAGAATCAAAACTAGAAAACGAAGAAGATCGGAGGATTTTTACCTTGACGGAGAAGATCGTAGGGTTTGCGAGAGAGAGAGAAAGTCGTATGTGTGTTGTGAGGAGATTCAAGTGAGAGGCCAAGAGAGGGGCTACTAGTGGGAAGGGGGTTGTAAAATATCTTTGGTCAATAAAGGGGAAAAAAATTGAATTTCGCACGAGATGTTAAAAACTGAGGGGTTTAGGCGGGATTTCAAATATATATCGCCACGTCATCGATCCGTGTGGTTTCTCATCATTGGCTGTAGAGTCATCAAGGTTTAATCCTTGGCCTCGCTTATGTGTTTCTCTTGTGCTTCTTCATATTCAGCGGCAAGTGATATGACTCAGTGTTGCCCTTCCCTTATTACGCTCCTTAATAATTAATCATAGCAGTAATTACGATATATATTTATTCGCATTAATATCTCTCTCTCCCTAGATTATTCGGTTCGGTTTACTCTTGTCGGTCATCCGGTTAAAGCAATTAAACAAACTCGGCTCGATTCAATTCGGTTCGCCTTTTGATTTCTAGGGTTTCTGGGGTGAAAGTGGGGGTGTATATATGATCTCTTCCTTCACCGCCACATAACTATTGATCCTTCAAACCAATCCATGAATGAATATTCGTTTACATATATATCTTTGTCTAAGCAAATGACTTTGTGGATTAGGTTATTTTCATTAATGTTTATTGGTTGCAATTAGAAAAAGAAAGGTTTTTTTTTTGATGAATTGATAAGGAGTTAGGATTAGGAATGTATGATGGTGGAGAGAGAGAGGGAGCAAATGATGGGATACACTTGATCTCTGAATTTATTTAACAGGTAAGTTCTTGTTGATAACTATTCATCTGCTGATGCTCTCTCACTCTGCACCCAGATTGATTCTTTTATGATGTGTGTGTCCTTGCTCTGACTATGTGATTTGATATTAAGAAATTGATGTCTAGTATCAAGCTGAGTTTAGACTACACTAAGCATGACTATAGATGAGTTGAACGATTATATATTGTACATGAAATATCGTTAGGATAGGATATTTTATAAAATGTGGTAAAACCTGTTCGATGAAATGCCTGTGAGAAACTTAACACATCCTTGTTGTAAATGACACTATGCTATAATTTAAGGTCTGTGGAAATGACAGGATTTTGAAGGGTCTTTGTGATATCTCTATTGCTGGTTCAAAGAATCAGTGAGAGAGGGGAGCAAGTGTTGTTTTTGACTTGTAACGACTATAGCATGATTCAACTCTTAACCATATATTTTTCATTCTTTGATTTTACTTTTAGCCAGTCTGTACATGAGTTATCTCTTCTGCATTTCATACAAATTCCATATTTCTAGTTCAAGCTACGGATGTAATGATAAGTTACTCTGAGAAGCTCTTGTTTTGTAATGATGTATACCTACACAAGCGACATAGATTGATTATGGACTTAAATGTGTTTGAAACAATTGGTTTGAGTATTTACCATTATTACATATCATAAATTATTAATCCAACTGCATCAATTTAGTTGAATAGTTCTCCAATTCTACTTGCAGAGCTCGTTCACATGGCATTTAAATGGCTCACACTTTGTTTATCCCAAATGCACTATGTCCAGAAGAGGCTTCAGGTTAATAGTGGCATGATTAAAGCATACAAATAATATCCAAATGGGTTCTTGGAGGTGGTACTCAAGAGCATTGTCGCCAGAGATTTAGGTTCCAATCTGAAGAGAATCTCGTCGAAGAGTTGATTATTTTCGTTTGTTTCATAAGTGATTTGCTGATGGTTGTTAGTAAGTATCTTTATAGGAACATATTCCCTAAGAAAGGAACAATAACATGCAAGGATTTGTTTGTCTCCCATGTGCTACTAATCTGATTCAGTCTCATGTTTTAAATATTTCGAGTCTGTAATATCAATTGTATAAAACTAATGTTTTCAAAACCCAAGTGATATTTTTCTTTATGGTGAATGAAAGAATATACATAGCAATAACACACGAGAGGGAGGAAGAAGAATAGTCAAATCAGAGACATATAACATCACAAAAGTAAAGTGGGTCATATAACCTAATATTATCATTGGGCCTGTTAAGGCCCAAATAGTCGGAAAACATAATTGCAGCCCAGTAAATATGTAGGTGAATCACGGAACTAGCCCAGGTCTACAGTTACACTTTCTACACGTGCGAGTTCACACACACAAGTAAGAGTTTTAATTTCAATTTTAATAATTAAAAAAAAAACGTAAGAAAAGAAAACACAAAACCAAACGCCTCTGTCTACAGAGGAGAAAGAGAAAGGGGGAAGAGGAGAGAGAGAGAGAATGGGTGAGGTAGCAGAAACAATGACAAAGAAGAAGAAGAAAGGGAGGCCATCTCTTCTAGACCTTCAGAAGCGAGCTATCAAACAGCAACAATTACAACAGCACAGAAACAACCACGACGACGTTAGATCCGCTTCCAAAAACCCTAATTCTCCCAACTCCGGCACCCGATCCAAGCGTCGGAACCCTAATCCCAACGGAGTCTCTTCCTCCGATTCCCCCTTGAGCGAGGAAGACGACGACGAGCGGCGCGAGAAGAAGCACAAGCTCTTGTTCGGATTAAACTCCCACTCCAATCGTCATTCTCCTAATTCACAATCGCGCGGTTCCGATCTGAACCTCGACGAGACTCCCCTCAATAGACGGAATATCGGCGGCGGATCTGGATTCACGGTTCGTTTTTTTTTTAATTCCAGTTTAAAACTATTAAATCAGGTTTTAAATATAAATATTGTTGTGATTTCGCGCGTTTGTTATGTGAAGTGTTCGTCTTGTGCTTGAAGGAATATCGAGATGAGTGGATGAGTGTGACTGAGTCTTGATTTTGATTGGTTAAAGCTTTTTCTGTAAATTATTTCCCTTTTTTGTTTTCCTAAATTATTTTGGTGTTTAATCAGTTTTTATTCTCGCTTTAATATAATAATAGTATTTAAAGTTGTATAATTTCTGGTATTTAAAACCGTTGTTACTTTGAACACTGAAACCATCATGTCTCTCAGACAACAAGTTACAGTTTGTCTTTTCTGTAATATCAGTTTCTTTCGTTATACTTTCACTTGTACTGTGTCTTGCTCGATTCTTTTCATAAACATGTGCAAGTCTAATTATTTACGGAAGAGCTGACCTTTTAAATTGATTCTTGGAATTGATGATGATGATAATCCTCTGCAGGGAGAAAAGGCTTCGAAAGCGACAGACATTCTTCAAGGTATCATATATTTATATAAACCCTTTTTTTAATTTCCTTTATTTAATTCTTGAAAAGGCAAAAACTGGAAAATCCGTACGAGGATTAAAAAGGGAGATTTTTTTTTTCTGATGATTTTAATTTTAAATGTGGACAGGGTCACCCGTGGAGTCTGGCGGCCCCACTACACCTTTGCCAGACAAACAGTTGTTGGTGTTCATCCTCGATAGACTTCAAAAGTGTGTTCATTTCCTTGCTCTCTAGCTTTGTCTCATTTTATTGTATTGTGGTAGAAGTGATTCCCAACTGGGTTAATGCTTTTATTTGATCGTTGTTGTTTTACAAACACTTGTAGGAAAGATACTTATGGCGTTTACTCAGATCCAGTTGATCCTGAGGAGGTGACTGTCTTGTCCCTTTTGTTGTTGTTTCAGCTTGTTAATGTTTTGTATGTCTTATCTCTGTTTGGTAAGTGTTACAGCTTCCTGATTATCATGAGATTATCACGAATCCAATGGATTTTAGCACAGTTCGGAAGAAATTAGACTCTGGAGCTTATGCCAGTTTAGAACAATTCGAGGTAGGTCTTGTACTTTGACTCCTCTTCGATGCTTCTCCCTGAGCTATCGTCGGAAGTCCTATCCTTCATAATTTTGATGCGTTCAAGTTGTTTCCTCATTTGCTTGTGCTATGCTAAAGTTGCTTCTCCACAGATGGTTTTGTTACTTGGCGTCTTCATTTCAGAACGTTCTTACAGCTTCTTATGTTTTTGGAGAACCATTGCTTGAATTGTTTGCGTGCATTTATATGTAGTGTTAGGGTGCAGAACTAAGCCTGTTTAATAAGTAAAATTTATCTCTTTCGGCTCAAATTGGTGTCTCCATTTTGAAAATATGTTAATTTATAACGAGATTGGTGTTTGAACAGCTGTTTTTTACCTTGTCTGATAAATCTTGCTTCTCCCCCTCTTCTTTTTTGCAGGGAGATGTGTTTTTAATATGTTCAAATGCAATGGAATACAATTCATCAGACACTGTATATTATCGACAGGTATGTCTAAAATTTTATCTCCTTTTTCGAATAGATCATGGTTCCATGTTTCTGAATATAGTGTCATTTTGGCTTGTAGGCTCGGGCTATACAAGAACTGGCTAAAAAGGACTTTGAGAATTTAAGGCAAGACAGTGATGATGAAGAACCACAAAGCCAACAAGAACAGCAGCAGCCAAAAGTTGCCAGAAGAGGCCGTCCGCCAAAGAAACAGCTCGAACCATCTTCCATTGACCGTACTGCTTCTGAAATTTCAGCTGATGCGCTCATTCCTGGAGGAGATAGCTCTAATAGGTTTTCTGGTTCTTACAATCTAAGAAAGACTCCTCCTTCACACAAATTCCGACAAGCAGAAACATCGGTTCGGATCAATCATAACAGCGAAACCCATAGTGGCTGGTCCGTAGATTGGGAGAACGAGTTTCCACGTAAGAAACTATATCTTTGCTCTCTTTACCTTCTTTCAGACTTTCTTTTTTGCCAAATATAAATCATCTTTTCGGTTTCTCTGCAGCTTCGGTTGTGAAGGCGGTTAACAAGTATGGGATGAAACATTTCAATGTCGATGATAACAGACGCGATACCTATAACCACCTCCCAAACCCTACACAGGAGCCATCGGTTTTGTCAACGCTTGAAGACGAGTTAAAACAGTTGATTCCAGTACGCTATTGCCAATTCTATTACATCATTTTGTATGGTGAAACAAGAGTCTGATCATTTGTGTCTGCTTTTTCATCAGGTTGGACTGACCACTGAGTACGGTTACGCAAGGAGTCTAGCACGATACGCTGCGAATCTCGGTCCTGTTGCCTGGAAAATTGCATCAAAGAAAATCGAAACAGTGTTGCCGCCTGGAATCAAATATGGTCCAGGTTGGGTTGAAGAGAACCCAGCAGGAACTGAAGAGAATGATCCTCAAAAACAAACCGTGTTAGTGTCATCTCTCGGAAAACAGAAGTGTTCTAATGACTTAGCGTCTGATGATCATTCAAAGAGAATCCTCTCTCCAACCGCTTCAGTCTCAAGCGCTTTCATAGGAAACAGACATTCTTCTTCTCAAGGAATCGAAGAGACTGTGCCTTCTCGTGCCTTCCCATCATCTTCCTCCTCTCGCCAGGCAGGACCGGTGATCAAACCTGAGAGCAGCAACGGTCTAAGCTGCGGTTTCAGTGGATTCAGTCATAGTCCAAGTCCAATGATCGGAGTCACGAGACATCAACAACCAAACTTAGCCAACGAGGCCGTACAGGGGTCGCAACAACAAGGGTTATTGTTTCCTTATAACAAACAGGAATTCGACAGGTTTCCACCAGACCTTAACGCTAGGCTTGTATCACCAAACTCTCCTGGCGCGAATCAACAGACTGGTTCGTCCTCGTCGCAGCATCCGGATCTGGCGTTACAGCTTTGAAGATGAATGGATGGATCTTTGAAAGAGGACGGAGGAGTAACAAGAAGAGGCATTTTCCATTGGCTATTCTCAGGCATATATATTTTTCTGGTATGAAAATCAGTTGTGGAAGGTCATGGCCTATTTGTTGTGACATATGAAAAATGTATGAGACTAGTCTCTCTATTGTACAGATTGTTGCAACATCCACATTTTTTAGGGGTAAAAAGAGAAGGAAATGAAGAAAAAACACAGGAGTCTCGCTAAGCTGTAGAATATAGTTTGATAGTTTAAATTTAGTACTTTTCAAATATGATAATGTTGTAAGATTATACACCTTGGGGCCATAAAAGAAGATGCAACAAAAAGGTCTTCAACATTTGACTTTTTGGAAATATTATCTTCAGTTTCTTAAATCTTTCTTGTGAGACTTTTGCCGGCTTCTATTCTCAAGTTCCTCGGTAGTAGTATATGTTTATCCCTGAAATCACCTGACATATTAAATGGTATATGTAGGAAATTATTTGACAAATGTTACCAGTTGGAATGATTCACGTGCGTAATCAGGAATATATTAAATGAAACTTACTACTATCAATCAGCGTTTTGTTTAGTAGGATTACGAATAAAATTGTTTACGTCATCGTTAAACTATTATGTTATAAGTTTTTAAACGTAAAGGATCGTAAAATATAATTGTTTACGTCATCGTTCTACTAATTATTTTAATAGTTAATTTAATAAAAATATAATATATATTTAAATGGATCAATTTATTTAAATTTAAAAAAATTATAATTGTGATAAACGCGTCTACCAAAAGATAGAGTACAATTTAAAATTAGTAGAGTATATAACTCAATAAATGATACTAGTATTTCTAAGTTTTTAACAAGGTGTTGACTTATATGTTGATTCGTATGCCTTAAGTTGAAGAGGGAGTCGCGCATCACGGGACTTTCATGAACGTGTTTAGTTTGGTGGGTCTCGAAGTCTCGTGATATTTATTTTCCTTTTGTGTGAAACCATTGATTGGTCTACAGATTCACCTATTTAAATTCAATACTACTTTTTTGAAAGAGTGAGAAGTGATAGTTTCTACTTTTTACTTGAAAAATACATGTTTTTGTCAACTTAAAAAATATAAATGATAAAATACGTTGTTTCAAAATTAGAATGTTCACAAATTGCATCTATCAATTATCCAACAATAATATGGAAAAAAATAATAATAATATGGAACAATTTTAAGTCTGTACCGTACGTCATAGATTCTTAGCGGAACAGCTATATCGTGTTCACTGTTTAGACAGCGTCAAGTATGCATGTGTCTGAGTCTGTACAACATTTGAGTATTTTGGTAAATATCGATGTGTCATAAAGAGTTCTGTAAACAAATCATAAGAAAATAAATTTATAGGTCTGAGTGTATTTATCTATCCAGAGTGCGTTTACACGTAGAGTCAATCGTACGTACTTGTGTGTCTTTTGTGCATCATTTCCGATTTAGATTGCTATTACTACAGTCTACACACACTATTAGTTAGTTAGTTGTCCACCCACTTTCAATAAATAAAATAAACATCTTTTTCATAAAAGATCAAAACAAAATAATAAATAAAACAAAAGAAGTGATTGTCATTAGGAAGATTTGGTATTTTTTTCCTTTCCAAGATTTGGTAGTATCTTGCAAATTAGTCAAAGACAAACAATTACATTATTTTGATTCTTCTTTATCACATCCAACATTTTATTAAAAACAGAGAAATTTAATTATGTTGGATGTCATATCGCATCAAAATCGAATGTTATTTCTATACCACATCCTTTGACTTTTAGCAGCTTTGAGTAGTAGGTACCTTAATAAGTATTCCTCCTTTGCATTAAAATATAATTTTTTTAAAATTGTTTCACAAAAATAGGATTTTATGTTTTCTATGAAAATATTATAAATTAAAAAAAAATTATTGAATTACTATTGGTTAAAAAAATATAAAAAACAATATATTTATTATAGTGATTTCACGCATTTATTTAGTGTGTGAAAAAATTAAAAAAAATATCTCTATAAAACATAGGGAATAAAATGCTACTAGTAGTTGTTACAGATTGATTTAGTTAGCAGTAATTGAAATTAAATTTCAGAATAACTACATTAATTTCAATAAAGAAACCAGTAATATAGTATCTAAAACGGAGGTAAATAAAGTCAAAGTGTGATATGAGAGGACAGTGTAGTGTAGTGTGACCACTAAAATAAAGAAAATTAGTAGGACCCAGAACAAGGATGTAATAAGAACGTAAGGTCAATCTAAAAGAATCAGGACCGTCCATTTGTTGAGATAAGAACCGAACATTCGCTGTCGGCCTCGTGGGTTCTCCTCATCAGCCACTGTACTGTTGTTTGTTTCATTTTAATTAAGTGACGGGTCAATCTGAGGGTATTAACGGGAACTTAAAAGGGTATGATTGTAAATTGGTACACGAAGGTGGCCCTGACCCGTTTAAATGCCAGAGAAGCAAGAGAGTTGAAGATGATGAGGCCATCTTTAACCCGGGTCTCTTAAGATGGGGTTCTTAATTTTTTTGTCCTCTTTTTAATTTTTTTTTTTTTTTTTTATATTTTTCCGGATAAGAGACGTCTCTTATGTCTCTTATTTAAGAGACGGTTCTTAAGTTTTCTTAGTTATAATTAAGATACGGTCTCTTAAAAAATAAGAACCCCTTGTTAAGAGACCTGCATTAATCATGCCCTGAGGAGAAGATATTATAAAAACTTTTTTTGGGCGGAAATAAATTTTAAAATTTTTAAAAATAGTTTAATTGATTTTAAAATAAAGGGTCCTACATGGAAAAGAACGAAACGAAACTTGTCGTCTTCTACCACTTAAATTTAGAGTAGCTCCAACTAAAAAGAAAAGAGTTTTAATTATACAGAAGAAGAAGGTAGAAGAACCCAACACACTAAAAAGCGGTTGCAAAAACTCCGTGATTATCTCTCCCGTTTCCTGTGCTGAATTTTATTTTTTTCTTCTTGTTTTCATATGATCCTTGTCATTTTCTGTCGTGATTATATAGAATTTTTATCATTTTAGTAACTCTTCGGTTCCTTTTATTTCTTTCATTATTGTTTTATTTAAAAAAAAACTAAACTTTCTATCTCCTTTCTCTCTCTTCCTGCAATCTATTCACAGATTTGGATCTTCTTTTGGTGGGAGGGAGGGAAGTTTCAATAATTCACTTTACTGATCCAAAAAGTTTTGTACTTTTGTTTCCTGGAATTGTCCAGAGTCATATCAACAGTCTCTTTAAATCCTAGGTTTTGTGTCTGAGTCCAGCTCCACTGTTAGAAAAAGAGAGAGAGAGAGAGATGACTTGCTTCTCTTGTCTGAATCCTCGAACCAAGGACATAAGAGTCGACATTGATACCCCTCCCCCAACAACCGATTCATCAGGTTCAACACTTTCATTCTCTTAATTTTTACATGAAAGGTCAAATCTTTGTTGTTGTTTTTAAAATAATGTATGCTTTTGTGATTACAGTTCATGGAAGTGAAACAACAGGTGAGTAGTGTGTTTAAAAATCACATCCTTTTTTAATTGCGTTTTGTTTCTTCCTCCATTTTTCATTTTTAAACAGTAAACGGAAAGGTGAACAGTCCGAGGAAACCTGGTGGTGGAGCAAGGAGTTTCACGTTTAAAGAGTTAGCTGAAGCAACAAGAAACTTCCGTGAAGTTAATTTGCTAGGAGAAGGAGGCTTTGGGAGAGTTTACAAGGGTCGTTTAGATTCAGGACATGTCAGATCTCTCTCTCTCTCCATCTTCCTTCAAAAGATAACTCTGTTTTTTTTTAATGTAATTTTGATTAATGAAAGCAGGTGGTGGCTATTAAACAACTGAATCCAGATGGGCTTCAAGGGAACCGAGAGTTCATAGTTGAAGTTCTTATGCTTAGCTTATTCCACCACCCCAATCTCGTTACCCTCATCGGTTACTGCACTTCTGGTGACCAGAGACTTCTTGTCTATGAGTACATGCCCATGGGCAGCGTTGAAGATCACCTCTTTGGTTGGTTCCTTATCTCTCTCTCTCTCTCTCTCCATTATACAAGTTCATTGACTCTTTTTTTTTTCAGATCTTGATTCAAATCAAGAACCATTAAGCTGGAACACACGCATGAAAATAGCGGTAGGTGCGGCTCGAGGAATAGAGTATCTTCACTGCACAGCAAACCCGCCAGTGATTTACCGCGACTTGAAATCCGCAAACATATTGCTAGACAAAGAGTTCAACCCCAAGCTCTCTGATTTTGGACTGGCCAAACTCGGTCCTGTAGGAGATAGAACTCATGTCTCCACCAGAGTCATGGGAACTTACGGTTACTGTGCTCCTGAATACGCAATGAGCGGTAAACTAACCGTTAAATCGGATATCTACTGCTTCGGTGTAGTCTTGCTTGAGCTGGTTACTGGAAGGAAAGCCATTGACTTGAGTCAAAAGCAAGGCGAGCAGAATCTTGTTGCTTGGGTAAGTTAACCGGATTAAACCAGACTTACTTTCGTTTTAACCTAATTTTTTTTTAACTGTCTCTGCATGGCAGTCACGTCCATACCTTAAGGATCAAAAGAAGTTTGGACACTTAGTGGATCCAGCTCTGCGTGGAAAATACCCAAAAAGATGTTTAAACTATGCAATTGCGATAATCGCAATGTGTTTGAACGAGGAAGCTCATTATCGACCGTTTATAGGTGACATAGTGGTGGCACTTGAGTACTTAGCCGCACAGAGTCAGTCTCATGAAGCTCGTAACGTCTCCTCCACATCACCTGAGGTCAGAAGAACGCCCCGACGGGACTCTTAGCAAGAATCTTGAGTTCTTTAAGAACTTTCACTTTGGTGTTCTGTAAAAATGTTTGTCTTTTCCACAAGAACATATATATAATTTGGTAAATGTTCTTTTCTAGTTTCTTATTCTTTTTTTTTTCCTACTATATATGTATATGAGTTTTATGAGAATTATCCGCCACAGCAAGCGGGTTGGTTCCTCTGTCGTCGCCGGATAGCTCTTCCGTAGATATGTAATGTGCTTTGTTGGTTCAGCTACTTCCAGTATTAACGAAACATCATCTGAAAAAAAAAAACTAAGCATCCCTCAAGGATCAGAAGAAGTTTGGACACTTAGTGGATCCGTCTCTACGAGGAAAATACACGAGACGATGTTTATACTATGCGATTGCGATAATAGCAATGTGTTTGAACGAAGAAGCTCATTATCGACCGTTTATAGGTTGCACTTGAGTACTTAGCCACACAGAGTCAGTCTCATGAAGCTCGTAACGTCTCATGCACGTCACCCACGACGTGACTCTTAGAAACACACACACAAAACTCTTATTAATGTATCTAAGACTGTTAAGTTTGGTGTTCTGTAATAATGTTTTTAAAGAATATATATATAATTTGGTAAATGTATTTTTAGTTTCTTATACTTATTTTTCCTACAAATTATATGAATATGACAATCATGAAAATTAAAATTATATGAACATTGTAACAGAACAAAAGGTTACTGCCATGAATTGTAACAATGAGAAGCATAAGCTTCATGGCATGACTTGGTGTGGTTGTGCAGATAACTACACACTCTTCCACAGCTTCATCACAAGTCAACAAAACCCATTCATTGTCTTCCTCTAAGTACTTCAGATCACACCTCCCACAGTAGATCAGCTAACCTGCGTGAATTTCGCATCCGAAACCTGATCTTCTCTTCTCCATAGCTATCTTTAATCTTGTTACGCTACATGACGCATAGCCTTTGGCCTTTGCCTTGGAAAATATTCTTTAATATCGTGAAATAGAAGATTTACATACAGGAACCAACAGTAGCCGTACCTTCGGTGGTAAGTGTTTCATTGTCACCGTTTTATTTTGATGATATATTACCAAATAGATTACTTGGAAACCATATTAGCCTAAGAGGAGCATATATTGTGTTCAGGGGATTTACTTTTAGTCTTGAGAGATGATAATACCATTCGGAACTTAAGACGAGAGCTTATTTACTTGCCTCGACAAACATTTGATTTATTGTGAAAGAGATTACAAAAAGACAGTGAAGATAAAAACATCGGTTTATAAGATTACAAGCACCATTTATCATACAGACATGAAACAACAACATATGGAATGATATCTTTTTGAAGGATTTAACGACCAAGCAATGAGAGTATTATGATTGGACCCTAGATGCTTGGCCTTACATTGAGACGGCTTGCAAGTTTCTGTCCCAGAGATCGATCAGCCTGAGAAAGTGAGTGAATATTAATTAGTCTTGCTGAAAAATAGTGCAAGAGAATGAGAGTAGAGATTTTTTTTTTTGTTTTAGTCCGGACCTGTGACCAGTAAGAGATCCAGATGCTGCGGATCTCATGAGTCAGACGTGGCTCCGACAGAATCTCAACCCATCTCTTAACAAACCGGTCTTGCCTGTGACATACATAAGTAAAACATGAAATGATTATTAACTTAAGATTTTGTCTAGTGAGTGTTTAACTAAGAGAGATGAGAGAGTTTTTCTTTACCTGTCTGGTGCCCATGATCTGTATCTATCTCCAGGCTGCTTGAAATTGTTCTCCTTCTTGATGATGCACTGCAACATTAGCAATGAAAGCTTTTTTTTTAGGAGACCTATTCAAAATATAAGGTTTTGAAGATGTAATGAAGGCATGGAAGAGTGAATCTCACATACCTTTGTTCGGATTCCAGTGTAGGATTTGTTAGGGATAGGAACTTTCTCAGCGCAGCGGACAGGATCAAACTTTGAAGGGTAATAATTGATCTGCACAAAAAGCCAACACTCAATATTAATATTTTGGATTTTCAAGTCAAAAAGACCAACACTAGTAGCTCAACTAAGACATACCTCCTCATCTCTGTGCATGAAGTTCATAAAACCTTCATGGTGATTGTTATGGTGAGCACATTTGGGAGCATTGACCGGCAGCTGCAGATAGTTAGGTCCAAGACGATGTCTCTGAGTGTCACCATAAGCAAAGATCCTACACTGAAGCAGCTTGTCATCTGAGTAGTAGATTCCAGGAACAACAAGACCAGGGTTGAAAGCAAGCTGCTCTGTTTCATTAAAGAAGTTATCAATAGTCCTGTTCAGAACCAAGCGACCAACTGGTTGAAGAGGTAAGATATCCTCAGGCCAGATCTTGGTCACATCAAGCGGGTCGAAATCAAACTTATCCTCATCAGCAGGATCCATCGTCTGGATGAAAAGCTTCCACTCAGGATAGTTACCAGATGCAATAGCATCATGGAGATCTTTAGTTGCATGGCTGTGATTGGCTCCTCCAACTACCTTAGCCTCTTCATCAGTCAGATTCTTGATCCCACAGGTTGGTTTCCAGTGGAACTTCACGAAAAGAACCTTTCCAGATTTGGAAACTAGAGTGTAGGTGTGGACACCGAACCCTTCCATGTGTCTGTAGTCTTGTGGGATACCAACATCATCAAACATCCAGCACCATGTGAGTAAACTCTCTGGTAAGTGAGACATGTAGTCCAGTATCCTCCAGTACTCCTGGATGTTTGTTTTCGGGTTCGGCTTCAACGCGTGGACAACATCTGGGAACTGAATCCCGTCACGGATGAAGAACACTGGAGTGTTGTTACCAACTAGATCAAAGTTCCCCTGTAATCATTATAATAGTAGTAGGGGAGACATGCATCAGTACATCGGTTCTGGTCATAGCCGGATGAAATATCTTAAAATAAATAAAAAATGTTTTTATTTCTAAAGAAGAAAGAGAATATAGAAAAAAACAGAAATTAGTTATACCTCTCGGGTGTAAAACTTGACGGCGAAGCCACGAATATCTCTCATGGTTTCAGGGCTGGCACGCTCATGAACCACGGTGGAGAAACGGACGATGACCGGAGTTTGAACACCAGGGGCTCTGAGGAAATCAGCACAAGTGAGGTTTGAAATGTCATGCGTGACCTCGAAGAAACCCTTAGCACTGATTCCTCTGGCATGAACCACTCTCTCAGGGATTCTCTCCCTGGTGAAGTTGGCAACCTTCTCGATCAGATGGTAGTCCTCAAGAAGAACAGGACCTGGTCAGAACAAAAAGTAACAAAATTTTTGTAAAAAGAAACCCATTCACAAGATCCTAGCTCTATATTGTTTCTTTTAGAATATATCAATAAGAAGAAGGCTATATATATATATATATACCTCTTTCTCCGATGGTGAGGGAAGAGATGTTGTTGGAGACTGGAGCACCACCGTTTGTGGTGTAGAACGGAGCGTTGTACGCGCTCGAAGGACGATACTGCAAACACCATAGTTCGATCCATTATCAGAAAAATCCTATGGTATCATCGTACCAACAAACAACAGTATACGTGAAACAAACCCTAACTTCAGTTTCTAACCGCGTCTTTACCAAACACAATCCTAAATTTTATGACGCGGTTCGAACAAAACCGAAATCCGTTTTATCAGGTCGGATCCAGAGCTTCGGTTAACTTTAGGTAATCCTAAGCCCAAAAATATATTTTAATATTGCTTTGCTTTTTAGAAACTTTTTGAATATTCAAGTCTTGTTTTGTGGATTTTATTTATACACTATGGTTGGGATAAATAGAGCGATACAATAAGTCTCATATTCAAGGTATGTTAAAAAGCACCATCATACTGTATATATGTGCTGATGGTTAGAGATATGTGTTGACAGACGAAAAATACTTTACTTCAAAAAATTGATTGATCGACCTACTCTGGTTAACCGAATATCTAAAATGATTACATTTGATTTAACCAGACTGTTTAAACTTTGATTAATCAATCGGATAGATTTTGCTTTACCTTCTGATAAATCATTTAACTGATTTGGCTAGAAGCATATAAGTCTAAACAATCGATTAAACACCTTTTCTTAGAACACATGTGTTTAGTAAAAATCACAAACAACATAACGTCTACTATAAGGAAAAAAAAAACAAAAACAAACCACATGTGGCCTTTAAGTCGCATGCACTGGTTTTATAGATCAAACGTTTTAAAGATAGCCAGCCCCAAAAAAAAATTCAACATCACCAACTTGTAGCTCAAGCAATCATAGAATCTAAGCAAATTTTGATCCAACAATCATGTTAACACTAATATTTAAGAGCATCAATGGGATTCAACTCTCATCACTTCATTAACAACATTGAAAAAACGATCATAATGAAACATAACTGAGTTAAGACACTCTGACAAAAAAAAAGGTGGTCAAGAAGAACATGGAGATACCTTGTAAGGATCCATGGTGATGAAGAAGCCCTGAAGATCCCCAAATATAACTGTTTGAGGTTTTGGTTTAGTGAGAGTGATGAGATCCTTTGTGTGTTCATATATAGTGAATCGCGTGTGCTATGCACAGTAGTGTTGGCCCCCAAGTGGAGGGGGCACTTCTGTCCTTTTGAGATCAATTTATCGGTACAGTAAAAACGGGCCAATGTGTTTACTTTTCCTTTGGGATAACAATAAGAACACCTCCAACGGTTGGAACCCGTTGGGATTCTAAATTTTTTTTTCTTTTTTTTTTGATTTTTTTAATAAAAAAAAATTTAAAAAATATGAACCAATCACGGGCCGTCACGTATCAGTGGGGTCCGCAAACAGTTTAAGAACCTGATTCTTAATGGAGGGTTTTTAAAACTGATTCTAAACAAATTGTGGACTCCACAATGTTTTAGAACCCCTAAAAACCATCTAATAACCCCCATTGGAAGTGGTTTAATGCCCCCACGTTTTGGTTGTCTTCAATGGCCCCCCTCTCCCCACCACTTAGATATTTCTTTTTCCGTTTTTGGCTCCAACCCCCCAAAAAAATTATCGTCCGGTAATGAACAATAATTTTGATCTCGAGAAGAGAAAAAGATACTCAATTATTGTGAGAAAAAACAATCACCAAATCTCATAAAACAAGCCTTGAATAAAATATGAATTGTTATCTGATATAGACCCTGATACATAAACTCTTTTAAGAAAAATCAACGATAATTACTCATAATAAGTATGGTCATTAGTTCAACAAATTTTATTTCAGTGAATACTTTCTCCTCCCTCTCTACTCCTACTTGTTCCCGTGATCATTCTAATACATTTTTAGCTTTAATTAATATTCAGTTTCAATAACACATGTAATTTAGTTATATATATATATATATATATATATATATATCTTAGCTATTTTAAAGATTTCTTTTTTGCAACTTTAAAGATTTATTTCTGAGATGTAAGAAAATAAGAAGAAAACACTGTTTTAAAACGAACCTAAACTTAGTTGGATTTCCACAAATGTAAATATATTCATTTTGGATCTTACCATCTCAGTTTATGTATATAGAGAAAAGTATAGCATGATACATTTCATCACATATGTTTGGTCTTATCATATTAAAAGAGGAAGTTTCTGTCAGACACATGATGGACAATGTAGAGTGAGGTTTCTACCCAATAAATCTTCCTTTTCCAAGACTATATGATGTTTGGATCTGTCGGCCTCGGTTTTGTTTTCAAACTTGGCAACATTATCCTCCGAAAAATATTTCTACGAAATAAAAAAATTGGGTTGAATTATGGGGCTCGACCGGGAAGGTCAGCCTTATCCTATTAGATAAGGCGTATTATACTTGAATAGATAATAATATTAATAAATCTATATCACGCATTATTAATATTGATAAGCATGCATGGATCTAAACTCACGGGTTGAAAATTCAAGAAAAGAAAAGCTAAGCAAAATGATATTATTGAGTGGGTATGGTGGGGAGTCCATGTTTGATATGACAGCATGTGGCGATCATTAACACGTTACTTTGATGCTGAATCGATCCATATTTTTTGATTGGAGAGCTTACGCTTGGGTCCATTTAGAGCGAACAAGTTGCTAGTTCGGTTGATATTATTACAACTAGGTTAAACTACTCCAGTACTATATATATTCTCTCAGAAAATTGCAACAACTAGAAGACAAACATCTATAATTTATTCAGGCTAACAAATTAAATTCACGTGATTTTTCTTTTCTGAAACAAGAATGTACTCATAAACTGATTAGCTTGTCCGGTTTAAATATGCAATGGCTGTGACTCTGAGATTTTTTTCTCCCCTGCTTTTACTCTACTAAATTCATCAGCCACAACCGTAATTTTGCTTAATTAGAAGCTCACATTTAAGAGGTTTTTAATCTGTATAAGACAACTAATATGCTGTGTTAAGTGTAGCGACTAAAATATAACTCAAATCCAGGTATGTGCGATACTTTTATTTAGTCCACATATAGTTAATGTTTAACATACATGGTTAAAAACATACCGTCTCATCTGCTGTTAGATTCAAATTGAATATTGTTTGTGTTTAGTTAGATACAAATTATAATTTATACAAATCATATACTTTATATATAGTTAGTAAAAGTATTGAGCTAAAATTACAGATCATAGAATATATATACTTTTATCAAATATTAATCATAGGCCTACAAAATAATGAACCCACGAGCTAAGTATGTATAATTTACAAAAGGAACGTTTGTAATAGAATCTCGCACAATTAGAACAAGAGGGGAAAAGAGACATGAGAATTGAGAAGGCCATGTCTTTATTATGGTCTACTACTCGAGGAGTATATTTAACACAGCTTTACGAATTCACGATGTTCTATTCCAAGAGTTAGTGTTCAAACCATAGTTGCATTTGATTGTAAAAAAGGTTTTTTGAGATGAATAAATTTAACATTAAAAAAAAAGGAATCACAGTCCTCGCTTTTATCTCAGAACGTTGTAGAAATCATCATATTACCAAAGAAAAGTCTTGGTGTGGTAAGAAAAAGAAAGAATGAAAAGTCTCGGTTTGGTGAAGACAAAAGAACCACAAACCTCGAAAAAGTAACTTCGTATGGCTGTGTAAATATTATTTTCCTTCTTCACGGAGATTAGATATCAAACTTTCTGACAAGTTGGTCAGAATAATACATGCGAACATCTTGTCAATTGTTTTTAGTGAAAAATTCCAAGTTTCTCAGCCTTATATTATATAATTTTTAATATTGACTATACTTGGATGCTGATCCATACAAGCTCCTTAATATAATCTAGAGATATATCTAAAAAAAATTATCACAAAAATATCATGTAGAAAGATAATCAAAATAGATTTTTTTAAGGAATGTAAATATATATTTATATTTTTAAAATTAATTAATTTATAAAATTTAGAGTTATGCAATGAAGTTTCAGAAATAAAATTTAAAATTTTTAAATTAAAAATAAATATTAATGTACTTGTACGTCACTACGGAACATTGAAAATTTAAACTACATTTGTACACTTAAAAAGACAATAGAAAAAATATTTAAAAGTTGACAATTATGTAGGCAATTTACTTAACACGTTAATACAGATACTTAGATCACATAAGAGGGCAACTGAAAGCCAATACGTAGTTGCCACGTAGCAATCTTACCCTTACTTAGTTACTTTATGGTGTTACCCAACGAATGAAAATGCGTTTTAGTGGACCAACACGACAAACACCGGATTACACCTTATCCTCCCTTACCTCTTTTTTCTTTTTGGAATTTGAAAATTTGTCAATGCAATTGAAAAAATCAATAGAAAGAGTACGAAGTTGGGCACTCAAATATATTTTGGTACCCCTCTTGTTTTTATTCAGATGGTGACTTGACTAGAATTGGATTTCATGATTTTATATGATTGCTTTCATTTACTTTCTTGCGTGTACAAATCTTTCAGTTTACTTGTAACTTTTTTCCTGCTATTATTATATATATAATATATCTAACAATGTTTCGCAAAGTATTTTATAGCTAATAAATAAATTGTTCGATATTAGTTAGCAAATTAGATAGATAAACTTTTGAGTTAGGACTTGCTATCTAAACAGGTAACATGGAAGGTAAGAAAAAAAGAGAGTTAGAAGTCAAGATCTGAAATATGATGCGTTTCTTACCAAATAATTTATACAAGCTTTAGATATAGGAGAAGAGAGGCTGGTGATATGCATTATCCTAAGTCTGAATCCTTATCCAAATGTATGGACTAGATTATATAAACTTATAAATAGAAGTATAGAGTGGTTGGTGATGCATGATACTAAGTCCCAATTAACTGGCTAAACAAATGTTTCGGCTTGGTTAAAAGCTTAGAAGTAGAGTAAAGAGGCCGGTCGTGCATGATGCTATAGTCCTGATCTTTATACAAATGCCTCAGTTATATTAAGTTTTAGATTGGGGGACAGTTGCTGGTTGTGCATGATATTAATGAAAAGAAAAAAAATAGTGGCTGGTGTTATATGATTCTAGTCACTGAATTCTACTCTATACGAATGCCTTGACTTGGTTATATAAACTTATAAATAGAGAAAGTGTGGTGTTTGGTGCATGACACTACATCGTGAATTGCTAAGCAAATGTTTTGGTTCGATTATAAGTTTAGAAATAGGAAAAGAAAAGTTGATGGCACAAGCATGATACTAGTCTTGAATCCTTAGACAGCTCGGTTATAAGCTCATAGATGGGAAACGAGTTCCTGGTGGTGCATCATGATGTCTAGTTCCAAAACATTATATAGTAAATACAAATGCCTCAGACTCAGCTAAAACTATATTTTCATTAGAACTTAGAAGCTTAGAAAATGAGAATATGTTGGATGATGATGCATAATATATGGAGAAATGGGTGTCATTATAGAGCTTTGGTCTAAAGAGATGAGCAACAGGAAGAACATGGAGTTTCATCATCAAAGTGGTTGGTTTGTCTAGATGAGGTTAATGATCAAGGTGATTGATTGTTGTATCTAACTTTGGGAGGTTGGTTATGTTGTTCTAAGAAGTTAATTGGTATGTTTTCATAAGACTCGTATTATATTCTCTGAATCTCTGATTGCGTTGCTGAGTTTATTACAAGGACTCTCAACTATGGCTGTGGATAGGATAAATTTGACTTCATGAGCAAGTATTAAATTCCGCAGATTCACCAAGCCTCAGTGTATGGTGTAGCCACAGATTACTGCATCTCCGCTTCTCCTCTCACCCTGGTGAAACTCCTTACCCTGGTGCACTTACTTCTCTTCAATTCCACACAAGTCCGGTTGGTGTCTTACTCTGTGGCTAGATAATTAAAGCTTATCAAGCATGATCCTCTCAACCTCCTAAACATGCGGAGGTTTCTTCCTGCAGCAATCATGTTTACTTGTCACGTTTCACCAACAGTGAGCTTCTAGTCCACTCTAACGTCGACACTTTGATCATGTTTCCTTCAGCTGTTCCTGTTTTCATCGCTACTGGAGAGACCCTTTTCTTGAACTAGCTTTGGCCATCTTTTTAAAACCTGTACCTCTTATGTGCTCACTGACTATCAGTTTACAGTCACAGCATATAGCTGTACTATTGGTTATCTTGTGAGCATGTCTATAGATCCCGTCTACATCAAACACGTGGCTATGACCATCCGGTTAAACACTTGGGGTCTTGTGATTGACAATAACCTCGAGGCTCTTCTCTTGTTCCCACTGATCATATATACATATGCTATTTTAGATGCCAATAAAAAAAAGAAGTTATTGCACAATTTCAAACTTAAGACCAAAAGGATATCATGTTATTTAATGTGAATACAAATGTGGAAAAGAAGAAGTTATTGTGGTTCTAACTCTAGATAGACAATCCAATAATATGAATGTGGTCGGTGATACAAATGTAGTCACTTCTTTTGAAAAATACTCTGAAGAGGCAGTGAATCAGTGCCATTATTATGTAAAGGTGTATATATATTTTATTCCTATAAACAATTATTCCACTATTCATAATTTAGAAGTGATACATGTACACCTCTAGATCTGAGATTATGCGATTCTTTACTAAAAATATATTATTATCATAAGGGTAAAATATTAAGAAGTCTTTTGTTGTTTGGTCAAAGAAGACAAATTTCAAATTATTATACCTCGTGGTAAAAATATATATTCACCAAAAATAGAAAAGAAATATTTCTTAGCAAAAGCAATGTTTAATTGTTATTTATTCTTTTTAAGTATAGTTTTTAAAATCTTCCCATACAGAAAAACTGAAAATTTTGAATGGTAGCAATGAGTTGAGAGGAAGAAGGCCAGCGTTGATAAAAGACACGTGGCATTCATTAAACGGTTAGGATTAAATAGCCGTTAATTCTTAAGAAACTCTTGTTTTTCAAATTTCTATTACAGGGTTTGAGTTTTTCTTTTTTTTTTTCTAATTTCTTTTTTCATTTTCTTCTTCCCTTATATTGGAAGAGAGAGTGAGCGAGTAAGAGAGAATCTTTCGATTGGGGGAGAAAGAGAGCGATATCGGTTGTTCTGGGTTTCACTGAAGGATCTCTCTTTCTCTCCTTTGTTTGATCAAGAGTTTCTCTAGATCCCAAGTGTTTGATTTGACTTAATCTTCTTTGAATTGACGGCGAAAGGTGAAATCTTTTTTCTTGGGTGTTCGTCATTAGGGATTAGGGTTTGTTGTTCTTGATTAGATTAGTAAACCGGATCTAAAAAGGGTTTGATTGTCAAATTCAAAGTCAAGATTTTTTTTCCTTTTTCCAATTTTTTTTTAAACAGTGCTTTTAAGGTTGGGTATGTTTTGATTTAATTCTCCAGTGAAGAAGAATGGGTAAATCAGATGAGAACAGCGTTGGACTAATTGGATCAACGAATCTACAAGGTACCCTTTTAATCGAACAACTTCTTCTTAATCAAATATCAAATCGTCCTTGAACTGAGTTTTACATGATTTCCAGGCGGTGGAGGAAAGATCATGCCGGCCAGAAGAGCACTCAGTGCAATTAACAAGAACATCATTGAACCTCCATCTTATCCTTATGCTGTTAACAACAAGAGATCACTTTCTGAGTAAGTGTGTCCACATGTCTCCTCAGGTTCAAAGTTAGTGTTTTTTAAACATTAGAATTCAATGTTTGGTTTGATTCTGCAGAAGGAATGCAATCTGTAACAAACCACCTCCGCACCGACCAGTTACTAGGTACATTAGATCTTCATTCTTGTCTATTTCTTTCAGTATCTGGTTCATCAGTTAACTAACGAGTTATTACCACTCTCTGTTGGCTCAGGAAGTTTGCTGCTCAATTAGCTGTTAATAAGCCACAGATCCAGGAAGAGGTACTTGATAGCGACACTATTCAATGTGTGTTTCAGTTAGAAAAATGACCATAAACCATATCATCCTCTTTTAATCTTAGGAAACTAAGAAACCAGACTCGGTTCCAAGTGAAGAAGCAGAGAGGGTTAAGGAAGAAGGAGATGACTTTAATGAGCCAATGTTTGTACAACACACCCAAGCGATGATGGAGGAGATTGAAATGGAAGATGCAGAAGAAGAAGAAGAAGAAGAAGAAGGAGTGATCAATATTGACGCTTGTGATGAGAAGAATCCTTTAGCCGTAGTTGAATATATCAATGATATATACGACTTTTTCAAGAAATCTGAGGTGAGTTTGCTGTTCTTTTATCATCAATGAGCTTCAAAGATTCGTGATCCTGAAATATATGTTTGATCGGTTCTTATGATTGTGCAGGAGCTTAGTTGCGTGCCTCCTAACTACATGGACAATCAGCAAGATCTTAATGAGAGGATGAGAGGAATCCTCATTGACTGGTTGATTGAGGTACATAGATCCAGACCAAAATGCATTTTAGTTTCATTGTTGTTGTTTTTATTTAGCGTGCATGATGATTAATTTGAAAATTTTGGAGCAGGTGCACTACAAGTTTGAACTGATGGAGGAAACACTTTATCTCACAATCAATGTCATCGATAGATTCCTTGCGGTTCATCAAACCGTGAGGAAAAAGCTTCAGCTTGTTGGTGTCACCGCTTTGTTGCTAGCTTGCAAGTACGAGGAAGTCTCAGTTCCAGTAGTAGATGATCTCATTTTAATCTCTGATAAAGCTTACACTAGAAGAGAAGTACTGGATATGGTGAGTATCATCTCTCTTGATCATTAATCCAAATATGGTGAGTTTCACTTTCACTTGACCTTTTTCTGCCTTGTATTGCAGGAGAAGCTAATGGCCAACACTTTGCAATTCAATTTCTCTTTGCCTACTCCTTATGTATTCATGAGACGGTTTCTCAAAGCTGCTCAATCTGACAAAAAGGTTTACCTCTTTTATATAAACGCTTGAATCTTTTTGCAAGGAAGGAAGCCATCTAAAGTTGTGTTATTTGAAATTGTGGTTTCAGCTTGAGGTTTTATCGTTTTTTATTATCGAGCTCTGTCTCGTGGAGTATGAGATGCTGGAGTATACTCCATCTAAGCTAGCAGCCTCGGCAATCTACACTGCTCAGTGTACACTTAATGGATTTGAGGAATGGAGCAAAACATGTGAGTTTCACACAGGCTACAAGGAAGAAGAGCTACTGTAAGGATCACAAATCATGAACATCCGTTTGGAAATGTCGTTTTAGAACTGATAAATGGAAATGGGGTTTTGATTTTGTTTCCAGGGCATGCGCAAGAAAGATGGTTGGTTTCCATCACAAGGCAGGAACAGGGAAGCTAACAGGAGTTCACAGAAAGTACAACACATCAAAGTTCTCTTATGCTGCAAGAACTGAACCAGCTGGGTTTCTACTTTAATGGAGGAAAAAAAACTATAGTAATAAGATTGAATGACACAGAATCTAAGTATGAGATGTACAACTTTTGGTTGGGTTCATTCTCTTCTAAGGTTCTTTAGATCTTTCTTTACTTGAGAGAGAATAAAAAGATACAATGTTTCTTTCTTTTTTTATACCATGCTTTATATAACATTCATTGTGAAGGAATCGCCTTTAAACTTACATGTATAGAATTGTTATAAATAATCTTATGTGCTTCGTTTTGGTATATGCCAATCAGGAACGTCTCGTCTCCAACATTCTGCAAGTCACTGTTACATAGTTATGATACTTAATAGCCATCTAAATATAATTGTGGATATCCCCCTGATTCAAATGCATGTCTCACAGATTACGTCATTGTCATCTACTTGTTATGTTCATTATCTGTTCCACTAATCTAGCCAAAAGTTATCATTTTTACGAGTTACAATCAATTGGGTAAAGCATGTGCATTGTGATATTCATTCATCTACTGCCAGAAAATGGAGAATCCGAAAAAACATATCATAAGGAAAAGTTGTCAATGTTTTAACATCTTAGTACCCCAAAATACAGAACTAATAGGTGAATCTGGACACATCTCTCTTTCTCTCTTGTATGCTTCCTTGTTAGAGAAGAACATTGGTTTTACAAGTGAACCTTAAAGCAATACATAAACAAACGCAGGAGAGGCCGATGTGGTCTTAGAGTAGAGCTTAGATGTTAAGCATAGATTCAATCATCTCCTCACTGGTGGTACCGCTCCCCTTCCTCCAGTTCCACGCCCAGTAGCAGGAGCCTTAATCATGGATCCAACAATTAGTAATGACAAAGAAAAAAACAAGCATTAAGGACAAACAAGGACTTGATCAAATTGCCTAAAAATGGTGTCTTGAGAGTTAAATGATGAAGTAAGTAGCTTGCAGAGAGTGAGAGCGATAACTTACTTTTCCTCGCATTGCAGCTCTACCTCTGCCAACACCCAGTGATCCGCTCTTTCCCTGCATCAAGCAAGCAAGCAAGGTAATATGCATATTACATGGAGACTCTAACATCATACTTCATCAAGGGTTTGAGAAAGAACATACCTTGATTCTAGCATCTAAGCGCTTAAACATTGGAGCATGCTTGAGAATATCTGGTATGACCATAAACCTGTCAAGATCTTTCCATAGGTCAATTACTAATAATAGAATGATCCCATGAATTACAGGAAACAAGCAGAAAAGTCAAAAGAAGTGTATAAAGCACCTGACTTTGCTGCCTCGAATGAAGATATGCTCAAGCTGTGATACCTTACCATCCTGTGTGACACAACATTGGAAAACCCACAACAACAAACAAAATTCAGTGAGAATTAACAAACTAAAACTGTATACCAAATAACATAAACAACACTTCAAAAGTAATATATATTCCCAAATTCATAACTGGAAACTCCAAGGACACTTGTTTTATTTCCAAATAACCATATGTTTTATTCAAAACGCACACTCTCAAGGTATCGATTTCTAAATCCCTCAAGAGAGAATTATAGATCCAGATAACAAAAATCAAGCTAACTCGTCAAATCTAGGGATTTCACATCAGTGACAACGAAAGAGAGCTAACACCGTCTAAAATCTAATGAATCGATGATGTAGAGGTTAACAGACGATTGACCTTAGCGGTGAAGGTAATGTCCTCGAGCTGACAGTTCCAGTTATCCTCACACTCGATCATGCTTCCTCTGTAAAGCTCGCCGCTCTTTAGCTCCACCGTCACTATGTGACCCGACGCCTCGTGAAGAAGCTTCACCGGTATTCCCAAACTTCGGCTCATCTCTCTAAACCCTAATTCAGAACCTTCCCCTTACACTCTGTTTACCAAAACAAAACAAAACAAAAATGGCGGAAGAGAGGATGGAGAGAGACAGTAGTTGTTTTAAAGCTCTTCAGATCCTATTATTTAGTTTGGGCCTTACATTGAATCCATTAATCACTTTAGGCCCAGTTTTAGAAATTTCCCTTTAACCCCCTCGTATTTTGACATTAATGTATTTTAGTCCTGACTTTTACTGTAAGACGGAAAGGTCCGGCTGCTGATATGGTGGAGGTGAAGAAGTACAAGTGTTCGCTTCGAATATTGGGTAACTTACGGACCAAGTTATTCTAAGTGCCACTATGCATGTATAGTTTCAGTAAAATTGGCATACTGGAAGTATCTAATAATCAAGATTATATATAATAATAATCAAGATTTGGAACAGAACAAATTAGGTGGAAACTTGGAATGGCTTCTAACATATCAGGTGCTATACTGTTTATACGAATCTACTTAGAATTTTCTTATCTAATAATCAAGATTTAGGTAGAAAATGATAATTATAATATTTAGCATAACATGATCAATGTTGTTTTGCACGTACGTATGTATTTCTATGTAACTTTAAACGTGTTCCAGGTGACTCGATTCAAAGTAAAACATACTTTGCTGGAATTTTAAATTTTGTTGTTACCGAATTTTAATTTCAATTATATATATGACATTATTAGACCGACATGGATAATTCAAATAAAACTATATAATAAATAATTATTTCGGATATTGATTCCTTACAGTTCAGATGATTACAAATTTAGACTGGCTGGCTTGGTTCATGTATATGGTACTCGATTATAATTTTTAAATTAATTAAAATTGTAAGTTTGTTTTGTGGTGTAGACAAAGAGTATCTTATTAAATCCATAATGTAGCTTTAGTATGGTGCTAAAGGGAAGGTTCCTTAAGACACCGAACTTCAACTAGTTTGAAATTAATAACCTATATGACCTGTTTTTCTCTACATATGTCTTCACGTCCGTACAAAAGAAACACACCTCAAGGTTCCTTCCTCGTACTTTCCTCATCATATACTCAGATCTCCAATCTATACATTACATATATATTGAGTCTTTCTACCACTTTAAGCAAACCCTAATCACAAAACAATCTCTCATCTAAATCTCCTCACCTTTTTTCTTGTGAATCAAGCAAAATACCCTTTCTAGGTTTCAATTGAATGGCGCAAATGGACTTGGAAGGTTTGAGAGAGTTACAAGACTGCGCAAACTATCTCCTCGACCACTGTCCAGAAGCAAGAGAGTCTCTGTGTCAACAAGGGAAAGAGAAATGGATCGAGCAAGTCTCTGAAGCTTCAGTAAGAATGTTAGACGTCTGTAACGTGTCCAAAGATGTCATGACACTCGTGAGACATAGCCTGAAAGAGCTTCAACTAACACTACGCTGCAACGAATCAAACATCAATGTGAAGATCTCAGCGTATAACCGGCATAGGAACAAGCTCAAGAAGGAGACACTCAAGTGCTTGAACACTCTAAAGAGTATCAAAGGAGGAGGAAGAGGGACGATGGTGATGCAGAGGATAGAGCAGAACCTTCTGTTTGTTGCAGAGGTTTTGAAAGAAGTGAGAAGAGCTATTGTGACTATGGTTGAGTCTCTGTTCTCCCTCGTGTGTATTCCTTGGCTTGAGAGAAAACAGAGCAAAAGGTCAATGTCTTCCATCTTCACGATGCGGTTTTGCTGTTTGGATGATGTGTGGGATGAAGTAGCGGTGCAGAGCGCTAGTACAAGGTTGGAGGCTGCACAGATCGCTGTTGAGGAGCTTGAGATCGAATTGGGGTGTATTTTCCGGCGACTGATACAGACCAGAGTTTCACTTCTTAATATTATTACAGCTAAGATGTCTCCTGTTTGATTTTACTTCTGGCAGACAAAACTATGTATACTTGTAAGAATTAGAGTGATTAGCAAGTACAGAGACATTGTCATCTTATACTGTTGTGAACATAAATCAGCTCAGAAAGTAACAAACACATTATTTTAAGTGGATGTTACTGGAGCTCAATTTATAATAGTTGTTAAAATTTTCAAAATTTATTGTTATTAGTTCATAGATTCGGATAATTATTGATTTGATGATTGTTTGAATATTCAAAACTCTTTATATTTATTTCTAATTTTTTTTAGTCGTCCAATATATTTATTTCTAATTTAATGAATTCAACTCTTATGAAAATCAATAAACTCTACATAAATTCAGTTCATAGTAAAAAAAAATTCAAGTTCTCCAAGAGTCTAAGTATAATAAGGCGCTAAGGTTTGTTGAAAAGGCCTAGGCCCAGTATATGACCCATGTAAAAATAATGCCGTCCGCGCGTGGCCCATGTAAACGTAATGCCGTCCACGCGTTGTTAAGCTTACTTTTAAAAAAGCATAACTTTCACGTGCCACCAACGAACTGGAAATATCGCGGAATAAAAACACAGATGGTGGTCGGAGAAACACATCCATAAAGTCAAACTATTTCTGTAAGACAATTATTTAAAGTGTAGTCAAAGCTACAGAGAAACACATCCAAGGTTAGATTCTGTGTCTGTCCACAGCAAAAGAGAGAGATGGCCTCCGTGGATTCTCGAAGTGGTTTCTGCAACTCGAATTCAACTTTCTACAGCCAACGGAGGCCGATTCCTCTTCCGCCGAATCCGTCACTCGACGTCACAACTTTCATATCTTCTCAGGCTCATCGTGGCCGCATCGCCTTCATCGACTCCTCCACCGGTAAAAATCTCACCTTTACCGAGCTATGGCGCGCCGTGGAATCCGTCGGCGATTGTCTCTCCGATATGGGAATCCGCAAGGGCCATGTCGTACTTCTCCTGTCACCGAACTCCATCTTATTCCCCGTCGTCTGTCTCTCCGTGATGTCACTCGGCGCCGTTATCACCACCACGAACCCTCTCAACACCGCCGCCGAGATCGCCAAACAGATTAAGGACTCAAAACCCGTCCTCGCCTTCACCACGGGGCAGCTCCTCCCTAAGATCGTTGCCGCGTCGGGCTCCAAGAAGCTCCCGATCGTGCTAATGGACGAGGACCGAGTTGACTCGGTGGGGGAGGTGAGACGTTTGGTGGAGATGATGAAGAGGGAGCCGAGTGGAACCCGAGTCGTGGAGCGAGTTGATCAAGACGACACGGCGACTTTGCTTTACTCTTCCGGAACCACCGGGATGAGTAAAGGAGTGGTCTCTTCTCACCGTAACTTAATCGCGATGGTGCAGACCATCGTGAACCGGTTTGGTTCTGACGACGGGTCTCAAGGAGAGCAGAGATTCATCTGCACCGTTCCTATGTTTCATATCTACGGCTTAGCAGCGTTCGCCACTGGCCTGCTCGCTTATGGCTCGACGATCGTCGTTCTCTCCAAGTTCGAGATGCACGAGATGATGTCGGCGATAGGGAAGTACCAAGCGACGTATCTTCCTCTCGTGCCACCGATCCTTGTGGCCATGGTCAACGCCGCTGAGCAAATCAATGCCAAGTACAATCTGAGCTCTCTGCACACTGTTTTGTGCGGAGGAGCTCCGTTGAGCAAGGAGGTCACGGAGGGGTTCATGGATAAGTATCCAAGGGTCAAGATCTTACAAGGGTATGGGTTGACCGAGTCAACGGGTATAGGAGCCTCTACGGATACTGTTGAGGAGAGCCGGAGATACGGCACCGCTGGGAAATTGTCGGCAAGCATGGAGGGGAGGATTGTGGATCCGGTTACGGGTCAGGTTCTTGGACCGAACCGTACCGGTGAGCTCTGGCTAAAGGGTCCTTCCATAATGAAAGGTACTTTATGTCGTTCTTGATGTTGGAGATCATCAAAAAATGGAATTTTCTTACCATTTTTGGGTGTTGTTGTTTTTCTTTGCAGGTTATTTCAGCAATGAGGAAGCTACGAGCTCTACTATAGATTCTGAAGGATGGTTAAGGACTGGAGATCTCTGCTATATCGATGAAGATGGATACATATTTGTGGTTGATCGGTTAAAGGAACTGATCAAGTACAAAGGCTACCAGGTAACATATGATGGCATCACAGATTTAAACATGATCCATATTGCTGCTTTAGAATGTAGTCCTTGTGCAGCATAGTGACATGCTAATGAGTCCTATCATACTTTTTGTTTAGTAATGTGTGTTGGTTTTGACTAAATTGCTAGAAACATGACCTGGTTTGTTATGTAGAACCAATAAGTACTTTCTGAGCCTTGATATTACGCTTGTGTGTATATGATAAGCTTCTCGAGTAATATGCTCTAAACGTGTTTCGTTGGGATCATTGCATAGGTCCCTCCAGCTGAGCTAGAGGCTTTGTTGCTCACTCATCCTGAAATCGTTGATGCCGCAGTTATCCCGTAAGTGAGACAACCGCATCACCTAATTTTTGGTGTTTCTGTTTGAGTTTATAATGTTTTGGCGATTTACAGGTTTCCGGACAAGGAAGTAGGGCAGTTTCCGATGGCGTATGTTGTGAGGAAGACAGGAAGCTTGTTATCAGAGAAGTCAGTGATGGAGTTTGTAGCAAAACAAGTGGCACCGTACAAGAGGGTGCGAAAGGTGGCTTTCGTATCATCCATACCAAAAAATCCATCAGGAAAGATTCTGCGCAAGGATCTCATCAAGCTCGCTACTTCCAACTCCAAGCTTTGAAACTGTAACAAGACTATTAATGAGAGCCAATTTCCACATACCTAATTATCAGATCTTTCACCTTTCTGGAACAATTAAAAAGTAAATAAATGCATATATATATATATGGTTATATGGATAGTTCGAGTTTTAATGCGCAATAAATAATAATGGTAAATATAATATTGTTTTACGTTTTTTTTATAAAATTAGTTTATATTTTAACATTTATTATTTTCACTGGTTTGAAATATAAATTCATAAATAATATTTTTTCTAGTTTTGTTTAACTATTTTAGTTTTATTGTATTTAAATTTAATAGAGTTAAAATTATATTTTATAGAAAAAATATTAAATATTTAATAGTGATAAATTCGCAATAAACAAGTTTGGATGTTATTTTTCTGACAAAGACAAGTTTGGATGTTGCATGGTAACATCCCAATACTGTAATATCGCTGGATGCAACAACCGCAAAATCATGGATATTATTGTTAGCTGATATCTACACGTTAATTAACTTTTATCGTACAAGTATATATAATATCGTCATAATTGGGAATGTAAATACTAAAATGAAAGCTTGAAGTATTTGTTTTTACTTCGGTAGGTTTTTGATAAAATGGCGTATTCGGTATTACCCTTAAAATAGAACTGTTTGATTTGCATCAAATTATTACTGATAATAATCTATAAAATGTTGAAACAAGACATATATAAATGAAAAAATTATAAAACAAAGAACTTTACAGAAAATAGAATTGAATGAAGATAAAAAAACATTTCAGTATACTTTGATTAATTATTATTGATGGTTTCTGAGTGATAATACAAAAAAAATGTTGGAGCAATTCAAGTCCGAAAATAAAGGAGAAGTTAGTTTGATTGAGTCTTGTTTAGTTAAGAAGTTTTTGGGTCACGTCCTGAACTAGCGGAGTCAGTTTCGAGTCTTATTATGCTTCCACGTAATGTTTCAAGTTGTTTACGGCATTATATAGCATGTACTTGTTTGGTTTTGGTGAAATAGAACAAGTTTGTAATGTATCTCATTGATTGTCATGTACTCCAAGTAGTAATCACATTCCATTACTCTCCTTTCTTTTAGATTTGTACGCTCCAAACCTATTCTTTTAGATTACAACTTAGAACATATGAACATATAACGGTTTTGACAGTATAATCAGGCGCCTCCAGACTCCAGCTGATCTACAAGCTCTCCTAATCATTCATTCAGACATTCTCCTGTTATTCCGTACGTGACACGCGATCTTACGAGTAACCTATCTGACAAACAAAGTACTGACTTCATCTCTTGACAGGTACTTTCTGATGTGATCACTAATACTTAAAAGTACTTTGAAATAATTCATTTGCTTGATTCTCCATTTTACTAGATGCTGTCTCTTCGTTTTGTGTGGCTTAAATGACATCTGAAAATATATAGCCTTCAAGCTTAAAATTAATAACAAAATATTACAGTAATTTTTTTTTGGTTTATAGGACTAAAGAATATGAGTTTCTACTAGGTTACCACGTTGAAAGTTTTCAAGTTACTATACTAAAGTTTTTAAGTTATCATATGGTGAAATGGGTTAATTATCTGACCAAACTAACATTTTATAATATGTTTGACCCCCTTACATTTAAAAGTGGTTTAAGTTAATCATGCTTTATTTGCGTAGTAGTTAGTATAATGTTTTTGTTTTCTTTATCTACTTTGTCATAATATAAGATTGGAGGTGCACTTACGATACAACCAAGGTCCATTCACTCACCGGTTAGGCACGACGGCGGCGAAATAGGATTCAGCAACTATGGCGTTAGATCGGAAAAGTGGTTTCTGCGAGTCAAACTCCATTTTCTATAGCAAGCGTGACCCCATGGTTCTCCCCCCTCCAGACCAATACCTCGACGTCACTACTTTCATTTCATCACAGCCTCACCGCGGCACGACAGCTTTCGTCGACGCCGTCACCGGTCGTCGTCTCGGCTTCCCTGAGCTCTGGCTCGGCGTTAAGAGAGTCGCGGCTTGTCTTTATTCGTTAGGTGTTCGTAAGGGCAATGTCGTCATTATACTCTCTCCTAACTCCATTTTCTACCCCGTCGTCTCCCTCTCCGTGATGTCGCTCGGCGCCGTCATCACCACGGCGAACCCGATCAGCACTTCCGGCGAAATCTCCAAGCAGATGGAAGATTCCCTCCCTGTTCTCGCATTCACCACCTGCCAACTCGTCCCCAAACTCGCCGCCGCGTCGAGATCGGATCTCCCGGTGGTTCTCATGGACGGGAACGACGGAGTACAAGGCGTGAAGATAGTAGGTAGCTTGGAGTCGATGATGGAGACGGAACCGAGTGAGTCACGAGTGAAGGAACGAGTCAGCCAGGACGACACGGCGGCTCTGCTATACTCATCAGGCACCACGGGGACGAGCAAGGGAGTAATGATAACACACCGTAACCTAATCGCGTTGGTATACACATACCGAGTCCGGTTCGGTTTAGAGCAGCGAACCGTCTGCACAATCCCAATGTGTCACATTTTCAGCTTCGGTGGTTTCGCGACAAGCTTGATCGCATCGGGATGGACAACGGTGGTTCTTCCCAAGTTCGTGATGTCTCAACTTCTCTCCGCCGTGGAGATTCACCGTCCTACACACCTCACTCTTGTCCCCCCGATGGTTGTAGCCTTGGTTAACGGAGCGAAAGAGATAAACTCCAAGTACGACATGAGCTCGTTGCACACCGTTGTAGCTGGAGGAGCTCCTCTGAGCAGAGAGGTAATCGAGAAGTTCGTTAAGAATTACCCGAACGTTAAGGTTCTACAAGGTTATGGTTTGACTGAGACAACGGCTATAGTTGCTACTATGTTTACTAAAGAGGAGACAGAGAGGTACGGTTCCTCTGGTTTGCTTTCTCCAAATGTGGAGGCTAAGATTGTGGATCCGGATACGGGTCGGTTATTGGGTGTGGATCAGACCGGTGAACTCTGGCTCCGGAGTCCCACTGTGATGAAAGGTTATTACAAGAACAAAGAAGCTACTGCAGCTACTATAGATTCAGAAGGGTGGTTGAAGACTGGAGACTTGTGTTACATTGATAGTGAAGGTTTTGTCTTTGTTGTTGATAGATTAAAGGAGCTAATCAAATGCAATGGTTATCAGGTAACTAGAAACAAATACATATAGAATCAGCTTGAGTTTGATATTCTTTTTGTAAAGTTGGTGGTTTTGGTGATGGTTAGGTTGCTCCAGCTGAACTAGAGGCAGTGTTGCTTTCTCATCCTGAGATTGATGACGCAGCAGTGATACCGTGAGAACTTGCATTAAACATGACCCATCACCATATTCTTCTCTTTTAATGACCTTTTATGCTGAAGCTGTTTGCGTTTATGTCTTGTCGTTTTTGAAGCATCCCTGATGAGAAAGCTGGGCAGTATCCAATGGCGTATATCGTAAAAAAAGCTGGAAGTAACTTATCCGAAAGTGAAATCATGGGCTTCGTTGCCAAACAGGTTTTTTTTTTTGCAACAATGCTAAGATGATGTTTTGTCACTAATCTAACCGTGGTTCCTTGGATTTATTCTGAGTTTTGTTTGGGTTGCTTAGGTAGCGCGGTACAAGAAGATACGTAAAGTCGTATTTTTAGGTTCAATCCCCAAAAATCCATCTGGCAAGATTTTGAGAAGAGAACTTAAAAAGCTCACAAGTTCAAAACTCTAGCAGGAAGCTGTGTCCACCATCATTATCTCGTAGTTTACTCGTTATCTTGTTAACCGATTATTGATTTCCTCTATAGAAGTCTCTGAATAAACTGAATATTGATATTCAGAGTACTGCAAATGCTAATCAGTTAAAATGACTTTCAGACTCTAACAACCCTAAAGCCTAAGATCGCCAGGCTCAGCCACCCTGGCATGACTCAAAGCTCTAAGAGCACAATCAACGCCGTATCTTTAGTGGTTTTTTAAAGGGGTGGAACCCATATTTTTCTTAAAAAACATTTCCTCTTTCTCTTCTATAAGCAACAGTTCTTGGTGTATTTTTGAACTGTTCTCGGGCTCCACTGACACGTGGCGGCCTGCGACTGGTTCTTTTTAATTTTTTTTTTTTAAAAAAATAATCAAAAAAAAAATATATTAAGAAACGAACGTTGATTATGCTCTAAGGACATATTTATCCAAAGTTTCTTGAGGGGGTTCTTGCACTATTTGTGGACTCTACTGACATGTGGGACCCGTGAACAGTGCAAGAACCGCTTCTTAAAATTCTTAAATAAAAACCGTTTTTGGAGGGTTTCTTACACTGTTTGCGGGTCCCACTGATACGTGACGGCCCGTAATTGGTTCATTTTTTTTTAATTAACAAAAAAAAATAAGAATCTCAAATGGGGTTCTTTGGTTAATGATGGCCTAAGAGCAACACCATTGGTAAAGTTCTCAGAAAGAGGTTCTAGAAAACATAATATTCATATTTAATTAGTTTTGTTTAAATAATTTCATTTTAATTTTAAATACATAAGCTAGTAATATAGTGACAAATGTAAACAAAAGTTCTAATGTTCTCAAAAAGTCTCCTATGAGAACTCATTGTGTTTTTTTTCCTTTTTCAAAAATGTGTAGTTACTCAATGAGATACTTCCATTGGAGATCCTCCAAATTCATTGCCCGTGAACATTAATATAATACTCCCTCCGTTTTTTTATAATTGACGTTTTAGGAGAAATTTTTTGTTCCAAATTATTTGACGTTTTCAATTTCCGATGTAAAATTTATTAGTAATTAATATTAGATGACCAATGATATAATAACTTCTATTTTATTATTTGTTGAATTGTGGTTAGGTAAACAATTAATGATGTTTTTGTTTAGAAAATAATAAAAAATTAAATATTTCTTAATCTACGTGCATAATCCTAGAACGTCAAATATAAAAAAACGGAGAGAGTATTATAATCCTTACATTTATTAATTTATTTAATTTTCTGTATTTAATAAAATAATTTCAGACATATTAGTAAAACAAATTCAGACATATTAGTTAAATTTGTTGGCATATGAGAAGCATCAAAGCTCTCCAGAATCTGAGTTGTACTCCCTCTTCTTCTTCCCACTCCCAAGCAAACCTCCAAACCAAGATCCCGAGCCTGCCTCCGAAGCAGAAGAGGTCTCCGGCACGTACTGACCAAAAACCTGACCCATGTGCACACCAGGTGGTAACGAGGCAGCATCACCACCCATGAAAGCCTCCTCGTTCTGCTCAGCACTCGCGAATTTGTTCACAGCGGTCACGGCTCCTACTACGAGAGTCAAAAGCGCACCACCGTATAAAGCCCCGTTCCTAGACGCAGCGATAAAAGACCTCCAGTGGCGGCGCCGGCAACGATCGAGTTCCATGCATCTTCCTTCTGTCTCGCATACTCTATAGCGCAGTCAAAGCCCGAGAAGAGACCACCCCATACGGCTAAGCTTCCTCCGACTTTAGGCACGTTCATCCGTACATTCTCAAGGCCTCCGGAGAGACGAGCGCCGGTGGGAGAGTTGTAGATTCCTCTGATGAAGTGAAAGGCTGATCCTCCGGCAATACCGACATTGTCTAAGATCATGTCGGGGCATAGTTCTATTGTACTCTCTGGATTTCCCATCGTTTTCTCCCTTTTATTCTTAACTGTGAGAGAAAGATTAATCAAAGAACCCTTAGCATTGTCTTATCTTAACTAGATATGAACCAGTGGAAGCAGAGCGCATCATCATCAGCTTCTGTAGACGTATTTGTAAGAGGCTATAACATATTTTTAGAGTTACCTTTTTTCATGAGCCTCACCTGTACATGCCATATTAATAATCTCTTGTCTTTTGTTTGATTCAGAAAAAAATAAACATTCCAGAAACTCAATGAAACAAGAGTATCCTACAGTATTATAATCTATTGTCTTTAACTTGATTCAGAAAAGAAAACATTCCATAAACGCAGTGAAACAATGAGTACAACAGCATTGGCCGTGGAACCCAACAAGGAAATAAAGCCAGTGCCGGTAACACTTTTAGTTTTAGATGCACTAAGGGCAATCTCTATCCTCACTTCATAATTTATTCCAAAATAGAGGGAAAAATAAAGTAATGAATAAAAAATAAAACCATTACTCTAATTTTTAAATAAAATTTAAGTAAATTATGGAGTAGGGATGTAAATGCTCTAAGCAAACTTTTAATAACGTGTAATTTATATTTTTAATCTAATATCATATATTTAGATCTTTATGATATAAAATATTACATTGAAACTTCATAAACTAATTAATTATCCATTAAAGGTTAATAAACTAATTCTACTATATTAATAATTAATAAAGATAATTTCATAAAATTAATTGTATATTAATACTAGTCGATAAAATCACAAGCATTTGACCAATTATACTCCATTAATAACTAATAAAAATAATTTCATTGTATATCAATACTAGTCAATAATATCACAAACATTTGACTAGAGTCAATTATAACTTTACTAAAAATCATCTGTTCATCTGTTACCATCGACTGTTAGAAAGAATTAGTATTTGGTAATATATTTATTAATAAAATTTCTATAAACAATGCTAGTTTCTTAAAAATTATTATTATGAAAGAAATATAAACTTCACTAAAACATGTATATAAAATAGGTTTTCTAATATTTTACTCCATCCGTTTCAAAAAGATCGAAATTTTAGAAAGAAAAAAATAATTTGAAAAAGATATAGGTTTTCCATTTTCAATGCGTTAATTAGTGGTAAATTGCAAATTTCAAAGTGTTTATTAAAATTTTATTGGTTAAAAATTATAGAGAATACTTAACTACGAAAAACTATGCATTAAAATTTAAATATGATATTTTTTTAATTAGTGTGAAAATTTTAAAACATATATCAATTTGAATTTGAAGTAGAGGGAGTAGCTTTGGCTAACTAACATTGTTATCGATTTACTTTGATCACATTAGCTATATCCAGACGTCTACAACATGTTTACTGTGTCCAGTTCAATCGAGAGGGGTTTTGAGTTACTTTCTCATAATTTCTTCACTTCTCACTTTTACTTTCGCCTTACTTTCTCAATTTCAGTAAAAAAACACTGACCCAATTTTTCAGAACGAGTGCAGACAGTATGTAATATAATAACTTCTAGTTATACATATAATAATCCAAGTCAACAACTAAAGAGAGTATAAAACTTTACCGAGCGTGTTTTTGCAAAATACTAATAATCATAGGAGCTAATTATTTTAAGCTGTTAGTAAAATAAATACAGACAGATTAGTTAAACTCGTAAGTTGGGACAGGAGGCGCATCAAAGCTCTCAAGAACCTGAGTTTTGCTCCCTGTCTTATCCTCAGTCTCCTTCTGCTTCCCTTTCCCAAACAAACCCCCAAACCAAGATCCCGAACCTGCCTCCGAAGCAGAAGAAGTCTCCGACACGGACTGACCAAAAACCTGAGAAGGTGGTAACGAGGCCGCATCACCCATCAAAGCCTGCTCGTGCTGCACAGCACTCGCGAATTTGCCCGTAGAGATCTGGAATCCTTCCATGAGAGCCAAGAACGCACCTCCGAACAAAGCCGATCTACCGGAAGCGCGGAAGCCTTGACGAAGCGATAAAAGACCTCCAGTGGCGGCGCCGGCAACGATGGAGTTCCACGGATCTTCCTTCTGTCTAGCGTACACCATAGCGCAGTCCAAGGTCGAGAAGAGACCACCCCACACGGCGAAGCTTCCTCCGACTTTCGGCGCGTTCATACGTACATACTGTGCCCCGCCGGAGAGACGAGCGCCGGAGGGAGAGTTGACGATTCCTGTGATGAAGTGAAAGACGGATCCTCCGGTAATACCCATGCTGAACGCACCGCCGATGTCATCTAAGATCCGGTCGGGACATGGCTCTCTTGTACTCTCTGGAGTTCCCATCGGTTTTGCTTTTTTTTTTTTTTTCTTGATGTTTACAAAACTGTGTGAAAAGTAGAATCAAAGAACCCTTAAATCCTATATTGCGAATATGGAAAGATAAATTTACGTGTTCTCCAAGTTTTTTATAACAATACGTTAGACTTGAATAGGCCCATTTTAAATAAGCCCATCATTAAACAAAAATATGTCAAGTAATACGACGCAAAAAAAATGTGAAGCAGGATTTTCTATTTTCTTTCATTATATAGTGAATTAATTGATTAATCATTTTGTACATTGTCGAGAAAGATAGATAATTTCATGATTTGCGTGTTAAACTCTAATCGAAGACGGTTCCAGGCTGTCAAAAGAAAAGAATACGGTTCCAGACAAACTTCATCATGCTTAATTATTATCATAATCAAAATGAACAAACAATCACAAATGTTAAACAAATACATTTTTATGAAAATAAATTTATAGTGTCATATATTAGGATTAATTATCTCACATCGAGAATTCAATGAAAAAATTAGGGTTAATATACTTATCGCCAATTAATTGTAAGATGAAAATCCATAATAAACCTCACTCTAATTCTAAGAGCACCATTAAGAGGGTGGGTCCACCAAAACCATAAACATCACCTTTTAAATATTCTAATTAAATATTAGTTCTTGTACTGTTTACAGACTCCATTAATATGTGGTGATCCATGATTGGTTCATTTTTATTTTTATTTTTTTCTAAAAAAATCAAAAAAAAATAAGCACCCTAAATGGGGTGTTAAAATTTGAAGATGCTCTAACATATTAACAAACCCAAACTTAACATCATATTAATAAATAGTGAAAATAGCTGATAGTAAACAAATACTCCATCTGTTTTATTATAATTGTCACTTTAGGTTTTTGCACACGGATTAAAAAACAATTAATTTTGCATATTTTCTATATAAAAACACAATTACCTATACATCTAACCATATTTCAACCAATAGAAAAATAAACTACAACATAAAATTAATAAATTTTGCATCGAAAGTCAAAAAAAACACTTATTTTGTAACAAAAAATTTCTCTAAAACGACATTTAATATGAAACGGAGGGAGTATATATTTAGCTCATCCATAGCTTGGGTTAAACTTTGTGTACTTAACAGTTTTCTTATAACCATTGTGTACTACAGCTTAATGGGCATTTGTACTGCATAGAATACCCCACGTACATACATATAAACCAGAGCAGCGACAACATTAGAGAAAATATTAAACCAAGACTTTGACTATTTGACAACCTCATCTGCATCCTTACGAAGAAGATGAACCAGGTAAGAATCTGTCGCACGATTCTCTTTTCTTCTTCTCTCTTGCCAGATGATATTATAGTGTTCTTTAGAATTTAGAAAATTCCTAACTTTCACTAATTTGAGTAAGAAGTAACTTCTAAACAAAAATTTCAGGGCTATGAATCAACTTCTAAACGCGGTAAAAGAAACAATCAACTTCTAAAATTGTATTTTAGCAAAAAAAAAAAATCTAAAAAAGTATTTTAGATGGTTTAATTTCTTTTTAATTAGCTTGCGAGCAAATAATTAATTATTTAAGAATAAAAAATATTAGAGAATATTCAGGACATGTACAAACAAAATAGACATGTCTATCTAATAGGCTTATCCATTCAGACACGAAATATATGTGACAAACACTCTGCCACTTCACAACACAGAATCCAAAACCAACCAATTACAATGCGTTTCTCCAGATAACTCCTTTCTATTGAGTTTGCTGTCAGAGCCACTCACTGCTCTATCTCATTCTCTCCTTCACTCATAAAACTCACAATCCTCAATACCAAAAGGATAACCCACAAAAAAAAAAAAGCCTTTCATCACTTAGATAAACCAAGAATCTTCATCATGGCTTCAGTAACCTCAGCCACCGTCGCAATCCCATCGTTCACCGGTCTCAAATCCACAACCTCCAAACCCTCCGCCGTCGTCAGACTCCCCACCACAACATCAAAGAAGCTCACCGTGAAGTCATCACTTAAGGACTTCGGAGTCGCGGCTGTTGCGGCTGCAGCTTCCATTGCTTTGGCTGGAAACGCCATGGCCATTGATGTTCTCTTGGGATCAGGAGATGGAGCGTTGGCTTTTGTCCCCAACGAGTTCACAATAGCCAAAGGAGAGAAGATTGTGTTCAAGAACAATGCTGGATTCCCACACAACGTTGTGTTCGATGAGGATGAGATCCCAAGTGGTGTTGACGCGAGCAAGATCTCCATGGACGAGCAAGATCTGCTTAATGGTCCGGGAGAGACGTACGAGGTTGCTTTGACTGAGCCTGGGACCTACAGCTTCTACTGTGCGCCGCATCAGGGTGCTGGTATGGTCGGTAAAGTCACCGTTAACTAATAAATTGTGTGTGTAAAGTCTCTGAGCCAAGTAGAGGCTTTTCTTTCAGTCTTACATAAGGTGTTTTGTACTTCTAAAGAGTGTTGAATATCAAATGGACATTGATTTGTTATAATAAGAGTACATGCTCCATGAATGGATTTTCTTGGTTTATAAATGATTTGTAGATTTATGTCTGGCTATAAAGCTTTTTTAGATTATGATAAATTAAGGTGGAAAATAAGGGATTTGTGTTATATGAATCGAGAGTTATGTCTTACAGGTTTTGAGTTCAGATAGTGTAGGAATCCATATGTAAGAATCCATTTATACAACAAAGTTAAACATAGTTTTATCATGCATGGACTCGGTTATAAGTCAACAATAAGGCACCCCATCTGCTACATGTCTAAATCTAGCATGTGTAAAACTAGTTAGAATAAGTGTAAGTCATCTACATTCATATGTAAATCATTTTAAAACATTTATAAACCAAATAATATTATAGTGTATAAAACTCTGGTTACAATATGTAAGAACTCAGCTAGCACCTATTGTTTGTCTAAGCTCAGCATCTTTGTATCCGGTTTATCTTGCAGCATCCTTGCATTGCACTTGCATATAACAAGGAAACTAATGACTGAGGTTCACATGTTTTTAATCACCAAAAAGAGGCTTACTTGTCTTGTAGACTTGTAGTTTAGCTGCTTAGGGTCAGGAAGATGATTGTCCATATAAACAAGGAGGTCAAAGGCTTAGATTGGGCCGTGTATACACACACGTAAGCCCATTTCACTACGTACAAAAGGCCCAATCAATTTCAGCATTAATGATTTTTTTCCTTTGTGGAATTTAATTTTAGATTTTGCTGCTTAAACGCAATAATGATGCTACTTAGCAAACGTTCCGTTGACGTATTGACTTTCTCACTCTGTAGTCCGCACAATGATCTTGGGATTCAACACATTTATAGTATTTTATGTTACCCGTTTAAGTACGCCAATCACTTTGTCTTCGTCATTACACTAATAGTGAAAATGTATTTTCTTTTATCTCAGATTTTTTTTTAAAGAAATCAAGTTTTTTAAGCTTAGTAAATCATCTTTTATTTGTATGATTTTGTTTACAGTTCAGTAGCTAACAATTTATAAAACTGTAGGCAGAAGATAATTTTAACATTAGTCCTGAAAATATAATGATTAAAATTACATGCAACCTATACTTTATTAAAGAAAATAGAGTTACTTTAAAAAGGAACGTCATAGTTTAGTCAAAGATGATATACTTTATTTATTATAGAAAATGTATTAATCAACAATAGCCCATTGGTTGATTTCAGTTGTAAGAAAAGTAAAAACATTGTGCTAGAAAATAAAACCATTCCTTGTGAAATTACAAAATTATACATATCTATTTAACCACCGACCATTCTACATAAGGGTATAAATGTCATTTACGAAATTTGTAAAACACGGAGAGATCGAAAATAAAAGAAAGGAACAAAGGTTTTGCGATCGATTTCTATCTCTCTCTTCGTTTACAAATCTGTAGTTTGGGGTGGATCTTTCTTCGTGATGGCGACGAAGCTGAGACAGTCGCAGCGATTTCATACGAAGAGATGGTCGACGTTAATGCTGGTTCTGTTTATGCTTTTCATGTTAACGATCGTTCTCTTGATGCTTTTGTCTTTTGGAGTTTTCTCTCTTCCGATTAATAACTACGACGAATCTTCTCCGACCGATCTCTCTTCTTTCCGTCGAGCTGCAACTGAGAGGTGTGGCATGAGTCGTGTCGGAATAATTGATTTTTTTTTTTTCATTGTTTGGAATGTTTTGATTAAAATTGTTTTTGATTATTTACAGAAGTGAGGGACTTGGGAAGAGAGGAGATCAATGGACTGAAGTTCTTTCTTGGGAACCAAGAGCTTTCCTCTACCACGGTTTCTTGGTTTGTGTTCTTAACTCAGAGATTGTATTTGATCTTTGTTCAAGCTTTAGTGTCTGTTTATTTGGAACTGATGCATGTCTGAACTTAAAAAGTCAAATCTTGATTTATAATATATTGTGGATGTTGACTAGTCGAAGGAAGAGTGTGAATATTTAATCAGTCTCGCCAAACCACATATGGTGAAGTCAACTGTTGTTGATAGCCAAACCGGCAAGAGCAAAGATAGCAGGTTCTCTTCCCTTTCCCTTCCTTTCTCCATGGATAATGAATTTTTATGCTTCGTTGTGTATTGTTCTGATGATTATTGACACATTCAGGGTGCGAACAAGCTCAGGGACTTTCCTTAGGAGAGGAAGGGACAAAGTCATTAAGACCATTGAGAAAAGAATTGCTGATTACACCTTTATTCCAGCAGGTTCTTGACACTCTTTCAGTTGTCAATTCTAGTTTCATACTATTCCTTTTCTCTGAGATTTTTGATCATATGTACACGAGTTTGTATCAAAATGAGGACATCTTTTCGAGTTATTCATTTTGTATTGTGCTTAAGATTGATTTTGGAATGTGCAGATCATGGAGAAGGACTTCAGGTTCTTCATTATGAAGAAGGGCAAAAGTATGAACCACACTATGATTACTTTGTTGACGAGTTCAACACTAAGAATGGAGGTCAACGGATGGCTACAATGCTCATGTATCTGTAAGATCTTCCAACTCTGTTAGTTTAAAGGTAACTCTGGTAAACCATGTCTTTTATCTCGTATAAAAAAAATCTCTACAGGTCGGATGTTGAAGAAGGCGGTGAGACGGTGTTTCCTGCTGCCAATATGAATTTTAGTTCTGTACCATGGTACAATGAGCTCTCTGAGTGTGGGAAAAAGGGACTTTCCGTAAAGCCGAGAATGGGTGATGCATTGCTCTTCTGGAGCATGAGGCCTGATGCAACACTAGATCCGTCAAGCTTGCATGGTATAATAATCATATAAAAACATTGTTGTGCTTTTTTTTCCGATACCATTCAGTGTGTAGATAATATATGCTTCATTGATTCTAGGTGGATGTCCTGTGATTAAAGGGAACAAATGGTCATCTACCAAATGGATGCATGTAGGCGAGTACAAAATCTAGCCTGTTTGACTGCTGGTAACGACCCGCCCTTAAGTTTCAAACAAGAATCTGTTTATTATGTTTATGTTTGTCTGAGCAATAGGGTGGTTAAGGCTTTTGTTGATGGAATGTTGTAGACAACAACTAATCTCTGTAATTCGACATAATTTCATATCCTAGAGCATATCCACTAGCCATAGGACACAAACATAAATATCCAACACAGAACGCGGAAAGCTTGTTATCGATGTGCATTCAAGATAAAGTAGCGTCTCTGTTTGCTCTTGGTTCTTACATTTTCTTTTGTTGTTGGGCAGGACAGTATACTGTTTCCTAGATGGTGGATAAAATGCAACTTCTGAAACAAAAAATTACAGAGAGATGATGTTTGTTTTTTTGTCCATTCGGCTTAGTGTATTGGATTCAGAGGCTTATATATATATCAGTAGAGAATAGTAATAGACTGTTACTCATTGGTACACGAGTCATTAGCTTGTGTCAATCGAATAGACAGTGTGAATTATTATGACATTATGAAATAGAAACTGTTGTTATCTTTATACTCACACACCTAAATTATCAAGGGAGTGAAGTGGACCATTCAGATTTGGATTGTGTCATTGACTCATTTTTGCTGGTGTTCATCAGCTGATAACTAAATGTTATATCAAGAGAACTGACCAAAACTAAGAAAATATTTAACATCCCTAAAAACTGTGAGGGAACATTTTATTACACAAACAACAAAAAGACATGATTCACCAGTTTGGAAGACAGAACACACAAGGCTTATAAATAGCGTTTTGGTACGAAGGTTCCCTACATAAAGGTAACCTTTATTATACAAATGAAAAAAGCAAAAGAATAATCCCAAATGCACGATTCTCTGAGTTTTTCTTCTCTCGACATAATTTAAGTTCCAAATAAGATGAGAACATGGAGGGCTTAGCTTGTGGAGTCGCGACTGTAGAACTGATCAAGTGTTTTGGCAGGAATACGGTGAAGAAGCTCACGCGGGAAGATACGGAGCAGTGTCCATGCCAAATCAAGTGACTGGAAGATGTTTCTTGTATCGTATGCGCCTTGCATCACAAACTTCCTCTCAAATTTGTCCAAAAACTCTAAGTACAGCTGCAAAACCACAGCACAAGAAGCTATCATCATCAGTAACTTATTCTTGTGAGTATATTGATATGGACATGAGTGGGATTGAGTCGAGGAAGGTACCAGATCTTCTGAAGAAAGAGCTTCTTCTCCAACTACAGCTTTCATGGCTTGAACATCCTTCCCGATTGCATAGTTTGCGTATAGCTGAAATTAATACAGAAATATTATGAACTGGGAGTGATGATAATAAGTGACCATCTATGTGAGTTCCTTTAGTAAAATAAAATCTTAGAAGTAGCGAACCTGGTTGGACACATCAGAATGGTCACGCCGAGTCATTCCCTCACCAATAGCACTCTGCAGAGTTGGAAGGTTGTCAAGTTAGTAAGTCATAGTATGTTTCAATCCATGTGAATTCTAAAGGGTATATAATCGAAATGGCTCTGCTACCTTCATTAATCGAGACAGTGATGGAAGCACGTTGATGGGTGGATATATCTGTTTTAAGGAAGAACCAGAAAGAAATAGGGATTATTATAAAATTATAAATAGGTGAGAAACCTTTTTCACTGATGTGTATGTATTATAAAATAATAGTAACAGTTATGCAAAACGAGTAAAGCATATCGCACCTGTCTGTTGTGAAGCTGCCTGTCAATATATATCTGTCCCTCGGTAATGTAACCAGTAAGATCCGGAGTAGGGTGAGTGATGTCTGAGTATTAACAAGAGATATTATGAGCTTTTGTTCAATCAAAAAGAAGAGAATCCAATACGGATATTATTTTTTACCATCATTGGGCATAGTCAGGATAGGAATTTGGGTAATGGAACCCTTCCTTCCTTCAATACGCCCTGCACGCTCATAAATAGTTGCAAGATCTGTATACATATAACCCGGATATCCACGTCTCCCAGGTACTTCTTCTCGAGCAGCAGAGACCTAAAGTTCATCAAAATATGTTGAAGGTAGACGCATTAAACATATACATGAGGTTTGTGAAAGCCTAAATCAAGTTATGAATCATGACAAAAAACAAAGAGACCAGAGAAAGACTTTTACCTCACGAAGAGCATCTGCATAAGAGCTCATGTCTGTCAATATAACAAGCACATGCTTCCCACATTCATAAGCTAAATATTCTGCGGTTGTGAGGGCAATTCGAGGAGTGATAATTCTCTCAATAGTGGGGTCATTTGCCTGTTTGAGTGGAATGCATCATAAATGTCAATCCATCATTGTAACTATATATTAGAGTACTATCAACGACGTAAGATACAACAAGAAGCACAGAAAGAAGTAAGTTACCAGGTTCAGGAAAAGGGTAACTCTTTCCATTGATCCATTTTCTTCAAAATCACGCTTGAAGAACTGAGCTGTCTCCATGTTTACACCCATAGCTGCGAAAACAATAGCAAAATTGTCCTCTCCATGATCCTGGAGAAACACAAGGTAAGAAATGATTTTACACGGCAGACAAAGTACATAATAATTCAAAGGCTGTATTTCTCATTTATAAAATACTTCCCTTCACATACACCACGGAAAGCCTTCTACATTAGTTAGAAAGTGAATGTGCGCACACACACACACACTTACACACTTAGTTACACCTCAGCAAGATTGTAATGGGGCAAATGATTACCTCAATTAGGTTCTCAGTCTTTTCCAACCGCTTAACAAGACCAGCCTGACGACAAATCTGAGCAGCAATTTCGTTATGAGGGAGACCAGCAGCAGAGAAAAGAGGAATCTTCTGTCCACGAGCGATTGAGTTCATGACATCAATGGTAGAAATCCCCGTTTGTATCATCTCTTCAGGGTAAGTCCTTTCACTGGGGTTGATTGAGCTTCCTGTAAATACCATCCACCGACAATCAAAACAACAACAATTTTTTGTTTGTTCCAGAGATCACAAAATGAAGCACAACCAACACTCACCAGAAATATCAAGGTAAGCCTCAGGCAAAATAGGAGGGCCATTATCGATAGGCTTTCCAGAGCCGTTAAAGATGCGCCCAAGCATGTCTTGTGATACAGGTGTTTTCAGTACCTGAAACAAAACATTATAAGCAATCCTTGGTTCTCAAAAACGCTTAAAAGAAGAAGCTCTCGTAGCAAATACCTCTCCAGTGAATTGAACGGTGGTAAATTTGTTGTCAATTCCAGATGTTCCTTCAAAAACCTGGAACCACAAGATCAATACGTTATTGAGAACATCAAACCTACAAATCCAATTGCATTGTACATCTCGATTCGAAAAGTGTAATGCAGAACTCAATCAGGAGTAACCTGAACAACAGCTTTCTCGCCATCAACCTCCAAGACCTGACCACGTCTCATAGATCCATCACCTAAGCGAATGTTAACAATCTCCTGGTACTTTGGACCCTGCAGGTACATTGTAAACATTGTTATAGCAACAATGGCAAAGCTTCTCGTTATCAATGTGTATACATACCTTCACTTTCTCAAGGATGACCAAGGGTCCCGCAACACCTGAGACGGTTCTGTACTCTACACAATTCAAAAGATCTTCAAATTAGTCTTTTACGTTAAAGAGAAAAGCTAGATCTCTAATCCGTTAGTCAACAAGTGATCCATGATCGGAGACTTACCCATTCCGATCTCGAGAGATCCTTCGTCCAAGTCGATTCCAGCCGCCACCATTGTCGCAGATCAAGATCTAATCAAACCGTTTTCCTGGGGAAAGAAAAGTCACAACGAGTGGCGGGTATCAAAATCAAATGAAAGTTCGATCCAATAATTAAAAAGTAGCCAGTGAAAGAAGAAGAAGATGAGACGAGGAGGAGGAAGAGATGATCGAAGTGTGAGGAGAGAGATCTGATACCTGGAACCAATCGAGTCAATCAGAGAGAGATGATTTGCGATTTGTGATGTGTTGAACGTGGTAGAGGATATCTCACCTCTACTAATTTATTTATGTATTATTTTCCTGAAAAGGACAAAAAAAAATTATTTTTATGTCGGAGCGAAAAAGCAATAAAAAAACAAACGCCCACCGTGGGGCTCGAACCCACGACCACAAGGTTAAGAGCCTTGCGCTCTACCAACTGAGCTAGACGGGCTTGTTGGAAGTATTATCCATATTTAAATTTTGATCTTTTGTAGCAAGGACGTATGCTTTGTCGGATGGTTTTGTATTTATAGCAAAAAGAGACACTGTAGAATTAGATATGAACCAAAAGCTTCCAAATCACAATCTCAATTCTAATTTTACTATTTAGTAATAATACGTAAAAGTTGAACTTAAGCAAATTAATAAGTTCATTTAATCGTTAAAAAAGAAGCAAATTAAGTTCATTTATATATCGTGTTTTGATACTAAAATGCTGTTAATTTAATGATATCTACGGTCTTATCGTCGGTTCGGTTCGGTTTGAACCGGGTTGAAAGTTAAAAATTTGCAAACCGGAAATCAATTAGGGCAGTTCACTGGTGCATGGGTGTCTGTGGAAGGGGAAGTTGTGCGGCTGTTATATACGAGAGAGAGGCGCCTGCTTCAAAAACCGCATCGAGTAAGAAGAAACCGTATCGAATCGTTATCTCGTACAAAACCACCATCTCCTTGCTTATCGGGTTTCGGAAGGATTTAATCCAAAACAGTCGCACAAGGTAAGCATCCAAGCGATTCGAATCAGGAATATCTATCTATGGTTGTTGTTTCGTATGAAAAACCCTAGATTCTTCCCTGTCCTCTCCTGATTCTGCGTGTGTTTTGTTCAGATGGATAGGTATGAGCGAGTGGCGAAGCCCAAGGCTGAGACTTCGATTGCAGAGAACGAGATTCGTATCACTAGTATGGGTAGAGCGCGAAACTGCATCACCTACGCCATGGCTCTTTTTCAGGTATCGCGTTGAATCCTAAATCAACAAATCAGTGCTGATTCAGTTTCTTATGTGGTGTTCATACTGTTATAACGAGGAACTGGTGTTCATATTGTTATTGTAATGATGGATATAAGAGATTTGTTTTCTTTTATTATAGGAGAAAGGATCAGATGAAGTTGTTTTCAAGGCAATGGGAAGAGCTATCAGCAAGACTGTCAACATTGTTGAGCTTATTAAGGTATGTTGTTTGGTTTTCGTTTTAGTTCACTAACATGGTCTCTGTTGTGTCTGAGAATGTTTTCGTTGAATCTTTGTTGCAGAGAAGGATTCCTGATCTTCACCAGGTCACATCTATTGGATCCACGGACATAACCGATACCTGGGAACCTCTAGAGGAAGGCCTTCTTCCGTAAGTGGATTGTCATTTTTATTTGTGCAGGACTCTTATTATACCTGTGATTGATTTTCTTTTTTTCTCTTTCCGTGAAGAATCGAGACAACAAGGCATGTGTCGTTGATTACTATAACACTTTCAAAGAAGGAGCTTAACACATCCTCTGTTGGGTGAGTTTTTTTCCTGTGTCTCAAGCTCTGGTCTGTCTATAACAATGCTGATATTATCTTATTAACTGATGTTGTAGGTACCAGTGTCCGATCCCAATTGAGATGGTGAAGCCATTAGCTGAGATTGATCACGAAGGAGGAGGTATTCACGTCTGACTTTTATAATGTGTGTTTTCAACGCCCTGCCTTGTTGTCTTTTGTATGCTTATTCATATATCTGTTGTAGAGGGATCACCAAGAGGTAGAGCAAGAAGAGGCAGAGGAAGGGGAAGGGGAAGAGGTGGCAGAGGTGCGATTGCATTCACAATTTCCTTTCCAATATATTATTTTCACCTGACCTGTGGAGAATGGTTTCAATCTTGTGGATATGATTGTGTTTTTTTCGTTCTCTTAGGGGACGGATATGTGAATGTTGAGTATGATGATGGAGCTTTGGAGCCTGAAAGGTCGCCTGGTAGAGGAAGAGGGGGCAGGAGAGGACGTGGTGGTCGTGGAAGAGGAGGTTTCAATGGTCCTCAACCTCACTACGAAGCTCAGCAAGATGGAGCGGACTATGGATACAGTGGTCCTCAACAGTATCGTGAGTATGATGATGGAGGTATGGATCATGAGCGTAGAGGAAGAGGGCGCGGGAGAGGAGGACGACGACGTGGTGGCCGTGGAAGAGGAGGTAACAATGGTCCTCCTCCGTACTATGAAGGTCAACAACATGGAGGAGACTATGGTTACACTGCCCCTCCTCCACGGGATCAAGGGTATGATGATGGAGGTATGAACCCTGAGCGATCATCTGGTAGAGGAAGAGGGGGTGGGAGAAGAGGAGGACGTGGAAGGGGAGGTTACAACAATGGTCCTCCACCTTACTATGAAGCTCAACAACATGGAGAAGACTATGGACACAACAATGCTCCTCCTCCACAGGATTATGGATATGATGCTCCTCCCCAGGGCCGTGGTATGATGATGTTTAAAACCCCACTGTTTTCTCAATACGTAAAACCAGTATTTTGCTTGAGGTTTTTAGTTTAAAAAGTTGTTGGAACAGGACGTGGTGGCCGTGGAAGGGGAGGTCGTGGAAGAGGAGGAGGCCGTGGTGGATACAACAGATCCGATGGACCACCGAACAATGCAGCTGCTTAAGTGAGCAGGGTCGTTGAATGGACTTTGTTTTTTTTTCCTTCATTGTCTATCTTTTTGTCGTTGTCCATCAAATGGAACAAGATGTTACCTTAGAATAATTTCTATCTTTGATTTTGTTTTTAGGTAATGTTATATGTTCATTTATTTTATGAATGTTGCCTTTGTGATTTCTCAGGTTTGTTTTGTTCCTTCTAACATTTCCCAGTTTTGTCTAAATTTTGGAGTTATTGAAAATTACTACACACGTTCCGTGTTTCAAGCTTCACCAATCATTGATTCTTTTCTTCAACCGTATACGCATCTTGTCGTTTTAAACAAACCAAAAACATTTAGACAATGATAAATACCTGCTGACTGTTTCGGACTACACAAGGAAGGCCCAAAAACTAAGGCCCGGAGATCAAAAGTCATGTTGGAAAAAGTTATCGCCGTTGCCGGGGATCGAACCCGGGTCACCCGCGTGACAGGCGGGAATACTTACCACTATACTACAACGACACTTGATGCTAGGATTTAGCTTCTATTGATTATAATCAAGTTTTAAGAAGCTGTCTTGAACATAAAGAAAAATACTTAGGAAAGAAAAGGAGTTCATCTTCAACTCTGATCCACCATCGCCACTTTATCCTCGCCGGTGGACTTGTAAGCTCGCTCCTCTCTGCCTTCTACATTAAGCTAAGATACTTCAATCGATTCCGTGAGCTCTCTACAGCTTACTTCCACTTCCTCCATAAACCCTAACCTGATTATCTTTTCCTCTATGCAGAAAGCAACGAGATTTGGGGCAAGATGACTCAAGACGTTGAGATGAAGGACAATCAAACCCCTTCTCAATCGATCATCTCCTCTACTACCTCCACGATGCAGCGTAATTCTCGATCTACACTCTCTTCTGGGTTTCGAAAAGTTCGAAGCTTTGATTCATATATTTCACACTTTTCCCCAGACTTGAAGGAAATTGCAGCTTTGATTGATACTGGATCGTACACGAAGGAGGTTCGCCGTATTGCTCGTGCTGTGCGTCTCACTATTGGACTCAGGCGAAAACTCACCGCCTCCGTGCTATCTTCTTTCCTAGACTTCGCTTTGGTTCCTGGATCCGAAGCCCACTCTCGCCTTTCCTCCTTTGTTCCCAAGGTATATAAAGTTATTGATTATGCTTGTTAGTGTCTGCCTTCAGGAAGTTTAGGGTTCATTCATGTTATGTGACGTGGAACTTATAATGGTTTAGGGTGATGAACATGATATGGAAGTTGATACAGCTTCATCGGCTACACAACCTCCTTCTAAGCACTTACCTGCGGAGCTCGAGATCTACTGCTACTTCCTTGTTCTTCTTTTTCTGGTTGATCAGAAGAAGTACAACGAGGTTATATATCCTGCTGCCTCTTATGTTTTTTCGTGAGTTGTTTTTCTCTTGTGGTTTTAAGTTCATGAGTTGTTTTTGGGTTTCATCTATTAGGCTAAAGCTTGTTCTTCAGCAAGCATTGCTCGTCTCAAGAACTTAAACAGAAGGACCATCGATGTGATTGCTTCAAGACTGTACTTTTACTACTCCTTGAGTTACGAGCAAACCGGTGATCTTGCTGAAATACGCGGGTTAGTAGTAGCTCACAGATGTGTTGTTTTTAGGTTCTCTGTACTTGGTCTTAATCAGTAGCTCAACATTTAATTCTATGGTTCACTTGTTTATGCTTGTAGGAATCTTCTCGCATTGCATCATTCTGCAACCCTACGCCATGATGAGTTGGGTCAGGTATGTGTGTTTATCAAATGCAGCCTATATTCCTTGCTATGAAACTTTTGTTTGCTACTTATCGAAAAGATATTTGTGTTGGATGCAGGAAACACTTCTAAATCTTTTGCTTCGTAACTACCTGCACTACAATCTGTATGATCAGGCAGAGAAGCTAAGATCAAAGGCACCTAGGTTTGAGGCACATTCAAACCAACAGGTAGCTCTTTGTTGTTAATGCCTCCATACTCTTATTTATTGTGGTTCTCTTGATTAGATATTCTTATGAGATCTCCATTAATCTAAAACTGTTATTTCCTCCACTTGCCTAAGCATTTCCCCACTTGCAGTCCTATCACTAATTATTCGTATCACTAATTTTTCCATCTTAGTTGAGATGTTCCATTTGCTCTCTTCATACCTTTGACACTTCCTCTTGTTATTATCTTCGATTTGTCTAGTGATTCTTTTTTCTTGCTGAATGCAAATGTTTTTCGATTTGATTTCCTCTCTACAGTTACAATTTCCAAACAAAAGAGAGCATACATTTTTATGACAAATGGGAATATCTCAAACAATATACTTTGCAGTTCTGTAGGTACCTCTTCTACCTCGGGAAGATCAGAACCATTCAGCTGGAGTATACAGATGCAAAAGAAAGCCTCCTTCAGGCAGCCAGGAAAGCCCCTATTGCAGCTCTGGGGTTCAGAATTCAATGTAATAAATGGGCGATTTTGGTTCGCCTGCTACTTGGTGAGATTCCAGAGAGATCAATTTTCACTCAGAAGGGGATGGACAAGGCGCTGAGGCCTTACTTCGAGCTGACCAATGTGAGTATACCTTCACTAAACTTCCATTACCATGAGATACTTCACATGTGTTTCACCCCAAATTTATCTCTTTGGCCTATACATTCCTCTTGTCATTGCGGCTACTGTTTTGTTCTGCCTCTGACTATTAAGAGCATGAATGTCTGGCTAAAGAATTTGTCTCACATATGTACTGTTGCCTTTTAGAGATTACTAATTCTGTTCTGAAGGTTATGGTTAATAATAGTCTGTTTCAATTTTTGCAGGCGGTGAGGATTGGGGACTTGGAGCTGTTCAGGACAGTGCAGGAGAAGTTCTCAGACACATTTGCTCAAGACCGAACGCACAATCTTATCGTGAGACTCCGCCACAATGTCATCAGGACTGGACTTCGCAACATCAGCATCTCATACTCGAGAATCTCCCTTCCTGATGTCGCCAAAAAGCTGAGGCTCAACTCCGAAAACCCTGTGGCTGATGCTGAAAGCATCGTGGCTAAAGCCATACGAGACGGAGCAATCGATGCGACCATTGATCACAAAAACGGATGCATGGTCTCAAAAGAAACAGGGGACATCTACTCAACGAATGAGCCACAGACAGCGTTTAACTCAAGAATCGCTTTCTGCCTCAACATGCATAACGAGGCAGTGAGAGCTTTGAGGTTTCCTCCTAACACACACAAGGAGAAAGAGAGCGATGAGAAGAGGAGAGAGAGGAAGCAGCAAGAGGAAGAGTTGGCTAAGCATATGGCTGAGGAAGACGATGATGATTTTTAGAGAAAGATGATCTCCGCCCACTAGAGTTGTTAACTCTCTTACCTATGTTTCGTGTTTCTGCTCACAACTTTTTTTTACTCTGCCTTTCCTTCTAAGTGTTTTTATTGAGGATTTTTATTATCCTCGAGATGATTAATGTTCCTTTTTTATTACCTTGCTTTCAACTTTAGAAAAGAAATTTATATGGTTGGTTTCAGAAGATTGGAATCTTCTCAACTTCGTTTAATGGTGTTTTGAAGATTTTCGCATCTTCGGAGTTAAATACTTTTAGGCTAATCTGTGTTGGGGCGGCTAATTATTAGAACATAGACATGTGAAATGTTATCATCAACAGGGTAGGCAAATTATAATGTAATTAAGTCTCCATTAATCTTTTTACCACCAGAGGGAATGAAGACAAGACATGTGATATGACCATTAAATAATTGATACATACTTTGGTCTTATCCCTGCCAAACTAGGTTTCATTTTCTTCTAATTAAACAATATCATGTTCTGCTTTAATTTTACAGGTCTTTCTTGTGTGATTCATTAAAAAATTTCAATAATGACAATCAGTAAAGATACCCGGGCTCTTTACAACTACCAACTAGTTAAACATCATCATCAACTTCATTGGCTTTACATTGCTGATTCCATTTGTTTTTTTTATCAAGGATCAATTTTTATATAGTTAGTGTAGTCTAAATTTTTAACTGAAGTTTAGAAATGTGATATTATTGTTTTTGTTAGAAGAGGGCAGGGTAGGTTGTGAAAGGCGACAGATGCCGGTGACGGTGATCTTCGTCAACTAAGATTGGAGATCAAGTTTTGAGGAACGAATAAACCCAAAATAATAATAATAACTAATAAAGCGATTTGGCATGTTGCTAATAATACAGGACAAGCAAGCAAGCATGTGAGTCTGTGATCAATAAACCATGCACATGTTTGTATCATATCACAAACAAAAAAAAACTCTCTTGTCTTTATTTCTACATTTTTATTTTAACTCAGTTAATCAAACAAATTAATATCCACCGAATTTCACAGTATTATGAACTTTTAGCAGAATATAAACACAAGTGCATATAACAAAACAGAGTTTGCAGATCTACTGTCTTTTTGGAGTTAATAGTACTTACAAATATACACATGTAAGATACACACTGGCTTAGACAATAAGACCCACATGTAAGGTTTTGTTGGTACGTACTACATAGTTAACACACACTACACTGGCCACCTTTTATTTAAACACCACTCTCTATCTCTCCTTTCACTCGATCATCATAATCTCTTTCTTCCTCTACGAGTTAATATAGTCATGACAAAGTCTCTAGCTGGATTGGCGCTTTTAGCAGCTCTTTTTATGGCGGTTGATGCGTTTAGGCCTTCTGGTTTAACCAACGGTCACGCCACATTCTATGGAGGGAGTGACGCTTCAGGAACAATGGGTACTTTTAACACTTTTTATTTGATTTTTCTTAAAATAAGAAATATTTTTTTTTTGTTTATGCAGGGGGAGCTTGTGGGTATGGAGATCTATACTCGGCGGGGTACGGGACGATGACGGCAGCGCTAAGCACGGCTCTGTTTAACAACGGAGCTTCTTGCGGAGAGTGCTATAGGATAACGTGTGACTACGCGGCGGACTCGAGGTGGTGCAAGAAAGGAGCTTCGGTTGTTATTACAGCAACTAACTTTTGTCCGCCAAACTTCGCTCTACCGAGCAACAACGGTGGTTGGTGCAATCCGCCGCTAAAACATTTCGACATGGCACAACCTGCTTGGGAAAAGATCGGTATTTACAGAGGCGGGATTGTTCCCGTCGTTTTCCAAAGGTTAGATTTTTTCAAAAACAATATATATATATATATATATATATATATATATCTTAAAGAAATCTCAAATGAACCCATTAACTTTCTGTCTGATCAATTTAAACCTAATTTATCTTTGGTAAAATCAACACTTACTGGTTTTGCGTATTTTAATTTATTTAAAAATCCAAAAAAATCTAGTCTGATACATTTTATTATTTTAAATTTTATGTTTTAACTTAAAATTATGTATTATTATTATTTATTTATAAATTATAATTTAAATCATATGCTATCCAATCATATAAAATTATTAATGAACTTTATTTTATAATGAAATTAAATAGATTTAGAAAGATTTATTTGTTAAAAATATTATAAAAACACAATTCTGAAAAAAAATTCAGCTTTTAAAATGCTAATTAAAATTCATTTGTTAGATTTGAAAATTAGTGAATTCTACTTGGATTCGATTCAAATACATAAAAGAATTCCATATATATATATATATATATATATATATATACTCCCTCCGTTTTTTTTTAATTGACGTTTTATAGGAAATTTTTTGTTCCAAATTATTTGACGTTTTCAATTTTTTATGTAAAATTTATTAGTAATTAATGTTAGATGACCAATGATATTATAGCTTCTATTTTATTATTGGTTGAATTGTGGTTAGGTAAACAATTAATGATGTTTTTGTTTAGAAAATGATAAAAAATTAAATGTTTCTTAATCTGTGTGCATAATCCTAGAACGTCAAATAAAAAAAAACGGAGGGAGTATATATTAACAAATCACACCTAAGGTTCCCTAAATGGTTTTGTTCAATCCTGATTTGTTTAGCTTTTCAATGTTAAGAAAAATAGTAGTGGATTTTAAATGACAAAGATAGAATGTTTAGGGGTGTTTTTTTTGAGTTTTCTAAAAGTTTCTCTGTTTTTATATTTGGTCTTACAAAAACAGAGTAAGCTGTTACAAGAAAGGAGGAGTGAGATTCAGAATAAACGGAAGGGATTACTTCGAGCTAGTGAACATATCGAACGTAGGAGGAGCTGGTTCCATTAAATCTGTTTCCATTAAAGGATCAAGGACTGGTTGGTTAGCCATGTCTCGCAACTGGGGAGCTAACTGGCAATCAAACGCGTATCTCGATGGACAATCTATCTCTTTCTCCATTACCACTACTGATGGAGCTACAAGAGTCTTCCTCAATGTTGTTCCTTCTTCTTGGTCCTTTGGACAGACTTATTCTTCCAGGATTCAGTTTTAAAGACTTTTGTTTTTTTCTTTTCTTCTCTGTCTGTAAGATTATTGGCAGTGGTCGCGCTTTGAGTCTGTTCTTTTCTCCCGGAGCGACCCGCCCGCATTGTTATTATTATTTTATATATATAATTTGATTTGATGGTTCGACCTGGTTTCACTTTTCTGTTGATGTTTAACATACAATATTTTCTAACATTACCATAACAAAACTATTACAGAAGATACAAAAATAACAAGGAAACAAATGAAAAGAACTTGATAATCTCTATATTAGGGACAAAGGTCCCACGTCGGTAGTTGGAAGGGATTCTTAGCAATATATAAAATAGATGAGTCACTCCACTTATCACCAATTGGTTTTAGGTTGGAAGTCCATCTAGCTTAACATGGTATCAGAGCCCACGATCTAAACAATCCAACCCGATCCATTATCGATTCTGCCCAAAGTCGGCCCATCGATCTTTCTCCAAACATTCCGAGATTGACGCTCAAAAGAGCCATCATCTCGAGGAGGCGTATTAGGGACAAATGTCCCACATCGGTAGTTGGAAAGGATCCTTAGCAATATATAAAATAGATGAACCACTCCACTTATCACCAATTGGTTTTAGGTTGGAAGCCCATCTAGCTTAAGACTCTAATGTTTAACAAATGTAGTTTAATAAATTTGCTATGTCTGCGGACAAAGAGATTTTTTTGTTGCTAGAGACTTTCAATGTATATATAAGAACATTAGAGATTTTTCTATTATGTAATGTATTAATGAATAGGTCGTTCCACAAATAAAATAACAATATCTCTTTTAATTGATTGACAAACTCTTTCTTTTGTTCACCATGACTCTACAAACCTAACTAGCTATTTCGATTTCATATGAATAACAAAGGACGATTATTTTCTTGCACTAGAAGACTGTCCGTCTTTTTGTTTACGAACTTAAATCTAATAAAATGTCTCAATATAATACCGTAACTCGTATAAAATTGACCGTATACATCAAGATCCCCAACTAACTAATGCTACCTGATCAAAACAAATTCAAGCTACTCGAAAAGGATCTGTATATCGATGATCATGCCAAGAACAAAAGAATCATTAAAACCCAGTGAACATTACAATAACAACAAAAGAATCAAATAGTTTCCTTATTTGACTCAGTTTCACTAGAATTGTGAGAAAAAACATTGAAAGACATTCTTACATATTTGTTACTTTATAAATGTTTCATAAATCCTACAAAAGTGTTTTTTTTTGATGAACCAAAAGAATCAAGGACTTGGTCCTGTGATTTGGGCAAACACTAGTCTTCTTGATCTATTAATAGTGTGGAAACAAAGATAGAGATGTTCTTCAAGCTCTTGCAATTGCTCTAAGAATCTTTCTTCATGTCCACTAAACTCTCTCAAGGCTTCCTTTAACACATCAACCTTCCCACTCTTTGCACACATCGCAGCTACGGTTTTTCTATGCTCTATCTCATCGCATAATCTCCCCGCAAGTCTACTCAACGTATCCAAATCATTTATCATTATAAACATTCCTTTAGCTGCTATATCCATTTGCGTCCCCAGCTTCTCTAGCGTCGTATCGGTCTTGCCCTTATTCTCCATGTTTCTTTTCACTTTCTTCTTCCTCAAAAGACCTAATGAGCATAAACCGAGCATAGCAGGAGCTGCTAAAACGCCTAGTATGCTGTGTAACGCTACGATCAGCAATGTTATAACAATCGCGCTATGTGAAATCACTAGAGTACAACCTCCTAGCTTCTTGCAAAACTTAAAGAACCTGGATTTTCTTCTGATTCTTCTCCTTTTCGACGTCAATCTAGCGAGCAAATCCGAGTTTGCATCATGAACTCTCCGGAACTGAGCTTGGTTGATGATACAATACAAAGGGTTTTTCAGCAAGGCGTATCTCGAGAACTCTTGAAATATCAAAGCACATTCAGGGGTTTTAGCACCATTACAAACCCTTTTACCAATCTTGATAACCCTTTTGATTTTGATGTGATTGTTCTTGATTTGTTGGATGCATTGAAGAAGAGACTCACATACATCACAAGCATCAGAGCTAAAGTCAAAGAAGTTAACTAGAAGATAGTGGAAACTCGAGTCTTGCATAAGAGCATCGAGAGTTTCTTGAGGAGGGTCGAGCAAGTAATCGGTGAAGTGTGTAAGATTTGAGGATGAAGGAGAAGGAGAAGAAGAAGGTGGAGAAGAAGAGAGTTTGCTAGAGAATGTTATGCCTAATTGATCTTCAGCTTTTGTCCGAATATCTAAGAAGGACTTTGTCCTAAAAGCTTCCTTGTACTCCTCGTTAACACTTAGCTTGGACGTCAAGCTACGTCGATATTCATTCTCAGAATTTTCTGCTCCATTGACAAAAAAAAAATCAGTTTAGATAACTCGAAAACATTTCTCTAAACATGAAGACAACTCTGGACTCTTGGTATAGAAAATATCTAACAATTTCAAGAACCTAAAACATTTTCAAGAACTAGGTATGAGAAGAAGAGAATCAAATCACTCAAGATTTTTTTTTTTTGTAACTGAAATTATTCAGGATTTTCTCGAGAAAAAGTGGACAAGAGAAAGAAATGAAAGCTTCACCTTGTCTTGATGAGGAAGACTTTAGTGCAGAACCAAGAAACATCTTCATTTTCATCATGTTTGATGGAGCTCAAAGGCAGATGTGATTCAGGTGAATAATAGACAACCTTCTTGTTTCTTATATACATAAGTCTTTGTTTTTTTTTTCTTTTGTATGGCGGTTTATGATTTATTTGTGTGATTAAAAGTATATATATATAAGCGTATATGTAGGAATGATTAGTTGCATAAAAATAGAGAGAGATGAAACAAGGGAGAAGAAAGAGAAGATTGAGAAGCGACATGGTGTACGTTAGCACCGGTATATAGATCTTTTGAACGATGTCTTAATGCGCAAGTTAGAGGGAACGACACGTTGCGCTTTGGACACGTGTTGTTCTGTTGGGATGGAAGATGACTTGTTAGCATGGAGAAGAAGTTTCCTTTTACGGTGTTACGCGCGTTCTTTTTCTATTTTCAATGGATATATAATGAAATTTTAATGCCAAAATATTAAAACTATGAAATTCGTCTAGGAAATTAAATTAGGTAATTTTATCAAATAATAATTTTAAAATTTCTACCACTAAAATATATTTTTTTAAATGATCGAAATAGTTCTTTTTATAAATTTTACTTTATTTTTAACTTTTAAATTTTGAATTCATCTCCAAAACTTCACCATAATTCCAAATCATAACTCTAAATAATTAATTTTAAAAGTAGAAACATATATTTATATTCTTTAATAATATTTATTTTATTCATTTTTCTTTGATTTTTTTGTGAGAATTTTTTTTAAAAAAAATATTTTATAATATTTTTCATTAAATTAATTAGAAAATAATAATTTGTTAGAAAAATTAGTAGGAGTTCTTCGTACGCTTTCCCAAAGCGAGTGTTTGCCAAGTAGACCTATTTCAAATATTATCTGATTCGGAAATTTGCTTTTGCTAATTAATAAATATCTTTCTTTTCTTTTTTGCTAATTTTTTTGTGGATCAAAAGATTTTGGATCAAAATCCAAATCCAAATCTTGTACCATATTGTACACATTTAATTTGTTCATAGATAGAAGTATCTATGGCTGAAGTTATGCAAGAAGTCAGGTATTCTTACCATTTATTTTCTTAGATGGTGCATGGAACTACACCTCCGATAAAAAATAATATTATGCATGTTGTTTCTTACGTCTACTATGTATAGTTAATACTCAACTAGTTTAACTGAGTATATGAATAAGAAATCTATTTAGACTTTCTTGTAATGTTTTCAGAATATTTTACCATGTTATGCATGTATATCGCTTTGATTTCTTTGCTTGGTTAAATATAACACGTCGTTATTTCATACCTTCACCGTTTTTAAATCACACCTTGTTCGACATTACTTTTTCTAGCTTCTTTAAGCTCCGGTAATGGAAGTACTAAATCAAACGGATATTTACTTTAGTTCAAAACAACATAACACCAATCCGATGTCGTCCAGCGGTTAGGATATCTGGCTTTCACCCAGGAGACCCGGGTTCGATTCCCGGCATCGGAGCTTTTTTTTTTATAGAAACCTAGCTGGGCTTTGAGAGGCTCTCATGGGCTCCTTTTTTTTTGATAGAAAACTAGCTAGGCTTTGAGAGGCTCTCAGGGGCTTTTCTTCTCACTGTCTCGCAGCAGCACAAGGCCACAAACTGAGTAATGATGGACATGGAATAATAAAACTTTTCTGATCAATTAAAATAATGAACGGTCTTGTAGATGAAGCCATTAAGCAGACAACAGTCATTCCCATTACATCGGTTTTGTGGCATGTTTGAAAATGCATCCCTATACCATTCAAAATAACAGAGGGATGTATTTTTTAACAAGTATTTTGGTTAAGATTTCATATAATCTTTGCGATGGATGGAAACTATCCCAATACAGATAAGCAGATATATTTCTACACACAGTTGATGTCTCTTCGTTACAAAGTGGACCTGTTTCCACAAGTCCGGTTCCACAACACCCTCTATTTATCACTTCAAACCCTACAAACATATTACACATGCTCTATATAAGATATGAAACGTATATAGTTATTTAAAAAAAAAATCGATTAAAAATTACCGTAATCCGCAGGATTTTCTAAAATCTGACTGAATGGGGAATAGATGTCCATGAATATCAATTTAGAATCCGGTAGAGTTTTAGCCAAATGATCTAAAGCAACAGAGAGTTTGGCATTGAAAATCTGAGCAGCATAGTTAACATCTTGAGCACATTTTCTATGAGGACCTCCTTTTAGAGTTCTTTGTGCTGGTATACATCCCAGTGGTGTCATTCCAGCCACTCCTATATGTCTTGCTCCATATCCATATAATTGCTGTTCAAAAATGTTTCCAAGAGTACATGTTCATGAATCTTAAATATATCCTTTGTCATAAGCCATGAAAGAAGGAAGCATTACCATGGCGAAACTGGTGGCAGACTCAACCATATTAGAGGTAAAAGAGTAGATATCGTCTTTGACCCACTGAGCACCTGGACCATAATACGTAATGCCCATATCGTTGCTACCTGCGAACACAATGGCTAAGCCATTTGCTATTATATGATCGCCCTTTTCTTGTCCTACTAACTTCTTCACTCTCGATATGTATTGTTGGAAATATGTGAGTTGGTGCAACATTGGTATCACGTTCTGCTTTTGATTATTATATTGATTAGATCAAATGGTTAGTATTATTAAGTTAAAGATTGTGGTGGTGAGAGGAGATTAATTACGAGTTTATATACCAAATATGTGGGTGTCAAAGGAATGTAACCACTACCACCTGAAGCAAAGCACACACCGGTGAGTAAATCATCTGGTTGCAATCTTGGATCCATATATGCTGGTACTACCGTTTTTATCCCCAAATACTCCGCTGTAAAATAAAGTTACATTCAAAAAAACAGTCGCACATATTATACGTGAACTGATAAATATATAAAAATCATTCTAGTAGAAATGAAACAAAAAGTATCTTTTGGGATATTATTCAGTAAATAAAATACAAGGATTATATACGTTGTTAGCTATCATTTAGACAAACAATTTTTTTTACTAAAAGAAGAAAGAATCAACTTAGTAGAGTTCACTGTTAAAAAAAAATGGAAAAGGACAAATGGAGGAACCTAAAAAATCAGAAGGGACTTTGCCGTCGCAGTATCGACCAGTGGGCACACCTTGTAAGAAATCGATACCATATGGTCGAAAATTACACCTGAGAGGTGTGCTTATGTTATTGTTATTTCCTGTGTCTACCAGCGAATCCCCAAATACAAACAATGCCGGTACGGTTACGTTCTTTGGTGGCTCTTGTCTTGGAGATGGGTCTGATGGACCCGGACATGGGCAAGGTGCTAGTGGTGGCATCGGTTGAGGCTTTGGTGGGAGTGGTGGACATGGCTTTAAAGATGGGCCAGGTGGTGGTGGTGGTGGTTGAGGTGCAGGTAGTGTTGGTGGGCATTGAGAATGGACTGTGACGAAGCATACACTAAATGATAAGAGGAAGATAAGAAACCAAACCAGTCTGTATTGCTTCATCAATTTCTGAAACGTATTCACTTATTTGCTTGTACTGGGCTGTGAACTCAATATATACGAATTGATTTAGACATGCGATGCATGTGACCGTGTATGGAGCTGGTTGTGTCTTTCTGATCACACATTTTGAAACTTCCTAATATTTAGCTGTTTACTGCGGTTGCAGATTAGATCTACTTATCTCGTATCAAGAGCATAGAGCCTCCTCAGAAAACAACTCACTTAGTGCTCATTACCAAGACATCACTCTTTTTTTGGTCATATTTTTGTAGATATGTCCTCATAGTTTTTAAGATTATACAATAAACTGGTTTGTAGCAACAATAAAAATTCATTGGATGACCACTGCTCAATTCATGTGTATACCATCAACAATGGAATCATAAATATTATTTTCAAACTTCTGGAGCATGTCCATGATCAGAGACGTTTAGGGTAAGACTGTTCCATCAGTCAAAAGACTTTCATATACACACCAAGGGGAAGCAACACCCACATGAGACAACGACCAACAACTTATTTTTGGTCTGATCAACCCCAATTCAGTAACCAAATGACCCAAATCTCATACGTTTAATTGGTAAATGGTAATATATGTCAAGAGCAAAACAGGCGAGTGGGAAGATCAATGTGAGCTAACAAGGAAAGGGCTTTGGCAAACCCCGCACTCGATGGTCTCTGATCCTGATGATGGAACCTGAACCTGCAAATTCAAGTAGAAATGAATCTGGCTCAGAGTCTTATATCCAGTTGCTTTAACCAATTGTCCAGATGATTAAGAGACAATCTCCTCCATGATCAAATTTATAACTAAACAGTCATTCCTAGCTGTTTGATACTAGAACTCGCATACACAACAGTCTATCCTCACATTTATAAAATAAAGGAGTAGGAGGTAAGTCCTACGATTATGTCAAATGAAGGGATCTCGTAGATGCATGGTAAGATTATAACATTTTCCTACTTATTCTACTTCAAAACGTGATTACACCTACGAGGACTACTCTGTTTTCTTTGTTATATAAATATAGAGCCCGAAAATCATACAAAGAAAGATGGGTTATCAAAGAATCTAACCTGCAAGTGCACTGTGCATGTTGGACAAGCTACTTCCTTCATCCGCCTACCAGATCCTTGCCCCGAACCTGTTGAAACCAGATGTATAATTCTCAGTACTCATAAATGACCATAAACAGCAAATCAATACCATGAAGTATGTTAAACATAAGGAATTACCAGATGAAGACTTGCGATTTCTCTGCATTTCCTCCTGTGGCAAACATATCAGCAATCAGAAAGTAAGTATATAGTTTGTGCCGGATATCAACTCAAATTCCAAACCAAAAACTTAGTAAAGAATCCGGGGAGATAAGCTCACCTGTAACTTCCTGGCGAGGTCTTCATGGCTCTGCAAACTCATGTTCCTGCTAGCAGATTCCTTGGCATTACTCAACCTTTGTGACACTTCTGCCTGCACATCAAGAGTCAGAACCATATAAGCAGCAACCCCTTTTTAAACTTAACAGGCCTACCCCGACAACAGTTACCACTAGAAATTTACTTTAAACTAGAACAGCCGATCAAGGTTATCCATGTTAAAGCTAGATCAACGCGTTCTCAGAAATTCATGGAACATTATTTCTCAACTTCTAAGGAAAAATGGGCAGAGCATACCATGCACCTATCGCAGACACGGACTTGGGGAGCATTCTCCTCTGCGGTGAGAGCAATCCTACCTTGAGTGCACTTGTCACAGAAGACGTCACCACAGTTCCTGCAATGATGCTGAAATGAAAATAATGCTCCATAAGATTTGCCAGTCCCAGATATGGCCAGAACTTAATTCCAGATTACAAGATCAGGAGGATAACAATACCCTTCGATTAAATGCACCGAAATCTGACCCACACGATGTGCACTTCGAAACCGCTTCATCAGGGACCTGAAGCCAGATTTAAATAGAGTGAGAACAATAAAAACCATAGCTAAGCACGAAGGATAAGAATGAGAAAGAAACTAATAATCGTACCCAATGATCTTTCTCCTCATTTACAGGCTTAATTTTGTTCATCCAATCACCTAATCCTTTCTTCTTCTCAGCAGATTGTTCGACCAGTTTTGCAGAGGCAGGAGGCCTGCTACTTCCCCCAATCTCCTTGGCCTAAAACCCATCATCACAAAACTATCGGATTAAAGAACAGAAAGCATGATAAAATTGAAACTTAGGGCTAGATGATATAAAAATGCAGGTTAAGGGAACCTGAAACATCGCAGCTGTCACTGTGTCCAGAAGGGTGTTGGTGGTGTAACTATTTGATTGCAGTCTGGTACGTTTAGCCTCAATGTCTACCGGAGTCTTAGACCAAAAAGCCAGAATTGAAGAATCTAGTTTCTGATTGATAGAAGTAAATGTAAGAATCTAGTTTCTGATTAATAGAAATAAAAGTAAGACATTTCAATCATGTAAATGGATAACATTAGAAAAAACATTGAGAGGGAGAAGGTAAGCTAGTCTCTTACCTCGCATCTTGTGATGTTCTCAAGAGGATATATTCTCAAAGTTCGGCTAGTACTTGGATCAAGCATACGGAGACCATCCAAACCAATCTACTAGCAACAAAACCAGACATCCAATTAACCAAAAACAATTTTAAAAGCACACAAAAGCTAAAACCTTTGATTAAAGATTAAGCAAACCGATTCGAATATAGGACAATTACCTGACAAAGAACATCAGTTGTGGTCTGTCCGTAAGTCTCAGCCAACAATTTAACACGAAACTTCTGTACACCACCGGTGGAATCTTCCTGCACATCAGCCTTGGGGACAGCTCTAGCGATCTTAGCAGATTTCGAGCTAGTAGAGGAGTCTCTACCTGAAGAGACGCTAATGAGCCGTCCATAATCGTCGAACAAGGTCGAATCTGATGGTTTCGGCGCTGTTCCACGAGACCCGTACGGCTCAACTTTGCCTCCTGAGTAAGCATAGACGCCATCGCCATAGGAATCTTCAAAAGCTGGTGAGTATCCTCCGCTGCCAGATCGTTTTCCGTATAGATCTGAGGCTGAATCCGATCTGATCTGGCCGTAATCGCCGTAAGAAGGTTGATCGAATTTCACGGGCTTGGAAGGAGGCATGGAAGATGCTCCGCTACTGTAAGGAGGTGCAGAGTACAGGGAGGATGAGTGAGGCGGAGCATGAAGATGATTAGGATTCGGTGTAGGAGAATAGCCAGAGGTCTGATTATGATCATAAAACATGGGCTGCGATGTAGATTGCTGATAGGGAGCAGTGGAGTCATATGATCCGTATGATGGGTGAATCGTCGGCGGTTGGTTGAAGGTGGAATAAGAATTAGGGTCTAACGACGTCGCCGGAGGAGACGGAGGAGGTGGTTGTGCTGCGGGAGTGAAGGAAGGAGCTGAGGGAGGGACATGATCTGTGTTTTGCCCGTAAGGAGTGTAATTCTGGGGATAACTAGAGTAATCTCCGGCACCGTAACCGCCGGTAAACGGTGGAGCAGACGCGTACGTGTTTAGAGAAAGATCGGTGGGACCAGAGACGGCGGGAGGCGGGGGAGATGGGTTGGGATTAGGATTTGGATTAGGATTAGGATTAGGGGAAGGGTTTGGAAACTGGTGATGATAATAGGAATTGTAATCTCCCTGTTGCATCGCTGATCAGATTAATCGGAGAATAAACGATGACGACGAAGCGTGGGAGAAGATGAAAGAGATAGATCAGGGTCAAGATCAAGGGTGAGGAAAGAACATTGTGTGTTTCGTGGACTACGGTAAGCTTTTATAATAATACACGTGGCGTCATAAACTACCGTCAGATACGTGGACAGATGCGAAGAACCTGTCGGACAACTGGACAAGACTCATTAATCCATCATTGTATTAACAATACAATTGGGCTATAAACAAAACAAAGCCCAATAACAAAGTGAGAGTAGAGTAAGTGATACGAAAGGGGTAAAAAGGGTGTTTCCAATGACGTAGCAATTTCAGACCGAGTTTCACGGAAGTAATGAATGTGTAATGACGAAAGTGACCCTTAAGAATGACGATTGGGGATTTTCCCTTTTCTCAATATTCCCTCCAAAAGCAAGAATAGGCTGAGTCAGCGCGGGGTTTCACGCGTCTTTAAATACAGAACTTAGAGGATCATTATACTTAAGAACCGCATTGGGGGTTTTTAATTTTTTTTTTATTTATTTTAAAAAAGAAAAAGAAAATAAAATGAACCAATCGCAGGCCGTCACGTGTCAGTAAGACCCGCAAACAGTGTAAAAAACCATCAAAAACAGGTTCTTATTTAGGAATTTTAGGAGATGGTTCTTGCACTGTTCACGGGCTCCACGTGTCAGTGGGGTTCGCGAACAGTGCAAGAAACACATTTAAGAAACTGGGATAAACATGCTCTTAGAGCATGATTAATGGAAGCTCTTAAGAGGGGCTCTTGCACTGTTCGCGGGCCCCACTGACATGTGGAGCCCATGAATAGTGCAAGAACCGCTTATTAAAACTCCTAAATAAGAACCGTATTTTGAAGGTTTCTTACACTGTTTACGGACTCCACTGCCACGTGGTGATCCGTAATTGGTTCGTTTTTTTAATTTTTTTTTAATTTCTTTTTAATAAAAAAAAAGAAAAAAAAGAGATAAAAAATAGGAGGTTCCTTGGATAATCATGCTCTTACCTACTCCATTCATTTCTCAACCGCATTTATTTGTTTCTCTCTCTCTCTCTCTTAACGATAGAATTATCTTATGTCTCTTGCTTCGATCTTGACTTGACGTGGTCCGAATCTTACCTTCGATTAGTCTTGTCCGTGTCCGTTTTTTACTGTTGAAACAGATTCGATCTGAGAAAAAGAGAAAACGATGTCTCGATATTTCACATCTCCACCGCCTGTGTATGCGAGGAACTGGGCCAACGGTCAGAACTTGGTCGACTCGACTAAGGTTCGTCGAGCACTCAATTCTAGTGATCGATTCGCACGGTGTTCTCTCCTCTTAACATATATTCTCTATGTTAGGGGGAATATGATTTGCCTGAACATTTAAATATCCTTAATTCATTGATAATACTAGGTTTCATATAAGTTTATGTTTGATTAAATTGTAAAATTGCAATCTTTGTTAGATTATTTGCCGATAGATCTGTGAAATTAATCTTTAACTAATTTGGATGTTGTTGTTCTTTATTACATATCACGTCTCAATTCAAGCTATGTCGTGTAGACATGTATGTTGTTTGGTTTTGTCCCCTCAGGTTATAGTCAACCGTAGAGACGTGTTGTAGATTTTTTTTTGTCTCTTAACATTGTTTTGTTTTCTTGATTGTATCCACGTATATGGGTTGTGGTTGTTATCCGGTAACTCTCACCTATAGTCTAAATCCTTTATTCTGATGGATTATAAAGATCGAAAGCCATCTAGTCGCTTCTAAAAAGGTGCACCTGAAAGAGAAGAAAGATAGAAAGAAACAAAAGAATGGGAAGCTATATCTATCAACCAAGCAAGTGTCTGATGAATCTGAGCAACTTGAGAAGAGTTGTTTAACTGAAGAACATGAGCAACATCACCATGTTGGATATCTCTCTGATGGTAGCCAAAATAGTAAGAAGAGAAGAAGGGAAGCTTCTCCTTCTGTTGAGAGTAATATCAAAGGTTTGTGATTTTTCTTCTTCTTTGAAATAGATGAAAATCAATTTGTTACTTGTCTTGTGTAACGTACTAATGCTCTGATGTTTAATCATTTGCAGCTACTCGTGTAGCTGGTAAGCCTTTACGAATACGTTTTGTCTTCAAGAAGCCTAAGGAAGCTGAGGTTGTTGTCCCTCAAGTGCCTCTAGAGGATCGTGTTTGCTCCACCTCAGGGACTGAGAGACCCATTGAAATAATATCAAGTTCTGTCTCAGGTTACGATGAAATTTTGCTCTCGACTTCTCTTGAGAGTGACAAGTCTGCAGTTTTTTCTCAATCAGAGAAGAGAAAGAAACATAGGACAAGCAAAGAATCCCGGTACAGTTCATTGTTTGATGAACCGGTTGTTCCATCCATTTCCATGGAGGAAGACGATGGCTGGCTTCTTGGTGCAAAGCGGCAAGAGAATGTTTCTACCAAGTCTACTATTAATGAAAACGTGGTCTTGAAGTCGGGAGCTTCCTGTTTCTCTAGATCTCAGGCATTGTCTGAAGTGGGAGTTTTTTCATTGCCATACACAGTTCTGTTTTAGGTCCTTTCGTTCTTTCACAGCTTAGACTAGGCCTTAAGCTTGTACAGTTCCACTGATGGTAACATTCACAAAGATCAATAATACTTGTATAATCTCCCTATTTTGACTACACTATTATCTTTGAAGAGAAATCAATTGTTAGAACAGGTTGCAGGAGAATGATCCAAACTAGATTCATACCATGATTCTCAGACCACATGCATATACACAACTGGAGGTAGAAGCAGAAGACAAACATCTTTAACAAAAGTTTCAATATTAATTAGATTCATAAGTCAATACATAACGATCCTCATCAAGAACGAAAGAAAAGAGAGATAGAGTTTAGACTACATAGCAAGAGTACATATATTTACACTCTTTATTAAATTTATTTTAGTCACTCTTTCATTGATTTTTTTGTGACAAATTATTTTAAGAAACTATTTTAAAATATTTCTCAATAAATTAATTAAAAAATAATAATTCGTTGGAAAAATTAGTAGGAGTTCCTCTTACGCTTTCCCAAAGCGAGCGTTTGCCAAGTAGACCTATTTCAAATATTATCTGATTTGGGAATTTGCTTTTGCTAATTATTAAATATCTTTCTTTTCTTTTTTTGCTAAATTTTTGTGGATCAAAATACAAATCCAAATCTTGTACCATATTGTACACATTTAATTTGTTCATAGATAGAAGTATCTATGGCTGAAGTTATGCAAGAAGTCAGGTATTCTTACCATTTATTTTCTTAGATGGTGCATGGAACTACACCTCCGATAAAAAATAATATTATGCATGTTGTTTCTTACGTCTACTATGTATAGTTAATACTCAACTAGTTTAACTGAGTATATGAATAAGAAATCTATTTAGACTTTCTTGTAATGTTTTCAGAATATTTTACCACGTTATGCATGTATATCGCTTTCATTTCTTTGTTTGGTTAAATATAACCCGTCGTTATTTCATACCTTCTCCGTTTTTAAATCAAACCTTGTTTGACGTTACTTTTTCTAGCTTCTAAAGCTCCGTAAATCAAACGGATATTTACTTTAGTTCAAAACAACATAACACCAATCCGATGTCGTCCAGCGGTTAGGATATCTGGCTTTCACCCAGGAGACCCGGGTTCGATTCCCGGCATCGGAGCTTTTTTTTATAGAAACCTAGCTGGGCTTTGAGAGGCTCTCATGGGCTTTTCTTCTCACTGTCTCGCAGCAGCACAAAGCCATAAACTGAGTAACGGTACAAAGTTGAGTAATGATGGACATTGAATAATAAAACTTTTCTGATCAATTAAATAATGAACGCTCTTGGATGAAGCCATTAAGCAGACAACAGTCAGTCCCATTACATCGGTTTTGTGGCATGTTTGAAAATGCATCCCTATACAACTCAAAATAATAGAGGGATGTATTTTTTAACAAGTATTTTGGTTAAGATTTCATATAATCTTTGCGATGGATGAAAACTATCCCAAAACAGATAAGCAGATATATTTCTACACACAGTTGAGGTCTCTTCGTTACAAAGTGGACCTGTTTCCACAAGTCCGGTTCCACAACACCCTCTATTTATTACTTCAAACCCTACAAACATTACACATATGTTCTATGTAAGATATAAAACGTATATAGTTATTAAAACAAAAAAAAAAACGATTAAAAATTACCGTAATCCGCAGGGTTTTCTAGAATCTGACTAAAAGGAGAATATATGTCCATGAATACCAATTTAGAATCCGGTAGAGTTTTAGCCAAATGATCTAAAGCAACAGAGAGTTTGGCATTGAAAATCTGAGCAGCATAGTTAACATCTTGAGCACATTTTCTATGAGGACCTCCTTTTAGAGTTCTTTGTGCTGGTATACATCCTAGTGGTGTCATTCCAGCCACTCCTATATGTCTTGCTCCATATCCATATAATTGCTGTTCAAAAAATGTTTCCAAGAGTACATGTTCATGAATACTAAATATATCTTTTTTTCATAAGCCATGAAAGAAGCAAGCATTACCATGGCGAAACTGGTGGCAGACTCAACCATATTAGAGGTAAAAGAGTAGATATCGTCTTTGACCCACTGAGCACCTGGACCATAATACGTAATGCCCATATCGTTGCTACCTGCGAACACAATGGCTAAGCCATTTGCTATTATATGGTCGCCCTTTTCTTGTCCTACTAACTTCTTCACTCTCGATATGTATTGTTGGAAATATGTCAGTTGGTGCAACATTGGTATCACGTTCTGCTTTTGATTATTATATGGATTTGATCAAATGGTTAGTATTTTTAAGTTAAAGATAGTGGTGGTGAGAGCAGATTAATTACGAGTTTATATACCAAATATGTGGGTGTCAGAGGAATGTAACCACTACCACCTGAAGCAAAGCACACACCGGTGAGTAAATCATCTGGTTGCAATCTTGGATCCATATATGCTGGTACTACCGTTTTTATCCCCAAATACTCCGCTGTAAAATAAAGTTACATTAAAAAAAAACAGTCGCACATATTATATGATAAATATATAAAAATCATTCTAGTAGAAATGAAAAAAATATATCTTTTGGGATATTATTCAGTAAATAAAATACGAGGATTATATACGTTGTTAGCTATCATTTAGACAAACAATTTTGTTTTACTAAAAGAAGAAAGAATCAACTTAGTTAGAGTTCACTGTTAAAAAAAAATGGAAAAGGACAAATGAAAGAACCTAAAAAATCAGAAGGGACTTTGCCGTCGCAGTATCGACCAGTGGGCACACCTTGTAAGAAATCGATACCATATGGTCGAAAATTACACCTGAGAGGTGTGCTTATGTTATTGTTATTTCCTGTGTCTACTAGCGAATCCCCAAATACAAACAATGCCGGTACGGTTACGTTCTTTGGTGGCTCTTGTCTTGGAGATGGGTCTGATGGACCCTGACATGGGCAAGGTGCTAGTGATGGCATCGGTTGAGGCTTTGGTGGGAGTGGTGGACATGGCTTTAAAGATGGGCCAGGTGGTGGTGGTGGTGGCATTGGTTGAGGTAAAGGTAGTGTTGGTGGGCATTGAGAATGGATTGTGAAGAAGCATAAACTAAATGTTAAGAGGAAGATAAGAAACCAAACCAGTCTGTATTGCTTCATCAATTTCTGAAACGTATTCACTTATTTGCTTGTATTGGGCTGTGAAGTCAATATATACAAATTGATTTAGACATGCGATGCATATGACCGTGTATGGAACTGGTTGTGTCTTTCTGATCACACATTTTGGAACTTCCTAATATTTAGCTTTTACTGCGGTTTCAGATTACATCTACTTCTCTCGTATCAAGAGCATAGAGCCCCTGAGAAAACAACTTATTTTATGCTCTTTACCAAGACATCAAACTTTTTTTTTGGTAAAAAAAAATTGATTTATGTGATTTGTAGATATGTCCCCATAGTTTTCAATATTATACCATGAACTGGTTTGTAGCAACAATAAAAATTCATTGGATGACCACTGCTCAATTCATGTGTATGTGTGTATACCATCAACAATGGAATCATAAATATTATTTTTAAACTTCTGGAGCATGTCCATGATCAGAGACGTTTAGGGTAAGACTGTTCCATCAGTCAAAAGACTTTCATATACACACCAAGGGGAAGCAACACCCACATGAGACAACGACCAACAACTTATTTTTGGTCTGATCAACCCCAATTCAGTAACCAAATGACCCAAATCTCAAACGTTTAATTGGTAAATGGTAATATATGTCAAGAGCAAAACAGGCGAGTGGGAAGATCAATGTGAGCTAACAAGGAAAGGGCTTTGGCAAACCCCGCACTCGATGGTCTCTGATCCTGATGATGGAACCTGAACCTGCAAATTCAAGTAGAAATGAATCTGGCTCAGAGTCTTATATCCAGTTGCTTTAACCAATTGTCCAGATGATTAAGAGACAATCTCCTCCATGATCAAATTTATAACTAAACAGTCATTCCTAGCTGTTTGATACTAGAACTCGCATACACAAACAACAGTCTATCCTCACATTTATAAAATAAAGGAGTAGGAGGTAAGTCCTACGATTATGTCAAATGAAGGGATCTCGTAGATGCATGGTAAGATTATAACATTTTCCTATTTATTCTACTTCAAAACGTGATTACACCTACGACGACTACTCTGTGTTCCTTGTTATATAAATATAGAGCCCGAAAATCATACAAAGAAAGATGGGTTATCAAAGAATCTAACCTGCAAGTGCACTGTGCATGTTGGACAAGCTACTTCCTTCATCCGCCTACCAGATCCTTGCCCCGAACCTGTTGATACCAGATGTCTCATTCTCAGTACTCATAAATGACCATAAACAGCAAATCAATACCATGAAGTATGTTAAACATAAGGAATTACCAGATGAAGACTTGCGATTTCTCTGCATTTCCTCCTGTGGCAAACATATCAGCAATCAGAAAGTATATAGTTTCTACCGGATATCAACTCAAATTCCAAACCATAAACTTAGTAAAGAATCCGGGGAGATAAGTTCACCTGTAACTTCCTGGCGAGGTCTTCATGGCTCTGCAAACTCATGTTCCTGCTAGCAGATTCCTTGGCATTACTCAACCTTTGTGACACTTCTGCCTGCACATCAAGAGTCAGAACCATATAAGCAGCAACCCCTTTTTAAACTTAACAGGCCTACCCCGACAACAGTTACCACTACAAATCTATACTATTAAAATAGAAGTCATGACTTCTTTCATGTGTGATTTTTTAATTTGGACAATCCTTAGAAAATTTATTAAACTTTGCATAACATAACTATAATATCTTTTCATATCTTTTAATTTTTATTTGATATAAAAACGAATATTTTGATAAAATTTCTAAGAAAATCTTTTAATATCTTTTTGAATCTTTTTAAATATATTTTCGAAAATTAATTAATTAAAATTTAATTATCATAAAATAATCAAAAATTTAATTCATTTTGATTTATAAACAAAAATTCAAAATTATGTAAAATAATTTTGACATTATCTCAAAATTTTGCGTTTCTATTACGTATATCTAATTTAATTTAATTTCCACATATATTTTAAATATAAAAATAAAACCAAAAATATTTAAATTAATATTATTACATAGTAAATGTATGGCCGAGCTCCTTAGCATCTTTTTCTCTACTAAACATCTATCATATTTAAAAACAATTACACTGAACCAAATATGATAAAATTATATTTAATGTACATATTATTTTTAAAAATATAAATTTTTATGTTAAAATAATATAATATATTAGCAAAACAGGTTTACACACTATACTATACTATATATTTTAAGTGTTTATATAAGTAATAATATTTTATCTAACATAAATAAACATTAAAATGCTAAAAGGTAATCTAGAACTTTGAAGTGCGGGTAAGAAAACATAAAATTAGTTGCATATATTGATTTGTTTAGTAATTAAATGCAAATCTAATAAGACAAATATATAATAAAAAGCGATAAATACATGTGACGATTTGAAACAAGTGATTAATTACGACATATAATCTATAAAATTATTATATTTGAAATATTTATATAAAATTTCAAATATATGATTAAGTTAAAAATAAATGCTACTAATAATATAAAATAAATATATAAATGAAATTAAATACCCGCGCGGTTGCGCGGGTCAAAATCTAGTTTACTTTAAACTAGAACAGCCGATCAAGGTTATCCATGTTAAAGCTAGATCAACGCGTTCTCAGAAATCCATGGAACATTATTTCTCAACTTATAAGGAAAAATGGGCAGAGCATACCATGCACCTATCGCAGACACGGACTTGGGGAGCATTCTCCTCTGCGGTGAGAGCAATCCTACCTTGAGTGCACTTGTCACAGAAGACGTCACCACAGTTCCTGCAATGATGCTGAAATAAAAATAATGCTCCATAAGATTTGCCAGTCCCAGATATGGCCAGAACTTAATTCCATATTATTCGATCAGGAGGATAACAATACCCTTCGTATAAATGCACCGAAATCTGACCCACACGATGTGCACTTCAAAACCGCTTCATCAGGGACCTGAAGCCAGATTTAAATAGAGTGAGAACAATAAAAACCATAGCTAAGCACGAAGGATAAGAATGAGAAAGAAACTAATAATCGTACCCAATGATCTTTCTCCTCATTTACAAGCTTAATTTTGTTCATCCAATCACCTAATCCTTTCTTCTTCTCAGCAGATTGTTCGACCAGTTTTGCAGAGGCAGGAGGCCTGCTACTTCCCCCAATCTCCTTGGCCTAAAACCCATCATCACAAAACTATCGGATTAAAGAAGAGAAAGCATGATACAATTGAAACTTAGGGCTAGATGATATAAAAATGCAGGTTTAGGGAACCTGAAACATCGCAGCTGTCACTGTGTCCAGAAGGGTGTTGGTGGTGTAACTATTTGATTGCAGTCTGGTACGTTTAGCCTCAATGTCTACCGGAGTCTTAGACCAAAAAGCCAGAATTGAAGAATCTAGTTTCTGATTGATAGAAGTAAATGTAAGACATTTCAATCATGCAAATGGATAACATTAGGAAAAAAAATGAGAGGGAGAAGGTCAGCTAGTCTCTTACCTCGCATCTTGTGATGTTCTCAAGAGGATATATTCTCAAAGTTCGGCTAGTACTTGGCTCAAGCATACGGAGACCATCCAAACCAATCTACTAGCAACAAAACCAGACATCCAATTAACCAAAAACAATTTTAAATCACACAAAAGCTAAAACCTTTGATTAAGATAAAGCAAACCGACAAAGATTAGAATATAGGACAATTACCTGACAAAGAACATCAGTTGTGGTCTGTCCATAAGTCTCAGCCAACAATTTAACACGAAACTTCTGTACACCACCGGTGGAATCTTCCTGCACATCAGCCTTGGGGACAGCTCTAGCGATCTTAGCAGATTTCGAGCTAGCAGAGGAGTCTCTACCTGAAGAGACGCTAATGAGCCGTCCATAATCGTCGAACAAGGTCGAATCTGATGATTTCGGCGCTGTTCCACGAGACCCGTACGGCTCAACTTTGCCTCCTGAGTAAGCATAGACACCATCTCCATAGGAATCTTCAAAAGCTGTTGAGTATCCTCCACTTCCAGATCGTTTTCCGTATAGATCTGAGGCTGAATCCGATCTGATCTGGCCGTAATCGCCGTAAGAAGGTTGATCGAATTTCACAGGCTTGTTGTCGTAGGGCTTCTCGTACGACGGAGGCATGGAAGATGCTGCGCTACTGTAAGGAGGTGCAGAGTAGGGAGCATGAACAGGATTAGGATTAGGATCAGGCGCAGAGGTCTGATGATGATCATAAGGTGGATAATACATGGGCTGCGATGTAGATTGCTGATACGGGGCGGTGGAATCAAACGATCCATAAGATGGTGCCGGTGGGTAAGTCGGTGGCGGTTGGTTGAAGGCGGAATAAGAACTAGGGTTTAAAGACGTTGCCGGAGGAGGCGGTTGTGCCGCGGGAGCTGAAGGAGGGGCATGACCAGTGTTTTGCCCGTAAGGAGGGTAATTCTGGGGATAACTAGAATAATCTCCGGCACCGTAACCGCCGGTAAACGGTGGAGCAGACGCGCACGTGTTTAGAGAAGGATCGGTAGGACCAGATACGACTGGAGGCGGCGGATATGGGTTGGGATTAGGGGAAGGGTTTGGAAACTGGTGATGATAATACGAATTGTAATCTCCCTGTTGCATCGCTGATCAGATTAATCGGAGAAGAAACGATGACGACGAAGCTTGGGAGAAGATGAAAGAGAGATTAGATCAGGGTCAAGGGTGAGGAAAGAAGTTTGTGTGTTTCGCGGTCTACGTTAAGCTTTTATAATACTACACGTGGCGTCATAAACTACCGTCAGATACGCGGACAGATGCGAGGAACCTTATCGGACAACTGGACAAGACTCATTAATCCATCATTGTATTAACAATACAATTGGGCTATAAACAAAACAAAGCCCAATAACAAAGTGAGAGTAGAGTAAGTGATACGAAAGGGGTAAAAGGGGTGTTTCGCATGACGTAGCAATTTCAGACAGTTTCATGGAAGTAATGAATGTGTAAGAATGACGATTGGTAGTTTTCCCTTTTCTCAATATTCCCTCCAAACGTAAGAATAGGCTGAGTCAGATGGGCTCTCTCGTATCTTTTAGAGAGAGAGAATTTTCTTCCCCGTTTTGTTTCACCGGAACTTTCTCCGGTGTCTTTGTTGCCCGACTTATTGGGCTGAGACTCTGGCACATAGTGGCTCTTTAAGCACGGTGTGGCCGGCTCTTGACTCCGGCGGCTCTCTTATCTTCTCGGTGATGCCGTCCGGCTTTTGATTCCGGCGTTGCACTTTTCCTTTTGGTGTTGACGGCTGGCTTTTCTCCGAGATTTTCCGGGTTTGTTTTTCTTCCCGACCTACGTTTCGAGCTTTCTTTTTTCATTACATTTCATTAATATTGTTTTGTTTTCTTGATTGTATCCACGTATATGGGTTGTGGTTGTTATCCGGTAATTCTCAGCTGTAGTCTAAATCCTTTATTCTGATGGATTATAAAGATCGAAAGCCATCTAGTCGCTTCTAAAAAGGTGCACCTGAAAGAGAAGAAAGATAGAAAGAAACAAAAGAATGGGAAGCTATATCTATCAACCAAGCAAGTGTCTGATGAATCTGAGCAACTTGAGAAGAGTTGTTTAACTGAAGAACATGAGCAACATCACCATGTTGGATATCTCTCTGATGGTAGCCAAAATAGTAAGAAGAGAAGAAGGGAAGCTTCTCCTTCTGTTGAGAGTAATATCAAAGGTTTGTGATTTTTTTTCTTTGAAATAGATGAAAATCAATTTGTTACTCTTGTCTTGTGTAACGTACTAATGCTCTGACGTTTAATGATTTGCAGCTACGCGTGTAGCTGGTAAGCCTTTACGAATACGTTTTGTCTTCAAGAAACCTAAGGAAGCTGAGTCACTTGTTGTCCCTCAAGAGGATCGTGTTTGCTCCACCTCAGGGACTGAGAGACCCATTGAAATAATATCAAGTTCTGTCTCAGGTTACGATGAAATTTTGCTCTCGACTTCTCTTGAGAGTGACAAGTCTGCAGTTCTTTCTCAATCAGAGAAGAAACATAGGACAAGCAAAGAATCCCGGTACAGTTCATTGTTTGATGAACCGGTTGTTCCATCCATATCCATGGAGGAAGACGATGGCTGGCTTCTTGGTGCAAACCGGCAAGAGAATGTTTCTACCAGGTCTACAATGAATGAAGACATGGTCATGAAGTCGGGAGCTTCCTGTTTCTCTAGATCTCAGGCATTGTCTGAAGTGGGAGTTTTTTCATTGTCATACACAGTTCTGTTTTAGGTCCTTTCGTTCTTTCACAGCTTAGACTAGGCCTTAAGCTTGTACAGTTCCACTGATTGTAACAATCACAAAGATCAATAATACTTGTATAATCCCCCTATTTTGATTACACTATTATCTTTGAAGAGAAATCAATTGTTAGAACAGGCAGCATGAGAATGATCCAAACTAGATTCATACCATGATTCTCAGACTCAGACAAACATCTTTAACAAAAGTTTCAATATTAATTAGATTCATATGTCAATACATAACGATCCCCATCAAGAACGAAAGAACAGAGAGATAGAGTTTAGACTACATAGCAAGAGTACAACACACTGTGAACTCAAACGATTCACCAGCAAAAGAGTAAAAGACACAACAACAAAGCTTGTTTTAAGCAACTATACAAAAAGCTACTCGAATTCTCTCGCTTCATTGTCCGAGCTGTCACTTAATAAAATGGGGACGAATCAAATAGTTGAAAATCATCATCATTCTTCTTCTTTTTAGTTGGTTACCTAGAGTCTCTTTAGAGATTTTCTTTCAATCACAAGAAGGCGCAACGGTTCTTGTTCTTTTTCTTCTTCCTCTGCTTTGGTGGCTGAAGCACCACTTTGATGGCTGCATCAAACACTGCCTTCACATTCTGCAGAATCCAACAACGTCAGTCTCATAACCAAAGTCTATGCAAAGAACCAGGACAAGCAATATATTTGTATGTCTTACCTGTTGTGTCTTTGAACTACATTCAATGTAGACCGCAGACCCAATCAGTTTCTTCAGTTCCTCTCCCTGCATCATTCGTGACAACATTAGAGCATAATTCATCAAGAAATGGTAAACATGATGAGACAAGAATAAAGTACCTGGTTTGTAGTAATGGGTACAGCACCAGGATGATCTATGAAGAATTGCTTGTCATCTCGAAGGTCTGCAAACACCACATGATCATACAAAAATTTGTAACAAAAGTTAAGAAGAAGATGGAGCAGATCAGTGAGGAAAGAGTTTGGTTACCAAGTTTTGTGCCAACGAGGATAATGGGAACACCAGGAGCATAATGCCTGAGCTCAGGAATCCACTGAGAGAAAGTAGGAGCAGAATCAAATTAGACTAATGTTATCTTCACTCACCACAAAGCTATGTTAAAATTATATAAGAGAAAAACCTTCTTGGAGATATTCTCATAGCTAGCTTTGCTGATGAGGGAGAAGGCAAGAATGAAAACATCAGCGCCACGGTAACTCAGAGGTCGTAACCTGTTGTAGTCTTCTTGTCCTGTTTCAAACCACACCAAAACAAAGTCAAGAAAGTGAATGTTCCAAAACGGTTAAAGAAGAAGAAAGAAAAGAGTGTTAACCAGCTGTGTCCCACAAGCCAAGATTGACGGTGTTCCCATCAACAACCACATTAGCACTAAAGTTGTCGAAAACAGTTGGCACATAGTCCTGATACAAACAAACATCACAGATCTTAATCTTGTACAAAACCAAAACTTTAAGCGAATATAAGATCATTACAGTGGGGAAAGTGTTGCTGGTGTAAGAGATAAGCATGCAGGTTTTTCCGACAGCACCATCTCCGACTGTAACACACTTTATGAACCTTGACGCGCTCATCTCCGCTGCTGGATCGAAAAGCTCCGTTCTTGTTAGTGCTTCAGATCTTCGACATTCTGCTAATAAACAACGCCTGTTTCTCGCCAAAATCGAACTCGCAGCAAAGCTTGTGAATCTCAGAAGCACCAAAAAGTTGCAGGGGGACGGGACAAAAGATTTAAAAATGGATGAGAGAGAGAGAGAGAGAGATTGATAACTTTGATGATGACTAAAGACAGTCTCTTAACAATACAACTATGTGCCAGCTAAGAGGCCCATATATATACTTATATGATTCACCCACTCCTATTTTAATATTTAAATTTATTACTTTCTTTATTCACCACTTATTTTTATGTTTTTTTCAAAATTTGAATTATCTCTTTTTCTTCTTTTTATGTCACGGGTTTTGAATTTTTGAATAATACAAAATGTCATGAATGTTTTTGTATTGCCATCTCTTTGTTTATTTATAGTATAGCCACAAAAAAATAAAACAAAATGCACAACCGGGATAGACTTTGTAGTATAGCTAAAAATGGATAGGCGATAATGAAATCTATAATCATTGGATTTGGCAACTATCACTAATAAGAACGTGCCACTTTGTGTTACGGCACGATTCATCATCTTTTCTTTTCTTTTTTTTTCTTCTCAATTCCTTTAGGATTACGAAACATATATGAGACGAGAGTCCAAAAAACTCCAAAAGGGACGTGCCTAACTCTAACTAAACCCTAAACCAATAACGATTCCCCCTCTAATGTCCCATCATCATATCATACTCACAGCAGCTAAGTAGCTTCTTTGTTACATTTGATCATGAATCATAATTACTAAATATAACTCGAATCATGTGCTCAAAATATATACTTATTTGTTAACAATACTAGCCACGAACCTTGATAAAAAAGGTATTTTTCAGAGAAAATAGCTTAACATTTTTGGGAAAATGTAGTTCATAATTCTTATAGTTCTTGGTACAGCTGCAAAAAATGACTCGAGAGAGAGAGATTAGGGGAAGTAATTGCGGAATTAAACAAAGAAAAATAGAGGAGACAGTGAGGAAGATATGAGTTAAACCAAATGATTGTATCTAAGAAGTTAAGCTTAATACATCTGCCTAACCCTTCCTACCCACTATTCACCAACCATTCCACTTTTCTTTATTAACTAACTTCAACTCAGTTTTATTCAATTTATTATATTTTTTTAATAGAATAATCATTATATTAATAACCATAACTCTGTAAATCATCAATGGAAAACATGATTTTTTAAAACATAATCCTGATATCGCTATCTCCATTTTCTAATAAGCCGCAAGATAAATATCATAACGTTTTTTATGCGTTTGTTGGCCCGATAATTTACATGAGACCCATTTGAATTAAGATTAATATAAGGCCCATTGTGTTTGCATAGGCCCAAGATGCTTAAAATCAAATGATGGCAACAAGCAAGCAGCAAAACATAGTTAATCTAGACACTTTTACGTACGGTGCAAGGAGTTCGAAACCAAACAACTGTTCTTTCTTGAAACCTAAAGAGAAGAAACACACAAAACATTTGGTCTCAAGAAGAAGTTCTCCATTGAAGCTCAATCTGAATCCGACCATTCTTGGAATCAATCAGATGATACTTATCGTTGATTCTCCGGTTACTCACAACATCAGCAAGATTAATCACTACGTACCCAAGAGCTTCCTGATAAAAAGCAAAACCACTCAATCAAAATTCTTTTTCTTGCTCAAAAATCTAAATAGATTCAAGGTCTTGTGTGTATATACCTTAGATTGAATCAAACCCATTCGTGAAGAAGTACTTATGACTTCAACATGAAGCTTATCGTTTACGGGAGGCTCATCTAATGGAAACTGAAAATCTTCATCCCATCTTGGCTCTCTGTTTTTCTTCACACGCTGCAACTCAAACCAAACATGTTTCAAGAACGCAAATGTTGATGTCTTGATTATGAGTTTGAAAGAGTTTTATTGTACCTTTGTTTTACGTTCTTCTCCTTTAAATAGCAAACGAACGTAAGGATTCGTGTGATATTTGCCTTCTAAATCTTCAGCTTCATGAACAATAACCACAAGCAATCCACCACCAGAAGGTGTGCCTTCAGGTGCTTTCTCTACTGCATTTGGATCATCTAAGTTGTCTGGAATGTTATCTTCTTTAAAGGGTTTATACTCAACCTCCACAACAACCTGTCCACGCGATTTCTCGCTAACTGGCTCGTTTGGTTCCATGGATTTTAACAGCTCAAGTGTCATGAGTTTTGGCTCCTCTGGTGTTAGGTCTTTAAGTGGAATCACATTCATCCCTATCGTATCATGTTTACCAACCTGAGACATTCAAATGAGTGATTATCTAAAACGTAAAATCTTGGGACACAAGCCAGTTTAGAAAAGGAGTTGTTGTTACCTGTTCCCAGTCATAAACAATGAGCTGCAATACTTGGCTCTCTGGTTCTTTGACAACCAAATCGAACTCTTCGTTCCATTCAGGATTTAGATTGCTGTGTTTAACAACTGTCTTCTTACCAGGAACTCTGTCTCCAGAGAGTGTTAGTTTCACATAAGGGTCTGATCCACCGAGAAAGTCTTTCTTCTTAAGCTTTATTGCTTTTATGACCTTCACATTAAGCAATCCAACAGGCTTCTTCATTGCACTGCAGGTCATGAAACTCAATATTTAGCAGTTATCAACAGTACTAGAAGCGAGACTTTTAAGTAGGAAACAACAAAACTTACGTAGAAGGATCCATTATCTGTACACACAAAGTCTTTGGCCATAGGTACATGTTCGCAACCTGATCTTTAATGAGTTCCTACAATAAGAAACAGTTTATACAGGGTTTTTGGAACGAAAACATAACATTTGGACAGGTGAGTGAAGCGTCATACCTGGACAAACCGGTACAAGCCAGGGATTGCCATTACATCTGCACCTAGTAACTTCAGTCCAAAATCTACTTGTGGCTGCACAAGAAATCACATTTTTAAACTATGTGTAAGGTGTTATACATCATATTTTGAACCTTTTTTGGATTTAGACCTTATCCATAAGGGAGACAAATATGTTGGCAAAACAAGGGAAGGATGGAACTAATGGCTTCAGAGTAATCCTTGGGGTAGCAAAAACTTGCAAATCAACCACCTGATGATACAATCTTGCAAGTTATCAGAAGAAAAAAAATGTAGAGGCTTTTCTTGGAGATGTAATGATCAAAAACATACCTGGACAGTGGCTTTTAACCCAAATGCTTTAGCTGCAACAAGGATATTAGGGTTCCCAGCCCACTTTACTGACAACTCCATGATCAGTTCTTTGTCATCAGTTGCATAAACTTTCATTCCTGCAATGAGAGTGAGAATCAAAACGAAGAAGAAGAAGAAGAAGAAGAAGAAGAAGAAGAAGAAGAAGAAGAAGAAGAAGAAGAAGAAGAAGAAGAAGAAGAAGAAGAAGAAGAAGAAGAAGAAGAAGAAGAAGAAGAAGAAGAAGAAGAAGAAGAAGAAGAAGAAGAAGAAGAAGAAGAAGAAGAAGAAGAAGAAGAAGAAGAAGAAGAAGAAGAAGAAGAAGAAGAAGAAGAAGAAGAAGAAGAAGAAGAAGAAGAAGAAGAAGAAGAAGAAGAAGAAGAAGACCTTGGAAAGTTGGTGGCAATGAACCCAAAGTGAGCATTTCAAATTCAACAGAATCGATTTTGTAGTTTGGAATTTGTTCAGCAATAATTGGTTTTGCAATAGACTTGACCATCTTACAAATAGCCTGCAAACGTTATAAGAAACATTGCTTACAGTAATTAAGGACTCATGAATTATATACAAAAACATGAAAACTAATCTATAAGATGACTTTAAACCTTGTCAAGATAAGGCCACATATGGCCAATGAGCTTGTTGAGCCAGTCAATCTTCAAAGAGAACAACACAGAGACTTTATTTACATATTATTAGACTTAAAATCAATATTTAATTAAGAAGAAGTAGAGAAAACATACACGATCAAAATCTGGATTTTTCACCCACAAAGGTATTTCAGGGAACATTTTTGCTATAGTTTCTGAATCTAACTCCACCAATGGCTTTATCTCAGGATCCTGATCCAATAACAACGTTTTTTTATGATCCAGTAAGAACATCATGCATGCATATATAATTAAAAAAAACAAATTATCGAGACCATTATAGGAATTAATTATCAAAAAATATATAGATACGATTTGTCTCATTCTAATGTGAAACTAACAAGTAGATATGTATTAACAAACAAAAAAATGTAACTAAACTAAATAATTAGAAGATTGCCTGAACATCGGTAGGTTGGTAATAGATGAACAAGTAGTAACCGATCATGACTCCTATCGTCGTTCCGAATCCGAAACCAATCGTACCCAAAAATGTGCTGATTATTCCCATTTCTCATTCAAAATCAAAATCTCCTGGAGAGAAGAAAACAAAAACTCTTTACTTAAAATCACAACAAAATTAAAATCGAGTTAGAGGAGATCATGTTGATTGGTGGATATTAAATAATATTGATTAGGCTGTGTATTTACGTTATAAAAGTGAAATCCCAAAAAAAAAAAACACATAGTCGCATTACTATTTTTCTTCACGTAGAGAAGAAACTTTCAAGAGCGTTATGTACGGAGTCTATCTATAACGTCCATGTGTTTGCCTGGACTTTACAGTTTCTATGGTATCGATCAGACAAATAATTAAGGAATTTTGTTGTCCATTTTAATATTTTTTATTTTATCATAGCTTTGCTTCAACTTCTCTTTTCCTATTTTCTTGCTTAATCTTCTATTTTGATGTGTAATATTTTCCTCGTCTTGTCTTACTAACAGTATGCTCTTATATACTAGTTTGTTTTAAATGTCTCCTTGTTATACGTCAGCAATTTAAACAAATGTTAACATTTTATGTAACTTATGTGCGGTTGTATTGTAGCTTTTTAACACAAACCTTCATATGTAACGTAACATAAGCATCATTGGTCACTAACACGACAATGGTGGCAAAATGCAAACCATTTTATCTATTAATATATAAAACAGGAGTTGTTGAACAAAGATGTCAGGATGGCCGAGTGGTCTAAGGCGCCAGACTCAAGTTCTGGTCTTCGAAAGAGGGCGTGGGTTCAAATCCCACTTCTGACAAATATTTTGTTTATTTTTTCTTAAACTAACAGATTGTCTGGGCCATCAGTTCTTTCACTACAATTTGCACCTGGATGGAGAGCCATAGGATTGATTTTTATCATGCCTCATCTCATTGTCATAGGATTGTTATCTACCATCATAATATACTGATTGCTATCAACTAAGGACAACTCTCTCTACTGCCAATGTAACATCTATACCAGAGCAGTATAATGGGAATGAATAATGATAAAGATTTTAAAAAGAACCTTTTCTTTAGTATAATAGATATCTAAAACATAGCTTATATTCAAGATTACAGAAACTTGGATTCGAAAATTACACTTGTTGTTCCACTATACTTTAAATTAATAGACTTCAACGTTCCATTGCTCTGCCTTCTTCAACTGCTTCTTATAATCAAACCAGTCAATCCCTAAACCATCACACAAACAAAACAAAACATCACAAAACTTATTAACAACATTTGATTATGCAATGGAGGTTTCAAAATAGTGTTATCATTATTAGCTCTTCTTGTTTTACCGTCATTAGCAGCTAATGAGACCATAATGTCATCGATTCCTTTCTCCATGCCTTTAAGACCACACATGTAGACAAACGTGTTGTCTTTCTTCAGCAACTCCCATAGTTCTGGTGCGTATTGCGCCATTCTGGTTTGGATATACATTTTCTCTCCTTTATCGTTTGTTTCTTCTCTGCTTATAGCGTAATCAACCCTGAAGTTCTCAGGTGCCTTTGCTTTCATCTTATCAAACTCCTGATATTCAACAACAAAGGGAGGGAGGTTGACTTTGTTTTTCAATAGAAAGAAACTAAAAAGGAACCAGAAGAAGAGTTTAAGTGTGTATGTGCCTCTGTGTAGAGCAATGAACTAGTGGTTGGTACACCCAAGAACAGCCAAGCTAAGCCATTAAACTGCATCACAACAATTGCAAAGACGTTAAGATTTTGATGTATTTGGTCAGAATCAAAAAAGTTTATTGAGAAAAACATTCACTCACCTTGTAGTCATCGTGTTTCTCGAAGAACATCTTCCACAAGAAAGACCGGAAAGGAGCTATTCCTGTCCCTGTGGCAAGCTGTGGTCATCATCAAGGAACAAAAGTTTATATTAGTGACTAACCATGTTTCAAGAATCATGACTGATAGAGGTTTAATCATAAGCATATCAAGATAGAGACCATAATAACAGTGGCGTTTGGATCCTTAGGCATAAGCATTTCTTTCCCTACAGGACCAGTGAGCTTAACATCACTGCCGGGTTTCAAGTCACCTGAAAAGAAAAAACAAAAGCAAATTAAATCTCTAAAGTCTAATAGGTGAAAGAAGTCAAGAGGAAACACAAGTACTGTTCATTCGCACTTACACAAGAAGTTTGAGCAAACTCCTTTGACAACCTCTCCTGCCTCATTGGTATAAACAAGCCTTTTCACGCACAAAGAAACCTGAAACAGCCTGTTCATTCAGCTAACCACACAATACAAAACGCCCTTCTTTTAGAATAAGAGTTGTCAAGGAAATGGTTTGCTACGGTTTCAGAGTTGCCAAGGTCTCCAAGAGCGCTGCTTGCAATGGAGTAAAGCCTGACCTTGTGAGGCTTTCCATTCTTGTCAATTCCATCTGCAATCACACCAACAGATTGTCCCTCTCTGTACGGTATTTCACCTATCCCAAACAACACTACATGGATCACAACCAAGATATGAATCATACAAGTTTATAAAGTAGGAGACAAGTAATGGAATGATCCAAACCTTCATGGCTGAAAACCATGTGCCAGGTCTCTCCAGGGGCATCATCAGCTGTGATCTTGGTGTTGAGAAGGACTTTGCCGGTGTAAGGCTCTTTTGGTCTGTACTTGTTAGTGATCACACCTTCCTCGTTCTTCTTAGACACCTTCTCTACTTTCTTCACAGGAGTATCTGTTGTGACTTCAGCTCTTATGGAAACCACTCTTCTGCTTGTCACTACATTGTTGCTTTTGTAGTAAAAAGCACCCTTCACAACACAACAACAACAACAAAACCAGAGAGACCTAATCAAGATCCCATCACATACCAGATGAAACTCAAGACATTGATCTTCCAAAAGATGAGAATTATAGCCAAAGTTCCAAACTTGACTAAACAACAAGTCAGAGAACTAAGCTAGTACAGATCTTTCAAAAGTAGCCAGTGTTTGTGCATATTTTCAAAACACATAAAAGCAGAGTATCTCTAGAACCTTGGCCACACATATTTTCTACTGTATTCAATCATAATCATGTAGTGAGGAAAGCTAAGGCAATACCTTACCAAACCTGATCCTTTCAGGAGCAATGGCACAGCTTGTAGCTGGAAGAGAAGAAGATTTTGAAGATGTGAGAGAGACAGCAGCATTCAAAGTAGCCGCCATTGCAAAGGAAATGAAATAAAAATGGTAGAGAATCACAAGTGATGGATTATAAGAAGGAATCAGAAGGAGATAGATAAGAGAAGAGGATTACAAGATATTTGTGAGGACAAGGTTTGATTTGAAGAAGAAGAGAGTATCTTCACTGATCAAACTTGTGGTTACGGTTACTTGACTAAAGCAGTTTTATATCCCTTTTGTTTTTTTCCTTTTAAATATCTTATGTGTGTACAAAAGAGTACATAGATCAAGAGAATCACATGTGTAATGAAATTGAAGAATGAGAGCAAGAGAAAGAGCAAAAACTACTTTGTCATCTGTTTGATAGTAACTGATCTAGGGTCAGAAACAGAACGAGAGATTAGACATACAAATGAAAACTCTTCTCTTGAAGCCACTTGAAAATCTTTGTTACATTACACTGCTGAAACCTCACAAATAATACATAAAAAAGGAGTTACATCTGCTAGATGCAATGCAATACAAGGTTCCTAACTTAATAGGGGGAAAGCTGTCAAGAGCTATATAAGCTAATATACATCAGAGGGATGATCCTAAATACAGAGATGGATAACATGCATAATTTTCCTAAGTCTAATAGAAGCAGCGAGAGATCAAATTTATATGGCTCCAGAAGATGGAGACTTTAACTTGGGAATCCTAAACGTGGAAGTGAACAGCTTTGGGATTACTGGAACTGAGACTGGCGTCTTGTTCCCTCTTTTCCTTTTCGAGCTTTTAATTTCCTGAAAGTAAAGATTCAAAAACGGTAAATGATAAGCTCCTTGAGTAAAAACCAAGACACGCATAGTAAAGATTCACAACTACCTCCTGACTAGGTGTTGATGCAGCTAGCTTCTCTTTCTTAGTAGATACGTGAGATCCCACGGTGTTACCATTGCTACCTTTGTCACGTGTTGTGCATCGAGTTAAAACCGGTGTAAAGCTACGAGACTTCTTCAAAGACTCTAGATCCCGTGAGAGCTTGGAGATCTCCTCATCTTTCATCCTAGAATCCGTTTCCATGTCAGCAACCTTAGCCTTTAAGCTAGAGATAATCTCATCTTTCTCATGATTAGATGACTGAAGCTGCTCTTGATAAGATATAAGACTTGATATCTTCGTGTTTCCTTGAGCAATCTCATCATCTTTCTTCTTCAACTTATCAGTGAATCCGCTTTCGATACATTCTAACTGACTCCAAGCAAAACCTTTCTCCCGTAAAAGATCAGATACTTCACGTTTCTTTTCAGAAGCAAGCTTCTCATACTCAAGCTTCAGTTTTCTCATCTCTGCTTCCAATGAGTTGCCACTTTCCTTCTGCATATCAGAAACGAAGAAGCTTTAGTTAAGAGTTTCTACACTCACAAAGAGCTTAAAGATTAAAACTTTGACTTACATTTGTGTCGAGAGTGAGGAAATCAAACCAAGCCTTGAAGTCATTTGACTCGTCCACCGTCTCTTCTGCAATTCCCATGAACACAAAGAATGAAACTTTGATAAGAAAGGAACGAACTTTTAATTCAATTTTTGTAAAATAGCCACTCACTTAGTTTCAAATTGCAAAGAGAACGATCCGTTTCCTTTAATCCAGACAAGAGATTGCATTTAGAGGTCTCAAAGAACTGAATCATCTCCATCGTTTCAATTTCTCTCTTCATCTGAACAACAGAGAGCATGAAACCCTAAAAACCCTAACTTTTTTTAATCCGAAACAAGGAATTGAGAAAGTGGGTAGTTCTTACGAGAGAGAGTTGTTCCTCGTAGTTACGAACATCAGAGATCCAGTTCTCGTGTTTAGATTTGAGCTTATCTTCGAGAACCTTCCTGTCTTTAAGAAGCGATTCGACATCGTCTTGTTTCGTCTGTAGAATCTTTACCAAAGTCTTGAAAAGTTTATCCCAGCTTTCTCGATCCGAATTCATACCCATCCTGCAAAAAAAACAAAAACAAAGTTCCAATTCCTAATCGAAGAAGCAAAGTCGCAGAAGATTTAGAGAGAGAGAGGTTTAAGAGAGAGAGAGAGAGAGAGAGAGAGAGAGAGAGAGAGAGAGATAGGTCAGAGAGAGAGATTTAAGACCGTTGGTGTATTTGTAGTTCGCTATAATGGGCCTTTATAATTGGGCCTCAATTCAAACCGGAGTATGGTATGAATACGATCTACGCAACTTTAGATCATCCGCAATTGGGGTGCTGGGGTGCTTAGGCAGTGGGGCCCACTAGCACCCTTTAAATGAAGTGCTTAAAACTCCCAAATAAGCACCCTCTTTCTTTTGGTTCTTGCATTGTTCACGTGGCTATCCGTGATTGGTCTACTTTTATTTTATTTTATTTTTTTAAAAAAAAATCAAAAAAAAAAAAACAAGCACCCAAGTGAGGGTACTTGGGTTGCTGATGGTCTTATTTAAACCGAACCGAAGTATGGTATGATTAAACCAAACCGGTTCTAGGGTAATTAAATACGGACGTAGATGCAAAAGAAAAGGAGAGACGTAACAAGTTAGGTCGTTTGCAAAAAACAGAAACTATCAGCCTCTCACCTAACAGCTTCTCTCTAAGCTTCAACCACGTGTCTGCTTCGCGAAAGACATGGCCTTTGTTGTATGGTTGCGTTAAAGAAACATGATGCCACATTCATTCATTCTCCATTGAATACGTAGAGAAAGTTAGTATTATACACTATCACCACAGCCAAGAGAAAGAGAGAGAGAGATCTGAAAAGATGAAGGCAGAGAAGAGTCCGATTCAGACCGTGATGTTGTGGATTCGCCGGCAGCCGCCGAAGGTAAAGGCGTTTCTTTGTGTGGTTACGGCAATGACGGTGCTCGTCTTCCTCAGGGTGATTGTACATGAGCACGACAACCTTTTCATCGCTTCTGAAGCTGTCCATGCCGTTGGGATCTCTGTTCTTATATACAAGCTCACCAAGGAGAAGACATGCGCTGGTATTAATTCACATGTTTTGTGATTCTTTGTAATGATCTGATGAACATTTTTGATGATGATGATGATGTCATTAAATTAACAGGGATATCTCTCAAGACGCAGGAGCTAACGGCTTTGTTTCTGGCTGTCCGGTTGTATTGCAGCTTTGTAATGGAGTTTGATCTTCACACGTTACTTGATTCTGCTACTTTGGCCACGACCCTTTGGGTCATTTATATGATCCGTTTCAACCTTAGACCTACTTATATGGAAGACAAAGATAACTTCGCCATCTACTACGTTGTATGTTACCACCTAACTCACAAATGCTAGACAGGGTCGGCCCTAAAATTTAGGAGACTAAGACGACCAATGTTTCATTAGGCTGCCTTTGCCTAGGATTCTTATGATATTTAGTTTTACTCTATGCATGAGATTGATTTTGTTGGGATCTCTCAAGTCGCCCATAGATATTTTGAGAGCTTCCACATCACATTTACATCTTGTTTAGTTGTATTAGACACTCATTGCCTATACAGAATCTTGTTGATTGATTGGAGTAGTAATAATATCTGATCATTAAGAATCCTGATGCCTTTGATTTTCAGGTAGTCCCATGTGCTGTTGTATCTTTGCTCGTTCATCCATCAACACGTCACCACATCATTAACAGGCTCTTTTGGGCCTTCTGTGTTTATCTTGAAGCTGTTTCAGTTCTTCCTCAATTAAGAGTCATGCAGAACACTAAGGTATGTGTTTTTCACTTTTAACAAAAAAAAATACATGTTCTGTCTGAATCTTCCTCTCAAAGTTTGATGTCTTCTTGGTCAGATCGTGGAACCATTCACAGCGCATTACGTATTTGCATTGGGAATCGCTAGGTTCTTGAGTTGTGCACACTGGATCCTTCAGGTTCTTGAGTCACACAATAGTATTATTTCATCGTTTTACATCTTCTGAAAAAGCTTATATGAAACGCGTGCAGGTGCTGGATTCGAGAGGGAGGTTACTAACTGCATTAGGGTATGGACTATGGCCTTTAATGGTCCTCCTCTCTGAAATTATCCAAACTTTCATCCTTGCAGATTTTTGCTACTACTATGTTCAGAGGTAAAACGTTATTATTTAAAATTTTCAATGTATTATAGAGACTATTGTTGAAAAGTTTTAAATGTCTAAAGATTTGGAACCTTTTCCTGTGCTTGTGATCAGTTTAATGGGTGGACAGCTCGTTCTTCGTCTCCCTTCTGGTGTCGTGTAAGAAGCTTTGTGAAACGAATTGCTTGAGCTTGCACGGATGTTTAAACTTTAAATTTTATTAGAGACTTTGAGATGTAACTTAATATTTTTGCTAGCAAAAGAAGCTTTGGCTATAATTAGTTCTTTTTTAATAATAATGATGGTAATTCAGATTTAACATATAATTGGTCGACACAAACGGATTATCCAAAATGAGATGAGAAACGCTGTGATGTTCTCTCCCATTCATGGAAGATAGCACCAAGTGTGAGGCCACTTTTGGTTGTTTGAATATAGATAAGTGTTTTTTAGAAAAGATAATTAGTGTTAATTTCCTCAAATAGTGAAACGTGCAGAGACTGTGAATACAGTTTATTGGCTGAGGACTCTCTTATCTCCTCTTCAGTCTTCATTATCAAACACGTTATAGTATGTATTTTTCTACCGGAAGATGCACATAGATCTGATTCATCAGCTAGAAGCCTTGTGTCACGTATACTCACAAACAAGGCATTAGTATGTGTATACAATATGCTAAAGGAATATAACATCAAATATTATGCCAGATTTAACAGTTTATACAAATGATGAAAATGTTCAAAACGTAAAATTATTGTTGATACACAAGCACGTGAAGAAAAGAAGAAGAGAAAAGAGGACATGATCACATATTCACATCGCTTCTTTTAAGTTTGACTAAACGTAAAAACAGTCGTGATCACGTACCATCTGGTCTTCACGTTCTTGGTGAGACATTTTATCAGTCGATGACTTATTAAAAAAGTCAATGCAATCCGAGATAGCTTCGCTGTAGTGAGACTGAGAGGAGTAGTAAGAATTACTGCACGATATCTTCGGCGTCTCTAGCCTCTCACAGCCACTCCGGGAATCGGCGGTTTTGTGTCGACGTACGGTGGCAGAGGAAGAGGAGGAGGAGGGAACGATGAAGATGATCTTCATGAGAATCTTGCGGAATTTGCTGAACAGCTTCATGGATGACGAGAATCCTATGAAGGTCTTGTTGTGGTGGTTATGATGCTGGTGATGATTAAATGAATCGTTTATATGAATGGTGAAGGAGTGTGAGTGTGTATCAGGAAGAGTTCTCTGAGATGGCTTTTGCATAGTTTCGTGTATATTATAAAGTTTCTTATACTCTGCCTTGCATATGTTTTGCTATTTTTTTTGCAAATTTATGTTTGATTTGTGAATTTATGATGCTGGTATTTATCGACTTATATATACACACATAGACATATGATATAGTAAGTAGTAAGGGGTTGCTTGGCCTTTCTTAATTATTATGTAGTTTATTCTTTAAGTTATTGATTGTAATATATAAATAGGTTTAAAATATTAAATATTGAAATTTGAAGGATTAATATAAACGTAACTGAAACAATAAGCTGAGAGATTAAGTGTATGAGGTTGCATGTGAACAAATCATTTGTATGGGCTTCCTTTGTCCTCTGCAAAGTGAACTCCTTTTTATATTAAACTCGGATATGGATAAATATATACATGGATGGATTAATCATCTAACATCTTCTGGATGCAATTATTATTTCTATGATTACTTTGAAACCAACCCAAGAGTTTAACTAAATTGCATAAAACTTACCAAATTGAATGTAGCTTATCTTATCACATGGAATTATGTTGAAATTTAATTTCATGATGCCGAGGAATTCATCAACGGTTAATCATGAGCTGATTATATATGAAATTAGGTCAAAATTAAAAGCTGTAGTAGTACTAGTAAGTAATAATCAAGTGTTGAAATAATTTGTGGTCCTGCATCATGTACACTTTGGCTTTGACCTAGTTTTATTTAATCATAGAGATTTGGGACCAGTCAGAAAAATTAACTTCAAAATAACTAAAAAATATCATTGTTCAGAGAACAAAACAAGAGCTCCATTTTAAAATTTAGTTATGTATTTGCAAAGAAGAGAAGAAGCTTTTGGTGAAATGATTAATGGCTGAGGGGTTATAACTTAGTTTATACTTGTTGGTATAGTTAACTTAAGACAGTTATGATTATGTCTTCTACTTTGAGATTAAGCAACACCTGGATAATCAAAACTAA